>VZRF01006104.1:713247-943795 GCA_013396875.1 Vireo altiloquus
GAAGAAGAAGAAGAAGAAGAAGAAGAAGAAGAAGAAGAAGAAGAAGAAGAAGAAGAAGATGAAGAAGACGGCACTCTGAATTCTCCATGTTGTCTCTCTATTAATATATAGAGCAAAATCTAAAACTACAAACACATTTTCTGTGGTACACTAAACAACAATCTCTTCATTCCTTTGGTGCTCTCAGCTCACCCAGAAGTGGGGGTAAATGCTCCCACGGGCTTAGTTCACAGGCCAAGCCTTTTTTGGGAGCTTTAGGGACAAAATATGTCCCTAAAAGATCAGGAGAATTTTTTGGCTTCCCTGGGTTCCAACACCTACCCCTTCTGTTTGAACCAGAAGCACCTCATTAGTAATTTTGTCCACTGATTTTCTAGAATAATGAACTATGCATGGTACCAATACTAAACAAATCACAACAATAACTAATATAGATACAAGTGCTTTCAAAATTCTCTTCCACATTGCTGAAAGATCAAACCAACCGAACAAATCATTCACCCAAGTCCCAGTTTCTTCTCCAAGCTTGTTGATTCCATTCTCCAATTGCCTTATACTTTCATGAATAGATTTTGAATCTATTCATTCCTTCAAACTCCTCCCATCCATGTCCATGCACCAACAACAAACAGTCATTGGCGGCTCTATTTTTTAAGAGAGCGACTTTAAAAGTCGCTCGTTTCACACTGTTAACATCCGTTAACAAATCACTCGTTGCAAGGGAGACAGAACGAACATTCTTGCTCAACCAACAGCCCATCTGATCCAGTCGATTCAAAGCTGCTCCTGCCGCTGCCTGCGGCAAAAGCAGAGCTGCAAAAAATCTCTGAGTTGTGCTCCATGTATAAAAATTTATCATTACAGTTGGGATCTTTTTCCTATACTTTTTATTTCTTTCATCAATGTCATGTTGGGTATTAGCAAAAAAAAGTCTCCCAATGCTGCACAGACCACTTGACACATTTGCAGGGATTGCAGGCCAAAGTCTGTCTCCACAAATGAAAAATATCCCTCTTGGCAATTGCAATGGAACTTGGTAGGATGGTTTGACTGTTGTCCTCGTGAAATCACACCAAAATGACATACTTCTGTAAAAATTTGGATTTGGGGAAACATCAATCATTGTTTTCTTTTTGGTTTTGGCTCAGAAAAGACGATGCAAAAATCTGATGCAAAAACTTATTTCCATTAAGCCAAAGATTTCCAATTCCTAAGGTTCATAAGGAGCCCCAAGGAGAAATTTGGTCAAGATATCCCATCCATCCACCAGATTCAAAGTAAACTGAAGAAATTTTGAGGGATGTTGTCTGGAAGTGGCCACTGAATGAGTCAGGCAAATGGTGTCCAAGCCTGACGCTTTGGCCAAGGTTTCCCACACATTTTCCCTTGGTTGACTCACCAGCAGAAATGCTGCAATGGGTGAGACAACGAGGCACAAACATAGTAACTGAGCAATTTTCATTCTCAATGGCTTCATTTCCCACATGAACCCACACCACTCTTTTTCCACAGGAAAACACAGAGAAACCCAAATCCCAAAGTCTTTGCACACAGAACAAAAGATGACAACAATCTTGACTCTGGTTCACATCTGCGTGCTCGCTTCTCTGTTCCCGGGGTCAGTGTCTGCTTGCTTCTGGACTCGATAGGATTTCACGTTTCTCGCTGACACCAACTTCGGTCCTTCCCTGTGGAGATACAAAAATGGCCTTTGCCCCAGGTTATTAGTTGAAATGGTCCTTCAATTTGCCCTGTTTCTGGGTTTTTGATCAAGACCAAAGGATTTTCCCTCAGTTTCACCTATGCATTGTTTGAAAAATGCCTGATGATTGGTGGAGTAGGTTCTGCAAAAGAGCCATTTAAAAAATTTAAAACATATAAAGAATAGTGCAATTGCATCTGAGGCGTCGCCTCCGCCTCTCCTCTTTTTTGTTTGTCCAAAAGGGATTTCAAAGTTTGGTGTGTCCTTTCAATGATTGCTTGACCTGTGGGAGAGTGTGGAATGCCAAAAGTGTGATTGACCTCCCACTTTTTCAGAAATTTATCAAATACATTTCTTCTATATGTTGGACCGTTGTCTGTTTTCACTTCTTGAGGCACATCCAATGATGCAAATGCTTTTAAAAACTATCAACAAGCATGTTGTGCTGTTTCACTTGTGTGCAGAGAGGCAAAGACTGCACCTGAGAAGGTGTCAACTGAAACATGGATGTTTCTGTGTTTCCCAAAAGATGGATATTTTGTGACATCAGTCTGCAATTATGGCAAACTCTGCAGTCCTCTTCGATTGACTGCTCCTGTGGAAACAGGAGGATGGACAAGTTGACAGTCTGGACAAGCACTTATGATTTCCCTCACCCGAGTTTTAGAAATGCGAAAGGTTTTCATCAGTGCTTGTGCATTTTGATGAAAAAATGCATGGCTCAACCTCACCTGTTTTCTTTTAACTATATTTGCTGCATAAATTGAACCTGTAATTAAATTGAAAGGTTGTTGAAATAATTCAAATGCTCTGACAACTGCTGCCAATTCAACAATTTGGGGTGATCCTTGAACTATCTTTATGTCTAAACTCCATTCTTTTGTGGTCGCATCTTACCAAGGAATTAATAATTTGTGTGTTTTCCTTGAATCATCAGTGAATACTATGATTACATCCATTGGTTCTTTACTTATTTTTGGTTTCCCTCTAAAACTTATTCTTGCATGTAACAATTTGTGACCTGGAAAATTAATTGAACAAACATCTGGATAATCTAATGATGCAATTTTTAAATCATCTGATTTCTGCAGTGCCCAATCAAATCTGCCCTCTTTTGCAATGGCAGATACATTGTTGTAAATTCTTTGCCTGCCACTGTCAACAACCTTGCCCTAACTTTGATTATAATTTGAACTGACATCTCCAATTCTGTAAGAATTGGTTTTGGAGATCTGTAAAATAAAAAAATTCCATTCCAAAGTCAACAAAGGATCTCTCTGTGAGGTGTCCCATTTGAAAATGAATCCATACAATTATATCTTTTCTCCCACCATCGCAAGAAAAAAATGGGGAAGTCATCACAAAGTGATGTGCTTGTCTTTGTTGAAGACTTTCTGTGATTTTCTCAAGGGCTTTTTGAGCTTCAAGTGTGAGAGTTCTGGGAGATTTGATGTTGCCATTGCCTCTCAAAAGGTCAAACAAAGACGCAAGTTTGTCATTTGTGATTCCCAGAATTGGTTGATCCAGTTGATCTCCCCCAAAAAGCTGCTCTAAGATCTGCAGATTCTTGATTTCTGGTCGGACTTGAACCTTCCGTGGTCTGATTAATCTTTCTGTTTTCCAGTCTGTACTTTATCTATTAACGTATTGATCTATGCACTTCTGAGATTATTTGCTTTAGAGTTGCCTGCAACTCTGAAAAAGACAAGGCTGTTTTGACATTAAGTGCTTCTCTGCTCTTCTCTCTTGCCTGTTTGTCTATGAAATCCTTGCCAGAAAAGCTTTAGAAATTTCAAGTAACATTCCAGCAATGTTCAAAGATCTGGTGATAGTTAATAGGATCCACTTTATGCTAACACAATATGGACTCTCTGTTTAATAATTAAGTTTTTAATATTTGTAAGCAAGAAAATAAAAAATTTCTTCCCTTCAGGACCATCAGAACCTTGACTGTCCTGTGTCACCTTGATTTTATTCTCTATCACTCATAGGACATAGACAATAGCTCCATAAAATCCTCAACTTCATGTCACATACCATTAAGATATTCACTGGCAAAATTTTCTTTTTCCGTATGCTTGCTCCTAACATAATGCAAGTACTAGAGTAAAGCTGTTTAGTTTTGTGTTAATGATTGTTTCTAACTGCTTATCTGATGCCTGAACAGGAATAAGAGAACAAAGGAGGTATTTATTTGAAAGGCCTTCAAAGGTACCTCTGGACCCTGGGAAGTCCAGAGGCTCCTACCCCTATGGAACCCAAGGTGGATCCTGGTCACGAGTTCTTCACACTTTTATAAGTTTAGTCCATTTGCATATCAGGGTTAATTCTCCAATTAAAGCTTCGGTAAATGATGTCATTTCCCCAAGCTTGCCCACCCCCCTTTAGAGGCTTCTGGTTTACACTTTTTGGGCCCAGGACAGTCTGGGTGTCCTTGGAAAGCTGACCTGGAGAGACTTTGCCTACCGAGCATGAGAGAGCAAAAGTTAACAGGCTACGAGATGCTTCAGTTACACACTAGGCAGTACAGGATTTGAAAAATATAAAAGTGAAAACCCAAGGCATCACATCCATGGGTTTAATTTCCCTCTTCACTAGATGGTATATTCCAGTGAATGCACTAGCGTCAAACAAGAGCCTGAGAAGAATAAAGTCATTTTTTAAATCCTAAATGGAGAAATGTTTGTATGCATATCATAGGCACAGACAGAAGCAGAGGTGAGCTAAATTTGATCAGAAAAAATCTGATCTGTAGTGATTGGGTCCAGGAAATGATAATATTCAAAACAAGAGTACAATGAAAATAATCAAATTTGTATTCCTTCTATGCAGCAATGTCACTGGTTTTGGATTCCAGAAGTGTTTTAAATCTATGGTCCCCAAGGTGAACCACAGGGCAGCTGCAGGATCACCTGACAGACAGCTTACCATGCAGCATCATCAATTGCTGGTCTGTTAAATGAGATGTTGCTTTACAGTAATGGAATGGGGCTCAAAGGAAAATAAAACAGCAGAAGAATAAAGACACTTTAAAGAGTTTCTTTGAATACGCAATGGTTGTTGCCATCTGATAAGAAAAAAAAATCTTCAACCACAAGATAGAAATTGGTGGGTTTTGGTAGAACACTGATGGGCAGAAAAGAATAATCTTATCATTACAGCAACACATTTCCTAACTCTACATTACATATTAATTAAAACTAATATTGCTTGCATTAAGGATTTCAACTCATCACTTAGGTTCCTGGCAGAAAGTCTCTCTTGTTTTTAGAAAGACATATTCACATATTTCCTGACAATGTGCAATAAACATAGGCTGAAGCTGATAAAGACTTTTTTGTTTGTTTTTTTTCCATCATACAGTCTATCCTTTTGCAAGACATAATTACCGAGACAAAATTGCAAGACATAATTCAATTTATCCAGAGATCCAAAGATTGAAGCTTCATTTAAATGATACACACACAGAATATCTTTTTAATCCAGATGCTTATGATGTGACTATCTTGGATCCGGGTTTCCCCTGCCTTGTCAGCAGCATTTCAATGCAGGCTCACATTCAGCACACTCCCTGGCTTCAGGAGGTTGTACCCTCCATACCTGGAAAACCTGGTTAAATTGGTAGACCTGTGGCTCTTCAGGATGAGCTGCATTTTGTGGCTCAGTTGTACTCTTCTGTAAACAGGGAAGGCATTAATAAGACAAACCAGCTTCCTGATGAAAACAAATTGTGACACCCAAGGTAAGAAAAGAAATGTAGACATATGACAGAATGGGACAGGCAATAGGGAGGAATTCTCCCAGGAACAGAAAGTAGCAAGTAATGTTGAAAATAAGAGTGATCCACCTTTTATTTTTTTAACTGCAATAAGAAGGTAATGCACAACTGTCATGGACTGAGAAAGTGAGATCAGTAGTTATAGTAAGACTATTTTTAAGAGTATCTTGGAGCTGAAAAGCAAAACAAGAGCAACAAAATGTTCATTACCAGTAAAACTTTCTTGACTAAGAATTTTATGTCAGAAGAATTATCAGACTCTTTCATTACAGTCGTAATATTCATTCCTTTCAAAAGTCAAATATTTTTCATAATCGTGAACATTTGAAAATTTTTCACCTTTCACTGATGATTTTTGCTGCTCATGAATACTTCTGGATGTGTTCTTGCCCCTCAGATATCTTTTCTCTTTTTAATGACAGTCAGATATCTGTCTTCCTTTTGATCTGACATAGCCTTTTTCTTCCACAATGTTAACAGATATTTATTATTTCCTATATCTGTATTTAATATAATAATTTACTTTTCTCCTGGAATAAAGAACATTTTAGGAAAAACAATCAGGAACATATAAATTTTCCTTCTAGTTTGCTCATTTATACTTTCATTTGATAATGCCAGTTTGCTATAGGTAAGCAAGAAAGAACAAAGGCATTGAAAAGAAAGGTTCTTGTAGCACCTAGGAGTATCTGCTAATTGGTTTGCTTCTTAGGATCCTATTTCTTAATCAGAACATTTACATTCACTCTACCCATTCTATGTGTGTTTGGTGGGGCGGGGGGGGGAGGGTAGTTTTTTTTAATAAAATTTTTGCTATGCAGGGAGAATGCCAAAATTCTCACTCTTCATAAAGCTTTCCATTGGCAAGTGATGTCTGACTACTTCCCAGGAAGCAGAGCCTCAGCACGTGTAGCAGTCTCTGCAGAAGGCAACTGTTGTGATTAACAAATGCTCCCCCTTCATCCTCCTTCCCTTATTTTATATCCGAGCTGAGGTATGGAATATCCCTTTGGTCAATTTTAATCAGCTGGCCATTTAATTTGTGTCCCCTCCCAGGATCTTGCCCACCCCCAGCGCCTTGATGGGGGGAAGGAAAGTTGGAGAAAGGATGCTGATGCTGTGCCAGCACTGCTCAGCAGTAGCCCAGATGCTGGTGGGTTATCAACCCCTTTCCAGCCACCAATGCACAGCACAGACCTTTGAGAGCTGCTGAGGGAAAATTAACTTCAGCTTGCCCAGATCCGATACAATCATCTTTGAAGGCCCCTGCCGGACCCACACCAGGAGCTTCATGTCTCTCTCATACTGAGGAGCATAAAGTATGCTCTGCTTGGAAAAAATTACAATACAAACTTTTGATAATCACAGAATGCAAGACTGAAATATATTTTATGTGTGTAAAGCATTCAAACTCATTAAAAAAAGAGGGTAGAATTTTTTTATTTGCATTTATTTGATTTTGCAATCTGAACAGCACATTGATATACAGAAATTTATCTACTAGGTTTGAAGAATAAGTCCAGTAACTACATGAGATACCTGTAGCAGTCACCTGGCATATAGCCATGGTGGTATTTGCATTTGCAATTGATGCAAACAGAGCTTTTGCTTCCATCTAAATTTGTTTTTTGAGCACACAAGTATCTGAAAGCATGACTTGGATATTCTAAAAGTACAGTAAAATTGTAAGTTAATTTTGAAGGATAATGGTAAACAGTTAAGCCATTGGGTAATCATCTGAGAAAATGTGCCAAATCATTTGTCCGCCCCAGCAGTGCAGCTTTTCAGTTCCTCCAACTCCTGCAATTAACCTGCCTCTGCTCCCCTTCCAATGCTGAGTTTCTGGACACTGCGAGATATCATAATCCAGCTTGTGAAATGTATTTTATTTATGAGTATGTCATATGCTCATCCAAAAAAGCGCAAGTATGTAAGTTTCCCTCAGTACCTTTGCTGCCATTTGGAATGAAGAATGGCAGCGTATAATTGTTAGCAGTTATTTCAGATAATTCAATTTGTGAAAATGAATGTAATTTTCTTTCTGGCTCATGTTCTTTTTCACTGTGTCTCTTTCTTACAGGATTGTTCATTTCTCTAAAGGCAGTTCATTTCTATAACTGAGAGACTTTACAAACTGTCACAGACATAATTTTAATTACTTTAAAAACATAAAAACAAGATCAATACATCACAGTGGGCAGAAATGCTATCTAACCTTTGAGCTTGTCTTGACAACATTTAATGTCAGCATGCAGCTGGAGAATGACCAAGCTCTGGTGCTTTTATTCACTCTTGGCAAATGCTGGAAGAATCTTAATGAAGGTGAGTGATGTGTGTCCTCTAATGCACAGGGACATGCATGCCACAATGCCTCACCTTCATAAGCAAACTTTGATGGTTTATTACGTGATTAATGGTGGTTTTTCCCCAGAAAAACACAAGTCAAAGAATTCCAGTTGTCAGCAACAACAGCACACCAGACCACAGACATTACCCTGCTGAAAAAAGACTGGTGCTTATGGCAATACCTGCTTTTGTGAATCTAAGGGTCGGTTCCAAGCCCTTCAGGTCAGGTGCATACGCCACAGCTGAGAGTCAGCAGAGACTCAACCTGTGCCTAGGAAGGAAATGGCACTCTCCCATCCCCATGGCTGGAAGAGTGGCTACCACAGTCCAAAACCACTGAAAAAGCTCCGTCCACCCAGTCTTGGAGCTAAGCTGATAGTTTGGAAGGAGGGAAAGGATACAGGAGCAAGCAGCAGGACAACAAAGAGTTAGCCATCTGAACTGAGACAAGGTGCATAGAAAAGAGAGCACAACTCCTTCTCTAGGAACCACAGGGATGCACAATTTCATGGATATTTGGCCTAAGTCCACCACTCTTTCACACAATATCCCAACTTTTATGGGAGCACATAACTCCCATATCCATTTCCATTTCTTAGTGGAAAAACAGTGCAATGAAACTCCTATTTGCAGATGAATATTTGCTTAAGTATTAAAAATACCACGTACTCCAAGGCTCAGAACAATATAAACCTACAGGAGATTAATTTTTTCCCTTTAACAAAATTAATATAACTTGCAGCTCTTGTTGCTCTATATGCCAATTTCCAGTTTTTCCATTGCTCAAATAATTTTCCAAATCAAAACTAGGGCACACATTGTTACGACACTAAACATGTCAACATATTTCTGCAACATTTACATTTCTAAGGTAAAACAAAGCCTCATAATATCTAACTTTTTTCAGAGCAAAGGATGCACTTGGAATCTTTTCAATTATGTACAATATTCCTGAATTACAAATGAATTATTTTTGCAGATTAGATTTTCTTAAAATTAATTTTCAAAATACTTAGAAAAAAATAAATATGGATACATATTTTACATCAAGGAAAGAGGATTTTGATTAGTTTCTAGGATTTCTTGAGCTCAGAAAGGATCTTTGCTAACTTGCAAGCCACTGTGTGGAAGCCCCAGAGGTACTCTGATGTGATGCTGCGCACACTCTCAACCACCTCCCAGATGAACAAATGGCCTGTATTTTCTTGCAGATACACCACTGAATATTTTGGTCTTGTAATTAGTCAGAGTTTATTTGAACGACAGAAGTATCCAAAAGTATCCTTGATACTTTGTTTCAGCCATTTGTTTTTCACCGCTAACCAATGACACTGCATAACTGTGGTTCCAGGAGAGAAGAAAAGATAAAAGCTCTTGTCAGTCATTTTGTTAATAATAATCCTGAGCTTTTATGCACATTTTTCTACATAAAATTTACCACATCATCTTTATTAGATGATGATTGCTTCCACTTCAGATACTTTTAGTTCTTTTGTGACACTGCAGCAAGCTATGCTGTGTTAGTCTCTTGTTTTAGCAGGGTCATCACCTGAAATCACTTCAGACAGAAATTATTCACTATCTGTTCTCAGTGATTCCAGGTTTTCAAATGTATTTTACTGGTATCATGTTTATAGTACTCTGAGCAAGTCAAATATGAAGGCGTTTGTTTCTGCTTTTGTAAAGCAGAAATATCAGGTTTCACCCTTGCCCAATGCATGCCCAAAGTTTTACACAATTAACAGGCAGAAAACTGGTTGCGTATTTGTCAAAAGTTTTGATGGCTAAAGATGAAATATGTCTTGCAGTCACATAAATCTCCATTTACTCAGCTTCCACTAGTAAGTAATTACCTGCCACCTTCAACATCTGTCTGGAACAAGGATAAAAATACGTTACTGACATCAATTAACCTTAGTTTCTTGCTTAACATGCCTTAGATTTTCCTTAACTCAATAGGATGGAGACATGATGCTTCTGTTAAATAATGTAAAATCCATTCATGGAGACATTCTAGTTTGTTGACCCATCTTAAATTAACATTTCCCTTCTTTGTTAGACCAGACTTTGAGTGCAGAATTTGGCAGCTTGAAAAACAAGACAGTGAAAAACAGTGTTTACATTAGTTATTAAAAACCAATGTAGTGCAAAGAAGTATATGCCCAGTGGCTTCAAGACAGGAACTGGGACAGAAAAAACTACTTTAAAAACACCTACTGGAATGAGAGTAATTTGTCTTCTGCTTTTCATCAACATTTTTTCCTTTCAGACAATTTTTTAAAAGATGCTGTAAGCTCAAGTGACCTATTGAAAAGTTCTAAACTGCCTTCAGTAGGAAGATTTATCAGGTTCATGATTGACAGATGGTAATAAGTCTCAAAAGGATTTATGGAGCATGAGAGCCTTTGGTCTCCAAGAGCTCCTTATATTATATCTAACATGTCAAGGGTACAGACTACAGGAAAATCTTTGAAGATTTTAATAAAAAGAAAAAAATGTCCTAAATTGGAGCATTGAATAAATGAGCCTGGACAACACTGAAAAGCAATGGGGAAAGAAAGACTCAGCACACAAAAAGAACCTTCTGAACATTGTGCAATGTTCACTGCTCCAATGTCCAACTTACAACATTTTGCCTTTGCAGATGAATGTGCAGATGTGATAAAGACACACTCTGAACTTTATCACAGGAAGGGAAATATAGAGACTTAAACATAAGAGGGTGTGTTCCAATAATCCTGGCATTCTCCAGGCAGTAGACACTTGAGGTTTCCCAGACTTGAAACAGGACATCTAAGTATCCTCTTCACAAAGGGAATCAGGTCTTTAATTCAAAGATGCCTCCCTTTACCCACCTGTTTTTTTTCATCTAATGTGTATGAAAGCTCCCGTTTTCTACTGATCTCAAGCAGATATTTTCAAGCATTTCATCTTTCTGGAGGATACAGTAAATTCAGAATATGGGGAATGCCTATTTGTTGACTCACGGCAACTATTTCCACCCTCACAGTAAGGAAATTATTAAATGCTGCTACTCCACAATTCATGCAGAAGGCTCTCTTCATGTCAGTAATTCTGGTAGAAATCACATATATTGTAGGTAGATATCTCACCTAACTTCAGTGTTCTAGAAATTATATTTTTATTTGAAAAAAATCATGAATATGACATAGTACTACTTACCAGGAGTACGGTGCTCTGTAGTCCTCACTAAGTTATTCAAACAAGAAAGACAAATTTCTTTGGTCTTCTGTCAGCAATTGGAAATACCAAACATGAGAACACGAATCATCCTTTCTCTCTCTTCCTCCACTCTAATCAAAGCTATATCTTAAGCATTTTGATGCACTTTCACACAGCAATTTCCTATGGGCCACAAACAAGAGGTAGGAAGTGTCATCAACTGTTAGAATCTGCAGCCAAAGGATCCTAGTCAACCTCCCAGTACATTAATTCTCATTGAAGAGTAAATTCTAAAATGCCTAGAGAATTACAGGGAGGTGTTACCACTACTACATTTTCTACAAGCATCTCACTGATTTCTTTTTCCTAGCTCTCTCTAGCCAAGTAGCATAGAAAATCTTTGTCCGTGAGTAAAGAAAATGCATAAACTGAAAACAGGTTTTCAAAAAACAGGTGGGATTTTTTAAAATGAAAGACGCAAAATCCCTGCAGATTTTTATTTTTTCTCTGTGTGCTGGTATCAAAACATAAATATATAGGCAGAAAAGCTTAATTATGTATGATTGTTTCAATCCCTTTAAAGGTCTTTTTTGCTTCCAAGGCAGTGATTTTGTTAAAAGCTAGTGACTGAACTAGAAGCCAAAGGCCATGTAAACTGCTTATCTATTGATTAGTTGGTAGAAAGTGCACAATTGCAAAGACTGAATCAGTTTTATAAGGAGGCACCTTGAGTTTAACAATAAATGTCAAGTGTAATTTGGGACTGAAAACGAAGAATTGAGTGGCTGCCTTTAGACACAATCTGACAGCTCAAACACATTTGTCAAACCGGAGAGAACCTAATAATAACTTATTCAGGCAAACATGACATTATCCAGCACAGAAATATGCTGGAAATCGTTCACTTTTTTTCTACATACAAATGTTTTGTATACTTCACTGATGGTCACTGGAAAATAATGTGACAAACCTCCACTTTATTCATATCTCTGACTTTTTTTATTTTTGAAATTATATTTCATGCTGGATATGATGAAATGGTTCTTTGCAATTGAAATATCCTGAATATTACATTACTTCTTATTATACATATAGCTATTGTGTAAAATTACAGCAATCAGAAGTTAAGGCTTCATTGTGTATCTTATCATCTTTTTTATTACAAAGAGTTCATTTTTCTTATATATGTTTCCAGTTTAATGGCTGATCAAAATAATGATGTTGGTAATTAATTCCAGAGTGCATCTACTCTTTACCTCCTGCCATATATTGTTAATTCACGTGTCTTTCCAGACACCTCTGTCAAAATAGACAAACATTTACTCTTATCGATAAGTATTGTGATACCATATGTGCTATCCCTGTGGTGCTTCTATTCCACAAATCATGTTGGATCTGTACAGCTTGTCTTATCTACTCTTGGAACTCTAAGTTAATATGCCTGTAGCTTGGGGGTATGGAAATGGTTGTGACAGCAACAGGGCTAAGAAATACCACTTATTACACAATTAAGTACATAACGTTATGTTTTGATGTCATTCTGCACCTTTTTGTTAAAACAAAACCATTGAAAATTTAGATGATCAGCTTTTCCTTGACCTTGTGCAAACCTCAAACTTATAGGCCTCAATTTCCTCTCATTAAGAAGCACTGCTTATGGCAGTAATTAGGATGGAAATTATGTCTGTTGCACGGCTGCACTAATCCAGGTTTCTATTGTGAGAAAGAAATGCTCGGGTTTGGTAAGATACTTTACAAATACAAAGCATCATTTTAGATATCTAGAAACCTCATTGCCATTATTACATGCTCAAGTACCTAATTTTTCATTTCAGCTCTGTTCAGTCTCCCTCCATTAAGAACTGAGGGATAGCCAACTCAAAATTCCTATTTATCAGCCTGATGCAAAGCAAGAGGACTCTCACTTCCTCAGCAGAGATTCATGCCACAGGTTTTCTTTCAGGCCCTGTGTATTCCTTTTCTATTTGCACTGGTGACCCTTTCTCCCTCCCACCAGGTGCTGCTGGAACTGCCTGTTCTCCTACTGCAAGGTCCAGACCTGCCTCTCCTGGAGGAGACAGCTAATTGAGTGATGGGAAGGAAAGAGGCAGTGGTAGGGCCAATGCAGGTCAGAGGCAAAGTGACAGTTTTCTAGCATCTGCTACCAAAGCAGCATCTGTAGGCCTCCTACTTCATTGCTTTACAGTTACAAGGTTGAAGTTGAGAAACTGGAGCTATGGCCTCATCCTGCTCCCATGACCAGGACTACAGCGTGCCTTACTCCAGCTCCAGGCATTTCCCTTCTTGTGCCCAGGGCCCTGATGTTCCAGCACCTGTGAACTTGATTTGGAAGACATGAAGCACCCCTAGTCCTACCAAGTCATTAACAGCTGTGAACATTACCCTACCACTCCTCATGGCCTTGTTACTACAGACAGGCAAAATAAAAAGTTGGTCTGAAGAGCAAGCATGTTAGGAAGCAGGATTCAGAGTTAGGTGCTACAACTCCCCATCTCATGCCTGTTTTGCATGGTAATACTCTCTTATTTCTTTCTGATCTTGAGGCTAAAGGCAGAGATTTCAGTAGAAGCAGTAGAAGAAAATGAACTCCTGGAGGAGTCCAACTACTAGATTTGTGCAGGCTCACATCATGAATTGCTATGGAAAGAAAATACAGCAGCAAAGATAGGTGTAATAAAAGACATTTTAGGCTGATATTGATTTTCATCATCATTCCTTCTTGCTTTTGTTTCTATTCAAATGAATTCTAGTCATTTCAAGCATATAGACTTGATTTCTCTCTGGATTTATTTTTTCTCCTTCCACTCAGATGGGTTTATTATGCAATAACACTGCAATGAGTGCTAGGTGGGAAGTAATGATTCATTTAATTATTTGTTTGGCTTTGATATAATAGCTTTCTAGAATTTGCTTTGGAACACAACATTTCTCAAGAGTCTTAGCCATTATTTTAAGATTGTAATCCAGCGGGTGCTCAGGTGGGCTGGACTTAGAAAATATGAACAAAAGCTCAGCAATAATGAATAACCACTTGCATTGTTTAAATATAAAAAAATAAGCAGCTCTTTCTGTCCTTCTCTCCCCGTGAAAAGAAAAATTAAAGACCATTATTTATCTAAATTAAAAGCAAAAATATTCCCAAGTACCTCAGTACATAAAATTTTAAAATCACAGAATAAGTTGAATTAGAAGTGACCTTTAAAGGTTATCTAGTCCAGTACCCCTGCAATGAGAAGGGACAAAATGAAAAAGGGGGCTCTTCATATGTCAGCCGTTGATTTCAATGTTAGAGGTGACTTTGCATAGGAAGTTTCCATCGCAGACTTTCTGAGGCAGTAGCAGAAAAGCAGTGTGCCACTCTTGTGCAATTCTGATTAGAACTTCTAGCAGCCTCATAGAAAAGCTAGCAGAAAGGTGATAAAGCCTACTGTGTTGGAATCGTGGACAAAATGAAAAGCCAAATCCCTCTTACATGGATTTCTAGTCCTTCCAGCAAGAAGCAGACAACCTCTGAAAACATAAAATGACGGCACTGCTCTTTGCAGAGCCAGAACTGCATCTTTGTGGGGATTATCCCAGGTTACTGTACTCAATGGGGCACGAGAAACCCATGTTGGACCCAGCTTCTGAGTTTTTGCCTGTTTTGGCAAGGAGGTCCTAGTCCCACTGTGTGTCAGATGTGAACACATTAATATTCAGATGAATGGGCACAAAGTGCCAAGACTCTTTTCAGAGACACTGTCAAATGCGGGAGGTTTTTGTTGATAATTATAGTGGCAGGAAAGCATCACTCTAAAAACGCTCTTCTTAAAACATTTCACTTTATTCATGATACATAACACTTTATTTGCTCTGAAACAGTGAGAATGTCCTCAGGTCTCCTCAGAAGATCCTCACACTCTCTCTACTCAAGACAGAAAGCAGACTGTGACCACATACAATAAGCATTATTCAAATTTTAATTGCTAAAAAGACATATGTGCGGGTTAGGTACAAAGAAAATATTTTTTCCCAATAAAATAGCATAGATGATGGAAGCTAAAACAATTTTAAAGTGGATTAAAAATCAATAAACAAGAAAAATTATGCTCCAGAGAATACATAATAAAAACTGGCAATTTTACTTGGTTATGTTTTTGGCCAAATACTAAAGTTTTAGAGATATAAGTTTGAATTAGTTTAAAATAGCTTTTAATTTAGAATAAGTCAGAACTATATTAATTACTTTTTGTTCAGTAAAAGAGATCATTATTTTAAAAAGACTGCAATTGTTTTTCATTATGCAAAAGAATGGGCTTCAGCAAGTGGAAAAGCTCTTGTGTACCACTGGTAAAAGTCATGTCAGAAAAATTTTCATCCAGGAACTATATAATTGGTATTTAAAAGTAATAAAATAAAAGGGTGAAATTGTAAGAGGGTAAAATCGTTCCATTCTCACCTGAAGAATATAAATGTGTATGGGAGAAACACATGCAGTATCTTTGAGGATAATCTACTGTATTATTCTATGAGTCAATTCTGCCAAGACCTTGTTATTCACAGTGTAGTACTTTTGTGAACATGAACATTTTTAGCAGTTCCTTCTTGAAAATCAATGCGGACTTTTATTGCTTAAAGGACATATCATGAAGCACTGGAAACAGTGGATCATATCCTTACTGCTGTGACAATGTGATGTCTGGCTTCAACAAAGGAAGAAATCTCCACATTGTCAGATTTTTTTTCTTTATTTAGTTTTATCCCTTTTGTGTGTAAACATATTCTGCTGTGTAACATTTTTGTATCTATGGTGATACCAGTTTAACGTGATAGGAAAAACAAAGGAGGTGTAATTTTTTTTACACCACCAAGTGGCATATTTTTTAAAAGTAAGGGTCTTTCAGCCTCACAATCCCTCCTTAAGGTGTTCATCACATTGCAACTGTTGCTTGAGTATGTAGTTACCAGTAATTTAAAAAAAAAAAAAACAACACAATACAGTCCTTTTCGAATTTATTAAAAGTTTGCTAATAAAAAAGTAAAATATAAAAGTTGAACAAGAAGTATTATCAATATATAATTGATAATGCTTTTTAATTAGTTCTTCTCCCAAAGGATCATCCACTAAAACGATTTTAAGAAGAAGAAAAAAATAGGTGAAGCAACTAAATGTAAAGCTTCATAGTCCCTCTAGAGCGTAAACTGTGATGTGAATTAAGCTGGACCTTCTCCGTATCTCTAAGAACACAAAACAACTCCAAAATGAAGGCTGAAGTAGTTGATTCTCTTTGCATGGTGATACATTTGTTTAAGATAGGAGTACCACTCAGATTTGTAAAGCACTTTAAAAACATTTAAATTCTAAATGATGGATTTTATTTTTTAAACCTCCTATAAAAATATGTTAAAGAGAAACTGTTTTAATTTTAAAAATTTATTTAAACTAATTAAATTAAATTAAAAACTTAATTTTGTCTAGGAAAAAAATTAAATAAATGTCTAAGCATTTCCATCAATAAAGAAACATATACATAGCATTTTAACAATAATAAAATGCTTTCATAATGAAACAAATTGCAAATGCCTGTCTGCACACATTCATGTAAATCATTTTCTGCTAGCAATATTTTCAATAAGTTCCATGGATCACACAAAGGCAATAACAGTGCTAGATGAGACCTATAGCCTTCACGTGGATGAAACAGATAATACTGAAGAAAAACTGCTGATAGTTTGCCTAAACCTATTTACAGATTCTTCTAGAATTACTTTTATTGTAAACAATCCCATTTCCAGACAGACTGAGATCACAGTCCATCCGCAATTACTCTGATGAGAGCAAAAGGCCACAAAAAGCCTTGGCCACTCTCAGGCCAGAAACTACTTCTACTTCACACAGATTGGAATAATATACAACATCTTGCACAGCACTTCTGGCTGCAGAACTGCACAGAGCACTGCAACCTGCGTGGCTGCCTCTTGAGATGTTTCCTAAATCAGCCTTCCTTTCTTTAGGCATGAACATTAAACCATACTCTAGTTCTGAGAAGTAGCTCTGCAAAACACACAGCACTTCCACTCTGGATCTTAAAGCAAAAAAAACTCCACAGTTAAATATATGCTCGAGTGTCCTTATTTTAGGAAGATATTCTACCAAGTATTTAAGTACATGCTCAAGATGTATACAGATAGCTGAAGGTTTCTGTATTTTCGGTAGAGCAGAGAATACTTGGAGCTGTAGTCAACAACATCTAACCTGAAGAAGTTAAAGGTCCTCAGACTACTGGGTAAAATGATGAGATAATGATATGACTTTGATATTGAAGACTACTCATCTTTCTTCATTAGACTGCAGGGTCTTCTCTCCTGTGATGCTTTGATTCAGGCGTGAAAACTGATGATGATGAAGGCAAACCAGTCCATCTGTTATGTACCTTTCCTCAGTCACAGGAGGTGCCTTGTCAAGAAGGGTAGATAAGACACAAGACACTTAGTTTTCAGATGGCTAAACTAGGTGAAACTAATTTTTTCCTAAACAATGTGGGAATAATGTACTTTCTATTTTCAGGTTTATCTGTTAAACTATGAAAGCCAGAGTAGCCAATCAAAATTCAGTGATTATTCATTATAAACTGTAATTATGCAGCCATGGGGGAGTAAGTATACAAAAGACTTTAAAACACTAATTAACTCTCGGAAGTAAAAAATGAAATGTGACTGAATGCACATTATAATAAATGCAGGATAAATTATGCTGCAGTGACAGCTCAAACAAAAGACTCCTTTTTAAGTTAAAAAAAAAGATGATTTCACACTTAAACTGAACTCTCACTTTTTGAATACTATGTTTGCAAAGGGAAATTAATATAGGATATGTTAAGCTAGTCGTGAAATGTCCCGAGGTTTTCTATTATTTTCTCCTGTTCAACACCCGCAAAATATCATGAATCTTTCATCTGATGAAAGTTTACTCACCTCTTGTTATCAAGAGGGGAAATCTATTTGGAGAATTTCAAGGTTTTCAGCCGCAGTGGAACAGCTCACCCTTAAATTCTTATTTTCCCATCTACCTACCCTGATCCCCATTCCTAACTGCACCTGAACTTTACTGTTTTTTAATTTTTTTTATTGAAACAAAAGGCATTGCTCTGAACTCCACCTCCAACACTTTGAAAAATTTCCCTTTACAATACCTCTCACATCATTCATCATCTCCTACTTTCCTATCTCCTGGTTATGGAGATTTAAGTTTTTACCATAGCATTCCTGCTTCAATCCATGTACCTATGAACAGCATCCAGAGAAAGAAGAGAGATAAATTACAGCAATTTGGAAATGTTGATGGAAACTGCTTGAATCAATCTTCAGCACAGGTTTTTAAAAAATTCTTATGACTCAGGGCAATATCTGAATTCACTGTAAAAAGAAGTTTAATTTAACTTTCACCACCAAAATTCAAGTCTTAGAAACCACAAAGCACAAGAAAAATTTAATAAAATGTAGTCTTTTGGATCATACCATTTCCCTATAAAATAGATATGTTCACCTTCTGAAGTCATGTCAGTATGAAATACTCATTAAACACTCAGATTTTATATGATGAACCATAAAGACACTAGGAGTAAAGCTTTTTTTTTACTTTATAAGACAGTTTCATTAGCATAAAATAAATAATATATATACATGCATTATCAATATGAAAATTCAAGCATATGGGAATGTGTCTCCAGTCATAATTTCAGCTTGTTTTATGTGAGCGTCTATGTGTATTTTATATATATATATGTGCTTTGTAATACACGTACAGATGTACTCTTAAGGCAAAAAAGTTGGGGTTTCTGATCTAATACCTCATCATCATTATTTTTTGAGAGTAGCATTACCTGCTTTGGAATTCTGTAGACAGTCCCAGAAAGCATTAAAAATACTTGTACAACAGTATTTTACATGTTTTGGTGGGGAGGTGAGGTAAACCTATGCTCAAGTGCTTGAATATTTTGCAGACAAAATGGTTTATGAAAATTGTTAGGCTTTTCTAACTGGAAAGAGGTTTGAGGAAAAGGAAATTACAGACTATGTAGCTCAGATATTTCTTACAAAAAAACCTGGCACTCAGCTGGTGTTTTCCTATCAAAAACAACTCTGCTTACTTTTCCATCTTTCAGACAGTTAAAGAATATGAAGCTGAGTTGCATGGCCCTGCTGGATAAGGACATTTTATTGTCAAGAGATATGAAGCCCACAGTTTTTACCCTGCAGTGTTAATAAATAGGTTTTAAGCCACCCCTTGTGCATGACTGAATAATGTCCCCTTGTATTCAGACCAGCTTGTTTTGGAGGTAAAATTCCTTAGCTGGGGAGCAATCTAGTTTCATTTTTGAAAGATAAGGCAGCTATTTAAACCTGCTTAGCAGCTTGAAGCATTAAATTTTTTCTAGCCAAGATAGGTCTGTAGACAGAAGAGTGATGAAGTAGATAACATATTAGAGGCATAACAATTGCAGTTAATGATCTGATCCTGCAATTTATGATATATTTATTACTTTGCTAATAGTCACTATCTCTGTGATAGACAGAAGTAGTTGATCAGGCCAAAATCATAACAAGCTGTTAATCTGCTTTCAGGGATTATTTTAATGAACAGTCTTGAAATAAAAACACAAAAAATGTGGTTGAACCATGGTGTAACAAAGATAGTCTGACAAGTCTAAAAAGAACAGATCGTCTGATCCTGTTAGCACAGGAAAAGTCAGTCTGGGTAGCTGATATACCTATTCGTAGTTTTTAAAAAAACACTTATTAACCCTCATTGGGCACCAGGTGCCCACCGAAGCCTCACTATCCCTCCTGTCTTCAGCAGGTCAGAGGAGGGAAAATACAGCAAAAGGCTCTTGGGTTGAAATAAAGACAGGGAGAGACCACTCCAGTTACTGTCACAGGCAAAACCGACTGGACTTAGGGAAAAATTAATATTTTACCCATCAAATCAGAGTAGGATAATGACAAATAAAACCAAACCTCAAAACACCATCTCCCCAACCCTCCCTTCTGCCCCAGGCTCAATTTCATTCCTGAATTTTTCTACCTCTTCCCCACCAACAGCACAGGAAGTATGGGGAATGGGGGCTGTGGTCAGTTTATCAGGTTGTCTCTTCCACTCCTCACACTCCTCTCCTGCTCCACCGTGGATCCCTTCCACAGGGTGCAATCCTTGAGGAACAAACTGACCCAGTGTGTGTCCCCCATGGGGTCACAAGTCCTGCCAGCAAACCTGCTCCACTGTGGGCTTCGCTCTCCATGAGTCCACAAATGCTGCCAGTGCAGGCTTCCCACAAGATCACAGCATCTTTTGGGTATCCAGCTGCTCGGGGATGAGATCCTCCAGGGTCTACTCCACTCTGGATGTCCATGGGCTGCAGGGGCACAGCTGCCTCACCACCTCACCACAGTCTTCCCCATGGGATGCCAAGGAATCTCTGCTCTGGCTCCTGAAGCATCTCCTTCCTTTCCTTCTCCACTGACTCGAGTGTCTGCAGGGCTGTTCCTCTCACACGGTCTCACTCCTCTGTCTTCCCCTCCTTAAACCTGTTATACCAGAGGCTCTACCACCTTGGACAGTGGCTTGTCTTGCAGACAGCTGGCACTGGCTCCACCAAGCATGAGGGAAGCTTCTGGCAGATTCTCCTCTGTGGAGGAGCCATCCCTGTAGCGCCCGACTACCAAAACCATGCCACACAAACCCAATACACACACTGAGACTCATTTCTCCTGCTGAAATAAAGACCAGGCAAACCCCACAATCTTAGTTGATGACATATTCATTATTGCAAATCCTGATCAGGAAACTAAAAAGGGAATGAACACAGCATTTGAAAGAGAAGATAAGATATAGCAAACCATAACTAAAACAAAAAAAAAAGATAAACAACACCATGTTGACAGGCTTTTCCAAATTTCCTTCAAACCTTATTCCATCTTCTTCTGTGTTATTAATTTAAAATACATATATATATGTATACATATGCATACATAATATAATTCTGAAGTACTCCAAAAATGCCCTTCCGTATATCTATTCACATTTTTGCTTCATAAAAGATCAGTAAAGAAGAAAAATATGGGAGCCTTGGGAAAAGAGAAGCAGAAGAGGTGTTTCTCACAGGGCTAAAAAAGCTGCTACTCTCTTCACTGCTGGAATAAGGCAGTGAAGAGAGTAGACAGGAATCAGCTGGGGAAAATAAAGGCCAGCTACAACCTGTAAGAGCAGAAAATAGAGGCTATAGACTTAAGGCAGTTGCCATCTAAAAACATTGAAAATAAGCATCCTGTTGGCAAGAACTGAGTTTGAATTTCAGTTTCTTTCTGAGAGCTCCATTTTCCTTCCCTGACCCCTATTGCAGTACTGCAGGAACTCTAAAAAAAATGGCAATGTCTTCTGAGTATTGTGGTAAAATTCAAGCTTAAGTTTGTTCAGATTGTTTTAATTGTTTTACTTTCTTTATGTCTACATGCAAAGTTCCTATCAATGCACAACATCAATTCATATTTACTGTGCATATCTCTAAACAGATTTAAATTTAATATTTCTTATTTAGCAGAAACAGGGGCAGTAATTCAGTAATACTGTAACACAGTTACTGTAATTTGCCCCTGCTACAGAAATATTATTTAGGACAAGGAAACCCTCCCTGTTTCATGCCATGCAAGAATGGAATGAAAGCATTCTGACGGAAAAATACAAGGCTGTCACACCACTTTTCTGGGCGAACAGCAATCAACAAATTTCCATAAAGGCCTTCTTAAAGCTAAACATTATGTTAAGACCGATAACTTTTAATTTAGGAAAAAAATCAAAGAATATGCAGTCTATACACATTTTTTTGTTCTTTGAGGCTTACCAGGTCCTGCAGCACTTACCATCATTAGCAACTGAATCAAGTCTCTGCAAGGGTGTGTGAGAAACTTCCCCTTTCCTTCTTCTACAGAGAGATTTCAACTATTTAGCTTTCCCAACCTCCAGACTCACAGATTAATTTGGAAATATGCCACCTTCTGTTATTTGGCCTCTCACATATTGTTGCTTCTCTTTTCCCCTTCATTTCATAAAAGAAAATGTAATACCGTGTTCGATAATTTCACTTCACAGCCAATGCCATATGAAGTATTCATAAACCCAGTACAAAATGTTTTGCATTGCATAGCACATCACATGTTCATGACCTCATGCTTCTCTCCTCTTGGAGAGCATGGTCAACTTTCCCACATAAGGTGGTGGGTCAAAGCCTTTTACTCACTCAGTATGAAACTTTTTGTCACCACAACTGCTGCACTTTCACACAAAGGGTACCACAAGACAAACATTCTCCAGAGGAAGAACTCTAGGCTTAGCTCTTTCCACTACTGAGCCACTGAGATCATGCAATAATCAGCATGAAAATATCTGGCAAATGGGATTGTAAATAGGAGAATAAAGTACTATGTGAAGAAGCACAACATAAATTTATCCTTAAAAACTCAAGCATGCTACTACAGGAAGGGTATTTTTTTCCATTTAGTTTGAGATAGGTCATTTACAGATTGAATGAGTTTTAAAAGCTCATTCCTAAATAAGGCAATGTGAAGGTTTTTCCTCTGGGAAGAATGTGTATATGTCAGCATTCTACCTGATCTGTTTTAATACTCAGGGGAAAAACTGTATCAGTGGGTAAGGCAAGTAGATTCTATAGCAGAAAGCAACAGTTCAGTGAAAAATTATTTTTCATGAAAGTTGATGCAACACAGCAGTAAGATATAGAAGATGCATAAAAGAGACTTTGCTAGAATGTCTCATTAAAACAACCAACAAACCTACAAAACATTTCCCTAGCATCTTTTTAGTGTCTTCTTTTATTTAGCCTTTTATTATTGCAATTACTTCTTCATAAATAAATTGTTTAATTGTTCACATTTTATTACTAAGAAACAAATGGGATTGAAAAGAAAAAACAACCACAGCCTGTTTACCAAGAATCCTCAGACAAGAGAGTGATAATTTATTTACCAGTGCAAGCAAAAATATTTTGCTTTAAACTCAGATCTTATAAAAACAGCGTAAATAAACTGCCACATCAGAACTACATCAGATAGGTGTTGCATTAAAAAGAACCTTTAAAATGTTTCGCAAATGAAATAGTGTCCTCGAAATGATAATCATGTTAAACATTATTTGCTCATCGATGTTTTATAAAGGGACATCTTTATCATGTCATGAAATCATATGTACATGGTTATAAGATTAATTTA
This sequence comes from Vireo altiloquus, assembly GCA_013396875.1. Lineage (NCBI taxonomy): Eukaryota > Metazoa > Chordata > Aves > Passeriformes > Vireonidae > Vireo > Vireo altiloquus. Next base: position 736,539 of record VZRF01006104.1, read on the forward strand.
TTCTGAATTCACTGAAGACATCCAGTTTTATGACACAAATCTCCTAGTTCTAATATTTTTATCTATATATTTGCAATCAGTTATCACCAAAGTTGGTTACCAGGGTTCTAAATTGAATTTTATCTAGCTGCACAATTTCATAATATTATTTGTGAGTGGAAAACCTTCATTTTGAAGTTCACTATTTAATATTCCAAATACTGATGCACAGAGGATCAAAAAACGCAGCCTACAGGTCACATGGGCTGTGGGAAGCATTTATATGCAGACACACACGATCATGTAGCATTTCTGGCCAGCCTTCCAAAGCCATGATTTTCTTATGCAACTCCATGTTACATCCTAGCAATTACACAGTCTTTAATGAACAAAACCTTGAGGCCTACTCCATTAGCACCTGAGTGACAGCACATTCAAGCAGCAAAATCCTGTATTTGCACCTGGCAGATATGCATTATTTTTCAGGGACGCACATTCTTTGCCTCAAATGAAACAGAAAAAAGTCTTTTTGTATGCAGAGAGCATTCAAAGCCAGGTGCATTGACAGTAACACATTATTTTCATCCACAGAGCTCAAACACAATCCCATGTCCTCAGCTCTTGTTCTATCTCTGTAGACCAGCTATCTCCTCACAGAAACTGTTTTCTTTCTGCAGCACAGCTCAACAGTAAAATCCAGAACAAAAACATAGGAAGAACTATTACCCTCCTGCAAACTTTCCAGATAGAAGGAGCATTTGTAGCAAAGGATGCACCTTAGATTGTCATTCCTAAAATATGGTAACTACATTACCATATTTCGCATGTTTGACTTGTGGATCTTGGTGTATTCAACTTAGTGGCTAAAGAGGTTCTATTCATCCATCTGTGCTCCTTGATTGCTGTTGCTAGACAGGAAGGTAGAATAGCTCCAAAGCCCCTGCAGCACTGTCATGTACCCTGATACTTGTTTTAAGTTACCTTACTGTGCTTGACTGTAAGTGCTTCAGCTCAGGAACTGGTTCATGTTTGCTTCCACTCGGCCTGCCATTTGTTGCAGCAAGATCTGCTACAGAACAAACAATAGAAAGCACCAGCTGCCTCAGCCACGCAACTTTAATCCATCTGGTTTTGTCTGCATTTCATTAATATCTCAATAAATGTCTACAAATTCTCCCTTACTGCTGTAAACCATGAAGATATCTAAAAGACAAACAAACGGTAAATGCTATAAATATGCAGTCTGAAATAACATGAAAATCAGTAGAGTGCCAAGTTACAGTGCATAGAGGTGTTATACACAGTAACCTGATTGCTTCAGATGTATTTGTTTTGAAAGCCGTGAAATTTTCAATGACAGAAACAAGATCTAAGAGCAAAATGGGATGTAAGGGCAACCTGGTCTACTAGAAGGTATCCCTCTCACGGAAGGGGAGTTTGAAATCCCTCTTTATTGAAATCCTTCCAATCCAAACTGTCCTAGAATTCTGTGAAAATACAGACACATTTACACTGAGAAAGATCCTGGGGTCATAGTAAATAAGCTAATTAAGCATGAATATTCAGCACAGTGCTATAGATAAGAAAATGACTGTGATTCCTAGATGCTTAAGCCAGCAAATACTACGATTACCAAAGAGCTGGTATTTATCTCTGTAAAGAGCATTAGTGAGACCATTACTGGAATATTATGTCATGCTGTGCAGTACACAACTTAAAAATTACTGAGTCACAAGTCAGAAGGGATTAAAAATGTTTTCAAAATAACTTGTAACCTGAAAATCCATCTGTGAAAGTGTTAATAAGCTCTAATTATTTTATTAATTAGAAGGCTAAGATAATACTTGTTCAGCTTCCACAAATACATGTAAGTAAAATATTCATGGCTTTTAGCTCTGCATGATAACAATTTTAAAAATGTATAATGAGATTCAGGAACCAGAAAACAACAAAAGATGAAGTTCAGGCACAGGTTTACATTTCAGCTGTGAGCCTAAGGAACCACTGGGAAAATACTAGGACAGACATATATTCAAGAATTTTTTGTATTTCTGAGTTATACTTTTTTTTCAACATATACCAAATCTTATGCAGAAATGATGCATAGCTTAGGGACTGTCACTAAATGAACAGAAGGTTCGCCTTTTATTTTAAAATTCATAGAATTATGAGTATTCTTCACATTACATGGTTAAAATATTCTTTTAAAAAAAGGAAGGGAGTCCCCAGGAAAAATATATTTATTTTCCCATACATTTCTCAAGTGGATGTCTTCTCAAGCAGTATCTGATTGAATTTCAAAGTTCTTCACAGTGTATTTAGAACCTATCTGTCATATTCCGTATTCAAAGATTAGCTCCTAAAGACATCATAAGAGGCACAAAACTGAGCGTCAGGACTCACCAAAGAAAACCACAGGCAACAGCAAGACCTGAAGCACATGGTGTAAGTCACTCACAGGCAGAGTTCTGACAGACTGTTTCTAATTAAACAGTCTCTTACAAGGCTCTGATAAACGTATCTGCTTTCACCATTCAAGAATAAAATCTTCTGCTACTATGCACAGTTTGATTTCCAAAGCTTGTTTTTGAGAATTCTTCCCTGTACGGGGTAGCAGCTCTCAACAGCCACTCTGGTACCTTCTTTCAAATTGCACCTGCATGTCTGGGATGCTTACAAAAAGCTGGAGAACATTTAGGCGGCTAATGCTCTGTAAAAAATTTCCTTTCTTGGTTAGCAATTTTGTCTTAATATACTATACTCTCCAATTCTGATAGCCCCGTTTTACCCAAATGGTTATACTTCTGGGGACAAGGACTGCCTTTTTCCCGAGCTCTACACAGGACATACCCATGTTCATTGGAAACAAGAATTTAGTACAGTTAATTGACAAAAGCCCTGCAGTTAACAATAATCTGATATCTCCAAAACACTGAAGTGCAGATAGAAGCTACAGGTCAGAGGTTCATATTTAGCATTGCTGCTGTCCCCAGCTAGAAATTGTCTGTCCTTTCACTCATGGTGCACAGAGATTAACGTTTCAGGACAGAGAAATCCCACTTCAGTTCTGGAAAGTGAGTTCAGCTAACAGAAGCTAGGACCTCAGATTGCTTCAAAAATTACTTTTTCCTAATATTCAATTGTACAGTGTTTTCAAGTACTGATGTTTCCAGCAAGATGAGGAGTCTTTTCTTACAAATATCATTCACTAAGTATCATATCTAATAACTCAAATCAAACTTACATAATTTCTACTATTATTCTTCACTTTTTGTCTTGTATAGCATTGTATATACACTCTGTATAGCTGTGTTACTGCACATATTCTGCACATAGTGGGTCTTGGTTGAATATCTTCCTTTTAACTCTTGAATTCAATTCCTCATTTTCTTTTGTCCTTTGTTCATTCTTACACAAGGAACTTGTGCTACAAATGCTAAAACTAGCTACAAATGCTAAAACAAATATCAACACACTTGTGCTTTGTTTTAACATTTGATTAAGCGAGATTTGATATTGATAAACACCCTTTTGAAACTGCAGTCTGCATAAGAGAGTTGCATTAATGAAGCATGGCTTAAAATGTGATTTAACATCAGTCTTGTTTTGCAAAAATAGGGGACACTTTAGACACCCTGTTGATTTGTTCTCGAGGAACATTCAGCAAGATGGACTTGATGCAATGAAGGAAGACTCTTCTGAGGTAAACTGAAAGGATACAGAAGTTTTCAAGGAGAAACAACACTCTACTCTTCATTCTGTAGCAAATAAGCATAAATATGATTTGACTAACTTGATAATGCTACAAAAGCACAACACTCAGAATAACAGGGGAACTTATTTATCCATGGTAATTTAGGAAGAGTAGCCAAAAAGCAATCTTTCCCAGTTCAGTTAAAATAAAATAACCCAAATTATTAATATATTAGTGTACATTTAAAATAAATATTTGATGTATAACTAAAATTATATCTCATGAGGTCTTCATCTTACTAGAGTCAATTCTGGTACAAGTTTTAGGACCAAATTTTGGGAACCAAGACCATCCAGGCCTTAAATTTTTGTCCAGAAGGATAATTTATGACCTCAAAGGCTCCTGACACCATGTGTCTTTATCCATCTTTTCCCAGTATATTAGAAGCTAAGATCCTGTTACTTATACTCCCATCTGTTCAGCAGTGGATGGTGGCACAAAGTCAAGACTGCTCTTAAAACTTCCTCAAAACTACTTTACATAAGCTATTCTATGAAAAGAGAAAAAAAAGAGGCAAAATTCTGCTACTTAGCACAGTCTAGATGAAATTACTTTCATAAATAATTCACTAAATCTCCAGTATTAAACAGGTTAAATCATTTTTATTTGATGGGTTTTTGTCGCTGTTGGGGCAGACATGACACACACTGTGCCTTGGACAATGTGCAAAAAAGCATTTACTAAACAAAGCAGAATATTTTTATAGACTTTTGGATGTTATCATTCATGTTACATAGTTATTGGCTACTAAATTACTATAGTAGATCCATTGGCTATTGTTAGCTACAATATAATACCATTGGCTACCTATAGCATAAGCATTCAAGCATTCAGAAAAATAACAGGAGCTGATATGCTGCTGTTTTTCTCCTTCTATTGTTTAACTTTCTTGCTCCTATTGATACTACTTTTACATCGGTAAAAACTAACTGTTTTTCTTCTCCCAGGCTGTTCTCACAGTCCTTCTCCAGCCAGAGTAACAGGCCTAAGCTGTGATTTTACAAAGGCAGCTAGGCTTTCATGTTACAAGGTTTTACCTATATGCAGTAGGTTTCGGTGCTATTCAAAAATCCTTCAGAATAAGAACCAGAAATTGAATAAACTTGCATAATTTGTAGCCGTGGTAGAGATACGTGTTTTGTTTAATGCAGTTATAAAGGAACTTTCTGAGTTACAAATGTAAATTGTAACTTATTAAATGAATTACATATAAAGGAACTTTCTGAGTTACAAATGTAAATTGTAATTTATTAAATTTCCAATTATTACCTTAGATGGATGTGCTGGGAAAATTTTTTTGCCCAGGCCATCCTAAGGACAGCACAAATTTCAGTGAAGGAAGCAGTATGGTTCTTTTCAAGCTTCATCTCCATACTTTTCTTCCTTCCATTTCAGAAATCAGGCACATCAGAATGTGTTATCTACTCTTCCTATTGAGAAATTAATTTCCCTTATAAACTTGGAAAGCTATGATTTTCTCTATTCGAGAGAATTGTTTTTAATTTCAATGACAATTAAAAATCAGGTTGAAAAATTATATATTTAAATCAGAAATGTAAATCTTTGTTTTTTAATAGAGCAAAAATGTAGGGTTTTTTATTTCAGGATGAATTAAGGGTCTTTCTTCTACCCCTTTTTTTTTTTTTTTTTGGAGCATCTAAATATTAACAATTAATGGGACAGACTGAGAAGAAAATTATAGAATTGATTGGGTGGTGTGGCATTTTCTGGTTTTTTTCCAAGCAGCTTAAAATAAGGCCTTTCAGTAAGACTCCTGTTCAAACACACATCTGCTCTTTTTTGATGGTATTCAAACCTTTACATCCCAGAAGAGCAACTTCGCCAATAGGTTTCCATGTATTTCTCACTAAATTTTTCTCAATCCCTATTCTTGACACCAAAACTTTTTATAGAAAGAGTTTTATATATTGCATTAGAAAGGGAGTAGCAACTATTATACAGCTGATAGAAAACAATGTGGCTTGGTTTAGGTTTTTCTACTGAAAAACCCAGTTTTTAGTCAGTGCCTCACCTACAGTGCATTTTCTGCCAGTGGAATCACAGGTCAGACCACGAGAGATGACATGCTCACAATTTGCCTATGAAAAATTTGGTCAAAAATAGGCTACAGGAGAATATTTAGTTAACAGGTTCTGGAAAACGTTGTAGGTTTCTAAATTTTCTGAAATATTTCTTCTAAACAATCAGAAAAATCCAGTTCAAAAATCACATAGTTTTTCATCACAATAATTTTTAATATCTTAAATAAAAACAATAACCTTAAACTATTTATATCATGGATCAAAAGGCCACCAGATAGTTCTGAAAATGTTATTGATAGTTGGAGAAAAACACTTGCAAAGCTGGATTTTAAAAAAATGTCTGCTTCGCTGTCTTCAAATAGCAAGTTGGCTCAGTACTGGCTAAGATATCTGAAAATATCACTGGGTTTTAGTTAAATTTTGCACTTGAAAAAACTTGTAAGGGTTTGCAGATGTTTGTCTTATGTTCTGCTATAATTTTTTCTTGCTTGTTTTTCCTAGTAGGCCCATATTAAACAAAACAAAAACAAACAAGACAAAATCCCAAATCTTGGTCTACATACCAAACTAGGGAGAGATTGCAATGCACCTCCAGCTCAATTGTATAACCACACAGGCTACCAAAAATAATCCCTTCTATTTTCCTGGTGAAGTGTTGAAAGAGCTGCTATTTTGACCAGCATGAATTAGCAGACAGTATTTTAACTATCAAAGTGAACCCTAATTCAATCACATGATAAACCTCAGATGCCAAAGTGTTTTCAAACTGCCAAAGCAGGCCTGTGAAGGCAGAATAACGCAAGGTAGTGAAATCCCTGAAATAGCCCCAAACCTCCCTGTACAGCAAAATGGTACAGGGCAGACACAGTGCCGTGGTTTCAGCTGGTGGTCCCAAAGAAGTACAGGTTTATTCCAGTGACACTTGGTTAAATGAATCAACTGTGTGTCATTAGCCAATGAACAATGCTCATTAGCTCGCTTCTGCTGCATTGCCTCCAGCTCCAGTTTGGTGGGAGGAGTCAGGTGAGTACTAGTTCAGGGATGTCTCTGCCAAACTCCTCCATGGGCATCCCCTGATGAGCTGAGGGAGACACCTCCCAGCAACCTTCAACGGAGTTGCCAAAGCCTACCCTTGTTTTCTAAGTGGGAGTGGCTTAAAAGTAAATATTTTTGCATTGGTACCACTTTAGATGGAACACATAAAATATACACACACTTTTTAATAAAGAATGCTTCCCAAAGAGCAGAAGCAAGTATTAGAAAACAAAAATGTAAGCAGTACATGCTGAAATTATTTTAGGGAATCATTCAAGAGTGCCCAAAAAACCCACAGCAACTCATCAAGACCCTAGCAAGACAGCCAGCTGGCAAACCCACAGCAATTCCAAAATAACAGCCAGACTGAAGCAGCTGCCAGCTGATCAGATGTTGTAGCTGTTGAGATACTATTTTCCATATAGAATCATATATTTATATCTAACTCTATTACTATTTAAAACGCACTTTTTGTTCTCAAAAATAGATGATGGAAAACTTGCCAAGAAGAAATTTAGAGGCAAAATTAGATATTCAACATTTAAATTGAATTAAAGTTTAAATTTAATTAAATTTAAAGTTACATTCCATATTCTAAGACTGCACAGGGATCGGAATCATAGTTCACCACCTCTGCCTCAAATACATCAAGGGATATAGTATATGAATAAACTTGAACCTTCATAAAAGCAAAACCCTTTGCTCTACAGTAAGGCCTTTTACAGTATCCACACAGAGCTCTGCAGAAGTGTTTTCAGAAACTGGATGCAGAGGCCCACTGGAGCAGATCGGATTATAAATTCAGAAGGACACTCTGACAGGATCAGCTCTGAGGCTTGAAACAGCATTATGAGACAACCTGAGAATGGATGCTTGAAGGTGCAAAGTCAGGAGTCTTGTGAAAAAGGAAGGTTCTACCCTATGTCCCAAGCCAAAGTCCAAATTATTCCTTGCTCTCACAAGGCCACCACCACTGCTCGAAGGAAAGAGCATGAATGAAAGGTGACAACTCATGTTCTAAGAATGTTGTTCTAAAATCAGATCCCTGGACTCAGCACTGACTCATGGTCAATGAGCTGCATGGACTTTTTCAAAGATAAAAATGACATATTTGCACATTGTTAATTATATACAGCAAACTAATCTCTGTATACCAGAAGCTGTATATCACTTCAGTGGCTCACTGGGCATTTATTTCTAAGGTTCTAGGAGGTGCACTAAGGGAAAAAAATAGAAATACTGTAAAATACTTATCCTGTCTCTCAAGGCTATGAAATTCAAATGGCCACAGGTTTTTTGATGTTGATTCTATTTCGTGGGCTATGATCAAGTACCAAGGAAGTTAGCTGAAACCATGATGTCTTCAAAAAAAGCATTACATGACATCTTGATTGAAACACTAGATGAGAACACCTCTTTTCCAAGGCTTTTATTAAAAATCTCAGCGTTCAAATGCAACGATTTTAAAATGTTCCTCAAAGTTTAATTAAGAAAATTCAAAGGATGTGCACTTAGCCTCCCAAGCACTTGAGTGTGCAGCACCATACCAGATACAAACTCTTCAGCATAGGGATCCAAAGAGGTGAAGAATATGAAAGAAAAATCTCATTCAATTGGACCAAAAGATTATTAGAATTTCCTTGAACAGCTGGTGTTCCTAATAGTAGCGGCTTAATTAGGCCCTAAGTAAACTCTGTCATGGACCACTATTAAGAGAATTCCCTCCCAAGTTCAGCATTCCCTGTAACTCTGGGCTTCCCATCTCCAATGCCTTTGTGAATGCATCAAAATAGCAACCTATTGCTTCATCATTGCCTATGGTATTTTCAGCTCTTCGAGATCTCCATGTGCACAGCATTAAAAAAGAATTCAAGAGGATTTTCATTTTTTTCAAGATTGAGTGCAACCCAATCTCCTTATTTCTTCCTTTTCCAAACCCAAGGGATGCTACCTTAAGGAAAGAGAGTGAGTTACATATGGAAGAAGAAAAGATATTCCTACCTCTGTTGCTTACAAGCCTTTGATCTAGTTTTACAAAGATGAGCATGTTATTTTGGCTATCTGTGTTGTCAGGGTCTGCTGAGGGAGAGAGAGGGTTTGGGGAAAATGGAAGAATAATTCCTATAGGATTAATTCTCACATCAAAATATCTGGAAAGATAGCAATGTATTGGAATGAGTGCAGAGAGAGAGACAAAGAATTGGGGCAAATTGCACTCCTCACTGAAAGAAGTCCACATTAATCACAAGCAGGTTCCCATCCTCTTGAAGCAAACTAAATAAATACATGTCTCTAATTACAGCTAGACTGCAAAATTACAAATTAATGAAGAAGAATCTATATTAAAAGACCATTATTAAAGCTGCCATTCAGCTGCTGAAATTCAGATCTAGGAAATGACAGAACTGTCTGTGAAGGCATTATCACTGACTTCTAATCCTCTCCACAAATATATAAACTATGGCAACATTTTGTTGCATAATCATACTCCGAGTGAAGTCCAATCAAATCTCACAGAGTAAAAGGTACACGAGGGACTCAGATCCCATCCTCTCCCACTGCAGCTCTACACTTCTCAGCACAACCTGGGATCTTGCTCTTGTCCTGTGACTTCACACCAGGCTCCTGGAGTGCTTGGATCTGAGTTTGTGTGCTGCCCACAGACGAAGCTCTGGGATAGGAGTTGTACCTTCTAGGTAATGTGCCACCAGTGATTTACCACTGTCATTCACTTTGTGTCAGAGTGTCCAGATTTATTGGATTAAGAACACTGAGATGGGAAAAAAATTGAGGCACACATCATTTCTTCAACCTTTCTGATTTGATGTGCAGAATGGACTAGGCTCAGTTAAGTAGCTTGCTTCTTTTCTGCACACTCTTAAGACATTTTTACACAGGTGGTATGTGATTATGACTACTCTCACACAATTCTTTCTTCAGAGGTCCTCGATAGAATTTTTGAAGATTTCATGGGCCATCTTCCCAAAACACATCTGTAAAAAAGTTCAATGGCATTAGCTGTGTATGGCTGAATCTGAGGCAGATCATAAAATCATAGTTTTTCTCACATCGTTCCCAGGCCTAGGATGCTGCATCCCTCAAGAGATGCCTAACCTGTAATAGGTTACTGATGACCAGCCCAGGTCATTCTTTAACTCTTCAATTAATTCTACTTCCTGTTCTGATAATTCTGCTTTCAAACAGTTGTCCCCCAATGGGAACATTTATTCCCCCCACTCCAATGCACACGATATCTGTAGTTCCTCACCAAACTGTCACAGCAAAATCCAATATTTTGGGTTTTTGTCCTTATTCACCACATGCTTTCACCAGTTCCTTCCCCAGTTTTCTGACTCTCACCCAGTCTCTGTCTAACCACACTTTGAATTTACTCCATTTCTCCCTTCTGCTTTTACTCCACTCCCCATAGCAAGAACAGATTACATGTTTTACTTCAAGAGACTAGGCTCACCAGAAATCAATCATGGGAAAGCTTCTGAAGATTCTGTAACCCTGACCTCAAGTAACTGGTAGCAGCAACAGTTATTCAGCATGGTTATTTCTGAGCTATGAGAACTACGTTCAATTATTCTATGGGGATGGCACAGGTGTAGCTTGAGCATCATTTTGAGATCTATCTGAGGAAAATCAATTTGAAGAAAAGTGACATTCGAATTTCTTTGGCCATTTTAAATATGGAAATTAAAAAATTCTCTACCAAGTACTCGCCAATTTCAGTTTTCACAGAGATTGAAAAACATTGCCCATGACAAAAAAATCCAACCAAACAAGAACCCCAAACAAAAAAAAAACCCTTCACAACTTTTCAAATATCTGTGAAGACTAGAGAATTTTAAAGATTTAATCTCAGAACATTATAGCATGGGAAAAAGGTCTTTCCTCTGGTGATACTACTGTTTGTGAGGAGCAAAAGAGAGAAAATGATGAAAAGAACTAACTGAAAAAAATTACTGCGGAAAAACCACTTTATCTTTGAAATTTTCCAAAAAATTTCAAACATGAAAAGTAAAAATTTGAAAAGCTGCATACTCATTAAGGCATCCTATTCAGAAATATTTCCAATTGCCACTTATTATATGGAAATGCTGCAAAAGGATTTATATAATTCTGCTTATGTATATTTTAACTCTAGTGCTTCTGCGGAAATTAAATTATTTATTAGGAAAAAAATAGTAACATTTTGCATACTGTGTTTAAAATTTAGATTATACAACAAGAAACTCTAGGTCTTTCTAGGTTCCATAAATACTGACCAGGAATGGTTTGCATGTGATCATTCTTGATTTGGGACAGGAGGATGGATTCTTGCTTTCCTAGCTTTTCTTTCAAACCTATTTTCTCAGATTAACATAACCCTTTTTAAAAGTCCTACACCTACACACTCTTAGAACTACAATTATGGGCACACACATCATCAGTAGCCTAAAAAATCCGTTTTACATCAGCAACATATAAAGAGAAGTGGTAACTGCTTATGTTAACTGCAGCTAAATTTATCAAACTGAGTATTTTGCCTCTAGCCATTTTAGTTACAAGTCACACAAAGATAGCACAGAAATTAAAAAATTTGAGGGCTGTTGAGGCTAATTTTCCATTAGCAATAGGGAGAGATGGTAATAGAAGCAGATTTATAGGTAAAACAATTAGTCCCAAGGACCTACTCTGGGTAACAATACACAAATATACATATTTTTGGTGTTTTACTGTAGACTAGCCCTACTCTGGTGCCATGGACAGCCAGTAAACTGTTGGACTAGAGCAGGTGAGTTTCTGGAGTGTGCCTTCTGACTTAATTTTATCAGAAGGAAGTCAATTCATCTCTGGTCTCTCCGAGAGACTCACTTCGAAAGAACGCTCCTGGCCCAAACGCAGACCCTAATGCAGCACATCTTGCCAATAAGGTTTATGAAGATATAATACAAACCAAGACAGATCCTATTGAAGTTAGTGTTGCAAAGGAAAGGCAGTAAGATCCAAATCAGGACCCTGGAAGGATATTACTGAGATCTAAAACTGAATTAAAAATGCTTGCATAAAGGTTTATATTAGCCTACAAGGGAAAGGGAGGCAAGCAGGCAGTGTGAGGTCACAGCAGGTGAATTAGAGATGATGCTCATCAACAATTTAAAGAATTGCTGGGAACTGTTTTGTTAGCTGGACAAGCTCGGTAGCTTGTAAATTCAATACTATCTTAGCTGAACAGATAGACTACAGGAAAACTTGCTTTACTTTTTGTTGGGGTCATGCAGGGCAAGATGCAGAGAACCTATGTGGACTGTGTGACATGAGGAATTTGCAGACTCTTACAGGGTAGGCAGAAGTTACCAATTTCTAGATTCCCAAAAGTCCCTATTATAACTGAATTATAAAATTTTAAGAGGACACTGTGATGTAAACATATGTATTGTTGTAGTTATAATGCCTGCAGGCCAAGTAACTCTTATCCAAATGAGGCATATAAATTAATTCTTCTGATGAGCAAGGGAGATTTTTTGCCTATTTATCCAGTGTGGGTAAAGGAACCTGTGTGTGCATGAAATGGTTTGGGGAGTTGTTTGTTTGATTTAATGAGCATAATTTCTGCATTGAATTTTCTAGCATATATTTAATTTCAAGCAGATCATTATTTCTATGCAGAGCCTCATTGAAGTATACCCTTACAGACCTTAAAAAAGAAAAGCACACTATATGGTTTCAGAGAGTTCTTCTTTCTGCTTTTCCATAGAATGAAATAAAGTAAATTAAAAATTCCGTATCAAAACCTGCAATTTTATTAAACAGTATTCAGAAAATATGAAAAAAATATTAAAAAGAATCAGACTCTTTCTCCATGACCAGATTTTCTACCTTCCAGATTCAGCAATTGACCTGAGGTCAGTTTAGCAAAAAGTGATGATTCATCCAGATCTCGGGCTCAATCTTATTTCTTTGGCACATTTCTGTCTCTGCCACAAAGGTCTGAAAGATTTGGAAGGTGAACCCACATGAACCTCATGAAGATAAACAAGGCCAAGTGCAAGGTGCTGCACCTGGGTCCAGGCAATGCCAAGCAGAAGTACAGGCTGGATGGAGAATGTATTGAGAGCAGCCCTGAGAAGAAGGACTTTGGACTGTTGATGAATGAGAAACTCAGCATGACCTGGCAATGAGCAATTGCAGCCCAAACACCAGCTATACCCTGGGCTGCATGACAAGTGTGACAAGCAGGTTGAAAGAAGTGATCCTATTACTTCACTCTTATAAGACCCCACCTGGAGTCCTGCATCCAGCTGTGGAGCCCCCAGATGGCAAATCTGTTTCTCTACTAAATAGTGCCCAGGTTTCCAACTCATTTTTAAGTATGAGATCCAAAGCTAGACTTTAAAATGTTGAATACAGGCAAAACATTTTCATGTGAACGCTGATCATCTAAATTGCCAAAGAGAATAGGAAACCTGTTGCCACTAAGGTGAACATGTTTATGAGTCAGCCAAAGCCGAAGTGAAACAGAGTGGTACAAATTGTAGGGTTTAAAAGCTCTCTGACGAAGGGGTCTCAGAAGCACCTGGTACGGTTCTAGGTCAGCCTGACTCTAGTCTGAAGGGTTCTATGAGGAAAAGGAGAGGTTTAATATCGGGGTCGCTTACAAATACCTTTCCTAATGGTTGTGGCTGGTTATCCCTCCTGAAAGCAATCACAAGGCACACTCCTGTGTGTAAACACAGACTGGAATTTACTGTTAACTCTGTCATCATAGTTACCAGAACCATTCCTTCTCTTCTCATTTTAGGCAAAATTATTTTCTTTTGTCTTTGGAATAGCCTTTCAGTTGAAAACCAACAGAAAATAATGGGATTATTTTCTTTGTAAGGTACCATTTCTTGTTTCACACTGAAACCTCAATAACTTTGAAGAAGTCATCCTTTCCAGGGGAGGGGAACTTGTCAGTGTCTTTCATCTACTGCAAGAACTTTGTGGTGTATGAAATAGACAAGCAAATTGTTACACAACATGACACAGTATAAACATGTATTACAGGACCATGGTTAAGTAACCCTTAGATAGTCAGAAAGTAAAGAAGACCTTATCCAGTAGAGCAAAGAGAAGATAAATGGATAACACTATTGTCCTAATGAAGACTTCTACTTGGGAACTTTTTCAATAAGCACAATGCTTATTGTGTCTGCTGGATCTCATCCCTATCCCATGGGGGGTCCCACAGCTCAATTTTTAATTTCTCTTTGTTGTAACCTCTATATTCCTCACTTCATTCCAAAACCTATCTTCTCCTAAAGCTGTTGGCTGACCCATGTCACATCTCATGGCCAGATTTGGTCTCTTGCAACATAAGACTGACTCCAGATCAGAAAGCAAATATCTTCTTTATTTCATGTATATTTTATGCAAAGCAAGCAAACAGACAGGACAAAGAGATCTCTAAAAGAGATCCAGCTGCTCTCTGACCTGGTGCTTCCAGCTTCCCTGGTCAGGAGCAGAGAGACAAGAGCAGCTACGATTTGATAGCTACAGAGCAAACCGTTAGGATAACAAAGGCAACAAATATCATTGAGATAAATTTTCTCAAAACATCCCAGAGATTTACTAAAGTTTCTTGAGGTTTCTCATCCTCTAGCTGTGGGAGACGATTCTCTTTCCACAGCTAGAGAAAACCTTTCTCACGGTTGCAGAAGCTGAGAACTTTTCTCTGGCCAAGCTGTCAGCGTCCACAGACCCACAGCCAGCCTTTGCTCCCTCTTCCCTCCCTCTATGTGTTTAGACTCAGCCATGAGCTTTGAGATATGATGATTGCACAATTGCTTATGATTTCTGCTTCTTTTGCAGGAGAGGTCAGCCACGCTCTACAAGCCCTCAGCAGGACCCTGAACCACTTAATCCACTATTTCCAGTCAGCAGAGAGTGCTGCTGGAGTGCTTCAAGATGTGTTATTGAGGGGTAATGCACTGTATGATAGGAAAGAGATGAAAACCTCTCATTTTTTAGAAGACTTCTTTAGCCCAGATCACTCCAGCACAGCTGGCAAAGCAATGGGGACCGAGTTAAGGCATAGGAATGGGATTGAAGCAGGACAAAAAACAAGAACAAAGCCTCCTCAGCAGTTTTTGCTGCCAGAGACAGATGGAAATACCCACCTAGATTGCCCGGAAGTTACTCTGGAGAGCAGAGCAGGCACATCAGGGACGGGGTACTGGCTGGAGAAGGTCCCAGCCCGAGCCTCTGCATACCCAGAGACGCACCCTCAGCTTTGTGAAGGGCATTCACAGGAAGGATGTCTGGCTCAGAGCTGTGTCTTCTGGTCCAAGGAAAGGGCCCCACACACATAAGCATTTGGAAATGTATGGAAAAACCAGTTGTGAGGCCAGGAATTTTCTGACACTGTGCAGCCTTGCCTTTTTATATATCCAAAGAGAAAGGCCTGTCAGAAAGATTTGTAATAGCATGAGTTGTTTTGTGAGGAAGAACATAGAAGCCCCATTTGAAACACTCTTCTTTCTTTTATCTTTGTCTCAAGCACACTGACATGAAATTAATCTCATCTGAGAGTTTAAAGGGCTTAATTCCATATTCTTTTGTGACTGTTGAAAGAAAGAAGCAGGAGGCAAATTTAACTACAATGTGAAGTTCAATTATTTCAATTACCACCTCCTGCCTAAATGAAGTCTGTTCCTTCAAGGACATCCGCAATTTTACACTCATTTGCTCTTAAAAATAGCATTAATTATAATAGTTTAACTGGAAATTCCAAAAGAATACATTAACAAATTAAATCATTACTTATATACTTTAAAAAGTTGCATACATGTTTAATTTATAAATTAGTTATTTACCTTACATAATTAATCATGAAGCTAAGAACAAGCCTTAACAAGTATCTCATGAGTGTAACATGAAATTTTGGTCATTTTTAAAAATCATATTAATATGGGATCCCACTCTGCAGGCCATTTCACAGAACAGAAAAAAGAGATCTTAAGTAGTTGATACTTACAAAAAGCACAATAAAGTGGTATAACTTACAGGAGAAACTATCATGTTATCACTTTGGTGCTTTATCTGGAATGGGGATGATGGGTGTTGGCGGGACTGTTTCTCTGTGTGGGAACTTGCTAGAGCCTGGATCAATGAAATGAAAGAACAAAGAGCAAACAAAAAAGACAGAAAAACCAGAGGCGAAGATAAGACGATGAAAGATTGTTGCACAGTAGGAGAAGGAGTGAAGTGACAATGCAGCTGACACTGGTGCTCTAGGCAGCATCCCAGGACATCCACTGCAAAAAGTCTGCGAGGAAAAAGGATGGATAAAGACCCACAACAGAAGGAAGCAGGATTTTATCACATTTTCTGTAGTATTTGTCATTCTCTATGCAAGGATATTATTTCAACTACGCGAAATGGTACTGAATAGACACCTTACATGAAGAAAACTGCAGTGTTGCAGTACACAGAAGTATGTTTCATAATCTGGTTTAAAACTGCCCCGTGTATGATTGTCACTGAATTTATTCAGAAGAGAAGGTGAACAGACACAAAGGGATAAATTTCTGAGAGAGCCATTTTAAATCACAATCATATTTTGCATCTAATCCTGGATAACTTTTTCTGCTCCCAGAAAAGGCAGTTGTTATAATTTTGTAGTGAATAAGCAATAAATTAATTTAAATTCTGCTTAGATTGCCAGGTCCCATTCTACCTAACCTATGGCAATCACCCCCTACATATCCAGAGAGAAATGGAATGAAAGATGTAAATCCCACACACGAGCAATCTGAATATCAAAAATTTTATTACCAGACTTCAGCCGGAAAAGCTAAAGTGGGCATTGACAACAAAACAGTGCAAGAAATTTTTATTTCTCTGCTCTTTTTACTGGTCTACACAGCACAGATTGATATAACTTCTTTGCTGGGATCAAAGACACCCCGACTTATTTTCAGAGTACTTTTGTGCAACATATTTAGTGACTTCCCAAGCCATGTGCAGACCTAAGGACATACTGATTCTGCATTATTACTGAGTCAGAAAGACAGGGCAGGGAAGAATCTGCTTTTCTTTTTTTTTCTCCATATTAAATGTCTTATTTAGATCTAAGGGTGGAGTTTGTCCTGATTCTGCAGTGGTGAATGTTAATGGAACCGGACACTGAAATTCTCTGGCCAGCAATGAAGAACCCGATGTGTTAACATTGTACTAAGCACAATGGCATCATTCAGCACATATTATGCCATCAGATCCCAACTGACAGCTTATCTCTAAATCAGAAATGCATACACTGATTTTATTCGTCATCTGTAAAAAAAAAAATCACAAGAATCTTTTTCTGGAGCCACATTGAGTTTATTTAGTTACAACTTAGTTATTCTCTGTAAGACATACGTAAGCAGAGACTGGACTTTAAAGAATAAGCTCTGAGTATTGTCAGAGACACCATGAGCAAAGAAATTTTACACATGTAACAACCTGACTTAAAACAATGAACATCTCTTCCCTGTTGTTTCAAGAAGTTAACTAGTAAAGGAGGAAGAAAATCTTAACCTTGGAGACTCACTAAAGGCATATTTTCTTATTAGGAACTTGTTGAAAAAGGAGATTTACTGTACCAGGGCCAGGGGCAGAAGATTACCCTTTCTGATTGAGAAGTGATTAATGAACGATATAAAAAGTGGGTGGAAGCACTGTTGAAATTTTTTGTTCCTCAGAGATGTTCTATCTGAATAATGAGATTGCTAGATAATAAAAACTGCTGGCTACTTCTTTCTTTCCAACTCATATTATTCCAGAAGTAAATCTGATAAACAATAGCTCCCACTATCTGACCTCTGATCCTTCAATCCTTCTCTATCTGTCCTCTGCATTTTACTCAGGCATTCCTTGGTGCTTCTCCTTAACCATGCATGTCACAGTTGCTAAAATTCTCCAAGGATGGCATAAAAAAAAAATACCTAGAAAAACAGCTAGAGTATATTTAAATCTCAAGTACTGCTATATTAAAACCATAACTCTTTTGTTCACTGGATATTTTATGCCTCTGTTTAATCAAACATTGGCAGAAAAAGAGAATGATTCCCAGAAAAAGAAAGAAAAGAATACTTTAGGCAAAAATATGCCTTTTTTTCACACATATAGGGTAAAATTTTGGGTGGAAAAAAAATCTCAAATGCTATTCCCAAATCACCTTCATTCATTCCCCACAGTAATAAAAATAGTTCCCTGTACACCCTCAGTCATAGAATATAGTTTAAATAGGTTTACTATTTAAAGGGAACTTGCACAAGTGGGAAAAAAAAAAAGAAAATGGTGATAGTTTTATTTTTTGTTTTACTTCAAAGTTAGAACCAGGATATCTCATTACATCCTCAAGAGTGGTCAAGGGGCGAGATAGTCTGGACAGTGTGGACACAGGCCTCTTGACCAGTTCTGGAGTGCCTGTGACATGAATCACAAAAACTGGAGATAAAGCAACTAATCACTAGAGTAGTCTAATATTTTGAGCACGTTGTGGTAATTCATAACACAATATAAAATATTGATATCACTCAGCACAAGCCAAATCATTTAACAAATAAAAAAAGTCATTAAAAAATTGAACACTACTGAAGATGGACCAGCCAGAATTCTGCATATTGAATCAATGTTTCAACATCCCCATACAAACAGTAGGCCTTCCACAAGAAAAGTGAGTACAGAGTCTCCTTTCCAGTTGTCTGGAGAAGTCCAACCATTAGGCAGGTCTTTAATAGGATAGGCACCACATCTGTGCTGTTAGAGAGCACTGACTTAGAGTGTGGTTATTATTTTCATTCAAGAAGCACAATGGTGGCATTGGCTGTGAACCAGGATTCCTACTCACTTCTAACCTTTTAAAGAAAATGAGATATGAGATTCAGAGACAAAAAACTCAAATCCAGTATTTTTACATGCATTTTTTGCATATTTTATATTATGTATTTGAATTCATCTAGCTCAATTTGTGGCTCTTTGAGATCTACCTAAAATAACCATGATTTCTTAAGTTGCTCGAGTAGGAAACCTAGCCACATGTTGATGCTGCTGGACTCAAAACTTAGCTCTTTAGGCAGTGCAATATTTAGGAGTAACTTCAGCAGGCAGAAGAAATCTTAAGCATAGCTCGTTTTTTTCTAGGTACTTTATCAGCAAAACGTATTAAATTCAGAGGTGATCACTAGCTAAGGAACAATCAGGTACTAGGAAAATGAGGCCAAAAAAACCACTTGAAATAAATATGTACATTTTTAATGAAAGATATATGTACACACACATTTAATTGACTTGGCCTCATCTTCACTATTTTATAACCCTGCATCATTCAAATGCGATTTTATGAAAGTATCCAGGTGCCTACAAATATCTGTAATGATACTTTTCCTGATGACCTTTCTGTCAAGAGAGATGTTGGCATTTTGAAAAGAAGCAGTTGCCCCTCAAAACAGCATCTCTTATTATGCCATTATAAAGCACACAGATTTGTTCCCCCAATCAATTTCCATCTCAGTAAAAGAAAATATTTCATGTCCTTAATATCTAGGTGAGAAGCCTGGGGAAATACAGAGAATTTTTTTATAATTGCTACTGAATTATTTTTACAACCTAATAGCAGATGCCTGATGAATGTTTTATCATGGCATGTTACTGCAAAGAGAATTATTTCAATCAAGAAGTTCTCAGTTGCTTTACTAAGATTTTTTAGTAGACAGCAAAAGCTTAAGAAAGGAAAGAGAAACATAAATAATAGACATACAGGTGTATGATGTGCAGATATTATTATTATTATTTAAATGCAAATAATACACATCAGCTACTATCTTTTGACATGGCTTCATGCCTCCTAACCTAGTCCAGAAGAGGAGAGAAGGAAAGTCAGACAGGTCATCCAAATGCATTACAGGAAAGAAGACTCCCTATATGTCTGTCTATTGCTGTGTAGAACAATTAAGATGGAAAGCTAAGTAAAAACAACTTTCTTGCACTTGTATTTTCTGCACAATTAGCTGTTTCTTTATCTCTCTTTGTAGGAAAAAACCCCAAACTGTAATGTTTATCGCTGACCTCTTTTTTATATCCATCCAGTTTTATAATTCCTTCCGGCTTATTTTTGTCTTTGCTATCACAGGTGTTCAGCATCTCCTCCAAGGCAGAGGAAAACTAAATTCTAATTAAAAGACAATACTGAACTACTGTTGGTGGACAGATTAGGAAAAGAAGAAGAAACCAAAAATATCTTAAAAATATTCTGCAGGTACTTTCCATATGAAATTTCTCAGTTAAATGCAATTGTAGATACACCTCTGCAGAGTATAAGACAACAGTGTTAATATTCTGCACTATAACTATTTATAAATATTTGTCTTTCTACCAATCTTTAATCTCAGCTTTGTATTTACTGCAGTAAAATCTTTTAAAAAAGCAGCTGTAGGGAGAAACCCTGCCAGCCAGAAAAGCCACATGGATTCCTGGCTAGGTAAAACCACATGTTTGAACATAGAATTAAGTGGAAGGCTCCTTAGCCCAACATGCTCTATCTGCCCGTTGAAAAGTGACTATGCTTTATAAAAGACTAGAAAGTGACTAAAGATTGATCCTTTCCCCAGTGGATTCTCCAGCTTCCTGAAAAGAACATGTTGAGGGACTGCTTCAATCAGAAGTTGTAGAGAGATGATCAGATTTTAGAGTTACTCCTTAAATTCACCTGTTATTAAAACCTGTATAGTATTTGGACTGCACAGCATCCCAGTGCAGTAGATACCAAAGTTTAATTAAGTTTGAACAGCAGCTCTTCTTTCTGTTTGTTTTGAGCATGGTATCTGATGGTTTCACTGGATATCTCTTCCCACTTGTGTGAAATGAAGGTATTATTTTTACAGGCTATGAGACCACCATGTTTAGTGTTTTCTCATAGAGCAACAATCCTGTACCTCTGACTGTTTCTTTATCCCTCATTGTTCCTTTTCTTTTACATCTGGGGTGAGCACAGCTTCACTCAGCACTTGCAGATGGAGTATACCCTGTTACAACAAGCCCTAAACAGCAAAATTGATGTTTCAGTCACTTTTCTAAGCAACAATTTTCCTAATTCTAGCCTTCACCACAACTGGGCTTAAATATTAATTTCACACATAAAGTGCATAAATAACATATTTTAAGGCAGAGAAATACCTTCATAATTAAATAATAGACACTGAAATTCACTTCTTTTCCAACTTCCAAGTTGCAGAAACATAGTTATGATTTTCAAGGGGGTTTTTTTAACAATTGGTTTCAGAATAAGGCTTTTGTGTTTGCTTATTTTTTGGTCAGCATCTTTTTCTGAGTAATCCTGCAATGTCCCTAGCCAATCCAAGGTTATTTGAGAAGATGCATTCTTTCCTAGTAGAAGAGTGTAATACATAAACATAAGAATCTGCCTTTCAAGAAACGGCAAAAGGACAAGCTGCATTAAGTTGTATCTAGCAGGAAAGATTCCTCATTCAAATACACATTTCTTCAATCAGCATAAGTGGAACAAAATAAAAACTGAATTTCTTTTTCTGACAGTTTTTTCTTGCAGTGAAAGTACTTTAATGTATAAATTCACCAAAAGAAAGAAAGGGGGGCAGTTAATCCTCAATAGCATGTTAACACTTGACCTTCAATACAAATGTGTAAATTAACTGTTAATGTCTCTACCACATACGTAAAACATCTTCACAGATGAACAAATTTACAAAACTGCAAAAGCAAGCCAGTGATCTAAATGAAATGGAACATGTCTGGTCTTTTATGAGATGAGAGGGGTATGTGCCTGTGTCTTCTGGACAAACGTAAACATATTCAACAGAAAGCTTTCACACAATGTTGTATTAAATACCATGCTGAACTCCTATTACTTTCAAGTAAGTCCCTTTTTAGGCCAGAATGCATTTGTGTCTAGCCAATAATAACATCACTGCTTCTGCTGTGAACCCTGACACAGAATAGTTTACACATGAAAGGCAGAAAATCCTCCAGGTTGATCCTTATTATCCAGAGTTCACAATTTGTAAGCGATTCTGAGTGTAAGGACTTGAAAATAAAAATATGACACAATGCCAGCATAAGGAACCACAGAGAACCTCCTCCCCTTTTAATGTTTTTAAATATCTATGGATAAAAATAACTGTTGGAGAGAAATAAAACTATGCTTTTACCATCTTGAGAGGATAACAGTGGGATTCTGTCAATTCTCATGTTGTAACTTAGTGATCAATAAATTTATTACTCTTTCTCAATGACCTTCTATGATTATGCAAATGCCTGAAATGTGACTTCTGTCATCCTAACACAGAGAATTTCAATATGAATGTTTTCCAAGATGCCCATGACTGCTGAAAAGTCAAATACATTTCATAGTTGAGTCATGAAATAACCATTCAACAAATTATTCCTTTATATCTAACACAGATTGATTACTATCAAATAATAAAACATGAGCCCTAATGAAAAATAAGAATTCTTTGTTATTGGCCTAGAAGTGAAAAATTTGTAAGACAGATTTTATCTCATTTCTCTCTTTCTTTCTTTAGTTACATCCCAGAACTAATTCCTCAGCAAATAGCTTCTCTGATGATTTTGAAAAAATGGCCACAATAAGGCTCAATCAAAGGGCATATAATAATAAATTTGACATTACTGAGAGAAATGGGGGCAAGACCTAAATGGAAGATGAAAGCCGTTAGGGCTAAGCAAATACCAAATTAAAACTTCGGTTTAATCTATGAAAAGGAAGCTATAAAAGTGAACATTTTAGTAAAAAATGAAACCACCACCGTTAAACAAGACAGTTACTCTGAATTTAGAAAATTTTCAGGGTTTTTTATTAGAGATTTGTTTATCTTCCTTAGGCAGTGGTTAAGTCCAGCCCATAGCAAAGCACTTTGCCACTATCACTTTATGATACTGACTTTAGAAAAGACCTTTCTCTAGACAGTGACTTGGCTTCTTTTTGTGCTAGCAAAGAGAAAGGGGACAAATTATGAAAGTTAAGAATGTTTTCCAAAACTTCTAGAGACTGATGTGGTTACTGACCTAGGCTGGATGCTGATTAAGTATTTCAGCACCATGGGATGGAAAGTGGGACCTGCATGAGCTGTTCACCTCTAGGCTGATGTACTCTGCTGTAAATGCGAGCTCCATCTGCCACTGAATGCACTGGAATTTCTGTTTGTCTGCAGTGCTTGTGTGACCACATGCAGAATCCTGTGTCCTGTTATGGGCTCCCAGGGCACAAGGAAAAGATTAACAAACTGGAGCAAGTTCAGTGAGAGCCCCCAGGGTTGTCAAGGGCCAGAGCACAAGATGCAGTGAAAAATGACTGAGACAGTCGGGCTTGTACAGCCCTAGGAAAAGAAGGTTCAGAGGACGTTTTTGAATGCTATCTATGGCCTGCAAAATAAAGGCTTTCCAGTATCAGTCAAAGAAATCTTTTTATAAAATATCTAATTTTTTCTTCTTTCATAAGAAAAACTTTAATTGACTTTGCATTATGAATGACATCACTTTAAAATGCCAGCTGACAGGCCTACAAAAGCTAGTTATTTAAAGTAAATTTTAAGAGGTGTGAGTCAGCATTCAGAAACACACTTCATATGTCTGAAAAAACATTGGACAGTAGATTTTAGTTCTACAGCCTATCATTCATTTTCCCAGTTTATCTATTAAGTGCTGAGGTGTGTCGCTATGTGTTTAAAGATCATTTGTATGCCATCCAAAACTGCAAACCTGCAATCAACTTCAAATGTGGCACAAAATAAGTAGGCATCAGGTGAAATGATTTCTTTTTCTCAGGCAATTGCATACTGCTAAAGTCTTATCACATTTATGCATCACAGTCTCTATGTCATACTGCTAAAGTCTTATCGCATTTATGCATCACAGTCTCTATGTCCCTTCCATTTATTTCATTAACTTAAGTTCAGGTAAAGGTCAGTAATTTCCAAATCATCACTTAAACCGATCTGGAATCTCATAGCAGTAGTCCTTGCTACAACACAGAGAAATGCCTCAGTCTTTCACAACACCCAAACATAAGGAATGCTAAACAGTGCTATTTCAGTGTTCAGTTACATATCTGAGGATTTTAAAGTGTTGTTCCTGAAAAGAAGACAAACATGAACTGGAGTTGACAAATTTCTTCTTCCCCAACATAGAGATCTCACATGAAACCCTCAGCGTAATGTTATCTTTCAAATTAAAAGGAAATTCCAATTGTCTTTCTTTTATTTATCATAGTGAGTTAGAATATACTTTCTTGGTTAAACAAGGCAATCACATTAACAAAAACTACACTTTCCCTATACAATTGCATAAAGAAACTATACTCATAGAACCTTTGCTGTAAAATTATCAAAAAGATTTTTTTAAATGCAGTTCTGAAGCAACAAAATGTGGATAAGTACTTCACCCAACCCCCAGTTTTTCCAGAATGTGTAAATGTTTCTACTTACATTGAAGAAATGTATAATGCAAAAAATTAAACAGCCTGAAGTCAAGAACTTTTCAAGGGCTTGAAACAATCTCAAAAAATTATTAAAATCACATATACTCATGCTAGAATAGAAACATTTGCCTAATGAATTTTCATTCAATGGCATGAAAGTAGTAGCTAATGTATTTATATAACCCTTGTATATGCTATTGAGAATCTCTGATTACAAGAAAAATACAGACTTTTTATAGATCTAACTGTTGAGAGGTTTACCATAACATACTCAGATAAATTCCTTCCAAGTCATATTATTGCTTAAACATTCCAACAGTTCAGATTAAATCCTTCTTTAACGGGAACAAAGCAACCCAGTTGGACCAGTGTCTAAGCACTTCTTCAAAGCCTTAGTGCTTCTAGAGCTACTTCCCTGCTACAGTGGACTGTAAAGCCAGTAATTTATTATAGAGATAGACATGATTCAGATGAAATGTAGCTCCAGAGTGCTACATCTCTGTGAGAAACTCAAGTGAAGCCAGAGTGCAGCAGTCTAAATTCCCCTCAGGATGTGGCCTGTGAAATGCTAGAAATGCAAGCAAATTTCATTAAATCAACGATAATCCCCACAAAAACAGATGGAACTGAGGCATTTATTTCCCACATATTTTCAAGAGAGGCAATTAACCCAAAAACCAGTCTGCAAGATAACTTGTGGAAGGGAGAAGACACTGTTGGTGCTCCCTTGAGGAAAGGCAGTAAGCCAGGCCTTGGCTAAGACCTTGAAGTCCACCAGGGCAATCAGACTCAAGGAGATTCATTTTAAAACAGCAACAACAGCATCAATGAACTTTACTGAATGTATTTTACTTCAGCAAATTTCACACAGTCTCCAGAATGCTTCTGCCACACCATGGTTGTGGTCTCAGGCCTGAAATTTCGCAGAATTTTCTGTCTGGCCTCCCCCTTGCGACTGAGGAGCTCCCAGGTCTAGCAGAGGCACTGTGTCAGATCTGTCAGTCAGAATGCTTTGCTGAAGTGTGAAGGTAGCCTTGGCTATTTAAAAAAAAAAAAAAACAAAAAAAAAAAAACAACAAAAAAAGAAAGTGGAAGCCCATAAATATAATTTAGGAGGTTCAGGAAATTCTGTGGACAATTACTATTACTACTACTTACCTTGTTTTCCTATTTTTCCCTTAAATGTTTGCCACCAGCTGCAGTGATAAGACAGAAAAATCAAGAAAAGTATTTAGCCTGATCCATTGTCAATGCCCACTGTAATAACAATTCTCTGCACCCATTATATCACTCTCCAACTAGGGGTGTTAAGATACAGGCATCTGTAAATTAAGCCTCAAAAAATCATTGTTACATCAGATTATTTTGCTGGGAAAAACTCTGTCTTGGAGTGATTTTTGTCTTGGAGTTTATCCTATGTCATCTGCCCATGCTCAGAAAAATGAATTTTCTGCCTTTCTATCTCTTTAAACTGAGCCTGAGAGGGGAGAGGAGAAGTTCTGTGGGGGTTTTTTTGGTTTTTTGGGTTTTTTTTTTTTTGTACTTCAAGGTTACTTGTTTGTTTTTTTCCCCTATTTTGTTTGGAAAGTGATAACGAGGAAGAGAGAGAGAGGGAGGAGGAGGCACCTTTCTTTTTTTCTGCCTTTGGGTTTTTGCTTCTGCCGGCTCTCGGTGCTGCTCCTTTTCGAGAGACGGAGTTTTCCTTTTTTTCCTTCCTCTCTGGGACTTTGTTTTTTTTCCCTTCTGGACTTGGAGAATCAGAACATCAGGAGTCCACTGGGAGGTGTTTCACCGGCCTGCAGGGGGATTTCCCCGGACGGACACCTTTCCAACTCCGGGAGGAGAGGGGACACATTCAGGAGGACTTTGTTTCAGGTTTTTGTATTCTCTCACAGATAGCGATTTATTTGTCTAGCATTATTGTCCCTTTCCTGTGTGTTTTGTTGTTTTGTTAAATAAATAGTTTTTTTTCTTTTTGTTTTTTCCCCTTCACTTTCCTCCGGGGACATTTCCTTTCCCGAACCTGGTGGGGGGAGGGCCCTGCTTTCCATCAGGGGATATTTCCTCCTCTGCATTTGTCTCAAACCGGGACAAACCCAAACCAGGAGAATTTCTTGCTAAAATAATACAAGAAATGTTGTATAGGGAAGGTGATAGAATCAAACACAATATTCCAAGGAAATCTCTCCCATTAAGTTACATTAAAACTTTACACAAGTTAAGGATCATTTCTTTGCTATTTGGGGTATTCTCTAACCTTTTCTTAGTTTTCACTGATGTACAAAGAGGGACCGGCAGGTCTTTGAATCTTTGTGGCTCTGTGTTCAGACCCCAGCGAGAGATAGAAAACATAAGTGGAATTTCTCCTAATACAATTATATCACATACATCAGTCATGATTTATGTTTACCGTCTTACTGCTCAACCTAATTCCTTTAGGTGTTCCCCTAAAGGTTATTTACAGAATCATACACAAACAGAACAGATGTGAGTAAAAATGCTTTACAGTGGCCAATATACCTATATATATTTTTATATAAATACTTTGGGACAAATTCTGTTATAATGTAAGATGGTATGATTCCTTTGATGCCAAACAGACTGAACACATTTACCACTGTGTACAACTAAACATTTTAAAATTTTAATCAGGAAAGGAGCACACCATTGCTGCCATCAATTCAACCTTTCATTGCAGAAAAGAATTATTATTAAGTTTTTGAATCATTTCCTTTTTCTTTTTTTAATTCTTTCTCATCTTTTAAAAATCAACAATGTAGACAAACTGATAGTTATGACTCAGGGCATAAATAAACTTTCATACTATTTCTGCTGCCTCTATCTGCAGATCTGTGTTTGCAACGTTCTGATAATTTTAGAGGGATGAATTTTTTTAAAAAAGCACAAATTGCATCAGTGCAGGTAAATTCAAACAATCTCTTTGAATCCAAAAGTAAGATTCCTATTCTAGTCTTATGTAAACAAACTTAAAACAGTCCTTATCTTTTATACCAAAAAGTTATCACTTATGATTCAAGAACTGCTGAAATGATGATAAAGATGATTCCTGAAAATCCACTTTATAAGGGAAAGATACAGAGAGATTGTTCAAAGACAGGAATTTGCTTTCGTTCCTCAGGAGAGAAATTTTCAAATAGATTTTATTAAAGGGAAAGGAAATTGTATGGAGAAACATTACATCAATGACTAAAAAGCAAAACAGAGAGGCCTATACAATAAAGGAAGATGTCCCCAGAGCCCACTGGCATTTCCAAGACAGAAAATATCTGTCATGGATTCCTTTTTTATTATTATTTTTGTGGCAAGTAGGAGTTTTACAAATCCTAGAAAAAATATTTAAGTCAAGCAGGTAATGATAATCAGTCTCAATAACATCAGAGTACCATGAAATTTTTAATAACAATTCACATTAGCTGCAGAGTCATCTCATGACAAAAACAGAACCAACCAGCTAAAAATTCCTTTGTTAGTGTTTTTATTCAGATCATTAACCTAGACTTGAAGTTGTCTTGTGTGGTACCTAGAAAAAAATCTCCCTTGCAAGAAAGAAAATCTGTACCAGTATGATTCAATCCAGCACCCGCATGCACCTTTTGAAGACAGAGGTGAGGTCAGCAACTATGCACAAGAACAGCCTTCCAGTTTTGAAATGCCTGTGGTACTTCTCTTACTATCATAAAAGCACAGTTGTAACACGTTCATCCTCTCAGTACTGCCCCGAGAGAGGAAAGTTTTATGGAAATTAGTTAGACTGATCAACAAAGCTCCAGATCATCAAAGGCTTTTAAGCCTCTAATTCCTCCTCACTGCAGCCTTGGCGATCTGACCCAAGGACTCTGCTGAAGGTCACACGGTTGTCTGTAGATGAACACAGAATTCAATCCAGCTTTTTTAATTCCCAGAATACTAGTCTAATTACACTTCCCGCAAATCCTTATGCCTTAAGTAGATTTCTGAGATGATTTTCCTGTATAAGCAGTACTCTGATTTTTCACATATGGATACATCCTGTCACTTCAGAACTACACATCGTTCAGTTGCAAAAATACAGGGGATGGGAGCTGCTTGGTTTTAGGTTTTTTCAAGTAGCTTTAATGTTGCATTGGTCAGGATTATTTCAATTACAGTCTCATTCAGCATTCCTATTCAGATAACAATTTTCTTTGTATTATGTAAAGCAATATTTGCATGTACGTGAAGTAATTTTCTGAACACCTGTGTTGCCTACACCTACCCCAGCCTGTCCTGTGTACACTTATCTTTTGTGTGCTCAGGTGGCCTACGTGTGTTTGGTTGCAGTCTCTGATTCTGTCATTAGATGTCCCTGCACACCTCGTAGGATTCTGCACGAGATGAAGTCCCTGGTAAATCACATAAAGCTGAACTAGGTCAGTTCTGGGAAGCCTACTTGTTGTATTTATGCTTGATACTATCCTGTTAACAGGTCTCTTCTTTAAGAAGGCCTATTGTTTACCAATTTGAAGATGCAATCCAGGCATTTACATATCCAGAAATATCAGCCAGCTAATCCCAGTAAAATAGCATTGTTCCTTCTATTCAGTAGGACAACACGCTGTCAACTGTCCTTTAAGTGAGCTCTTTCAATTTGTCCAGTTTAGACTAATAGCTTTACCAATGAAAATTAAAGATCCAATTGATTTGTTCATGTGCCATAAGCATATTTGTACTTTCCCTCTCCACTTGAGTCTGTGCCTTTGTACGGCTCTGCATTTGCTCTGTACTCATCCTCCTTATGCAATATGCAGTCTCCAAAATAATGAAGTAATTTCTGTGGGGATGAAAACCTTCTGGTTTTCTCATAAGTAGATTCTGTGGGGATGAAAGCCTGTTGATTTTCTCATAAGCTCTGGTTTCTCATTAGATCAGAATTCTGGACTCAGCAATTTTATAACCAATCCCCTCTCAAATTAAATTACAAATTAGTTAAGTCTTAAAAACATAAACAATAAATCTTAGACTTCAAACTCAGGTGTAAAAAACTACACACTGATCCCCTTGAGACTATAAATAACTTCAACAGGAGCTGACTGCACAATTAAAGTAGAACAGGACCTTTTGCATTATATCAAAAGAACTGATATTAACTATCAACATGATGCATGAAGGAATGCATTTTTGTAATGCACTCAACAAAGGGGAATTTTCAGAATTGACCGTCAGTGTCAAAGTATCCATTCTACATTTGTGGACATGAAATAAACCTCACAAAAACAGGGCAGAAAAGGTGATTTTCTGCTTTATCAGGTGGCAAACTGAATGAGTGCTGTACAATATTTTTATATTCCCTAATGCTTCAGTAGCTGTCACTTAATTTCACAAAGTCCTTTTATATTATGAAGTGGAAATATATTGAGAAGCATCAGAATTCCCTGATATTAAATGTTTTACTCTGTAAAGAGATCTCTATAAATGTAACAAAAACAACAGTAGTAGAAACTATTCTAATTGCTTTCCTATAACACTGAAAGAAATTAGGGCACTTTAACAGGAAGTTAATCTCTGCAACAAATATGTGTATTCTTATTATTTTACTGATATTGTTTATATCAGTATATAAACAGAGAGAACGTGTAGAACTACACGTGAGAACGTGTAGAACTGTGTCGGTTTCCTCATCCTCACCAAGCACCTCTGCAAAAAGATTTTTAGTGAACCTTTTCCTTGCTGCTCTTTTCACTATTTTTATAATCTGTACAATATGACATAAATAAGTAAACTACATATTACAAAAGAGGTTCTGAAAAAGTGTCATGATACATTCCCATCCTAAATTTGCACCAACCTTTGTAAAGATCAGAGGCATTTGAATTCTTGTGTAAAAAATTTTAAGATGTCTCTCAAACTACAAGCTACTTTTGCAATCCAGTCACAATCCAGAGTAAATATTAATCCAGAATCCAAAACAAATAGCTAGTTTCTCTTAGTACTGTGTTTATACCATGTCTTTGCCACTTAGTTATCATTCTAACATTTCTACCTCTGTAAATCATAGCTAAGAATCTAAACAATCTAATACATGTATTATGTTGAAGTGGAAAACTATGAACATAAGAAAGGGGCTTCAGTCAGACAAACACATGCACATAAGCTACACTGTGCTTAAAAGTTGATTGATTAGTAGATTTTATGAAACAGATAATGTACTTTAAGTCAATTATATACCATTTTGTAGAAATCAAGCCAAAAACATGATGGAATCAAGTCCTTTGTACACAAGTATGCTTGGCAGACTTAGTTTCAGGACCCTTTAGATTATAGCTCTCCATCTGTTGTGTGTTAGTAGGAATTAGAATAAAGCTAATTTAAGAGCTGAAAGGCAATGCACTTTCACTAAAAAAGCACAAATCCAGTCTACTAATACAGTTACAAGGAGATTCAATAATGCAAATATAAGATACTTATCTGCTCTTGTTGGATCTGTGCAATTTTCTGTAAGGAGAAGATTTCTTCCCATTCAGCCAAAGCTCTGTCTTCAGTCTCTGCAAGTTTTCAGAACTGTCTGCACTCATATCTGAGTTCTATAGAAAAAATTTATTAAGTCCCATGTGGGACTTTTCAGTTAGTTTTACAAAACACTTAAACTGACAACTATTCTACAGTGCACTGTTCTTTGTGGAAAGCAATATAATTTAATGAATGCAATAAAATTAAGAATGTAACATACTTCATAGCAATTTAAATTTATGTGCCATTAACTGCTTTCCTGCAGAAAAGCAAAACATAATTTGAAAACATTTCTCCTCCATTGTGAATAAAGACCCAATTTTGAAGTAAAGATGATGCATTACAGAAACATGTCTGTACCTTTTGGTAGGCTCTATGACATGGAATAAGGAGTTCTGTATCTTTGCTTTATGCTTCTCAATCATCCTCGTAGTGATAACCAATACTTTGTCTTACATAAAAGTCATGTATCTAACATACATAGTTCTGCCAGGTAAATCACTTATACCTGGGTCTAGATATATGAAATCAGCATTCTTCCTCACAGTGAATTCCATTTTTATCCAGTTTGTTCCCATGAGGCATGCAGTGCACGTGGCTCCAATACAGCTTCTACAAATTGGGTAGTGAAATGTTTTTATTCACTGGTTTTGCTTATTTATTTGTTTTGCTGTGAAATTTGCTGGGTAAGCAATGCATCCAAGGTACGTCAGGAATCAATGTCAAAATTCTTGCTGTGAGAATTCTAATGTATTTGAAATCTTTTACCATGTCACTTAATCTATCTTACCTGCGTTATCAGGAATCTTGTCACATATGTGATAAAACTTTGTCACTGCATTAGAAAATTGAATACTGATAAGAGGCTATATGATAAAATTTTGATCAGACTGTCATGCTGTAGCAGAACAGAAGCCAGTTTCTAAATTCAAAGAATTAGCTTATGGAAGAACATGGAGTACACTAGCTCCCTTTCATAGCTGACGGAGGAATGTTGACAGTGGTCCTATTAATGGATTTGCAAAGCATGCATAAGATTGGAACTCTGTCCGTCTCTCCCATCCTCTTGCCCAGTTTTTCAAAGTTCCTAAATATTCTAAATATTTAAAATATTTAGGAACTTTGAAAAACCGGGCAAATAAATAAATATTCTAAATATTTAAAAATTTCCTAAATATTTTAGGAAAAAATTATGTCTGTTTCCTGAGTGCTTATATATAGCATTATATTCCAGTGCTTTCTATCATTTCTACTTTTCTAGTTGACATTAAGTGTTTGCTGCTACAGGACCACTTATTTCTTATGTCTCTACTTCTTCCTTATGATCCATTTTATTTCATCACAATATCTACATTCCAATCTCTTTTTATTTTGTAGATTTTTGGGTGTTTTTACACTTGCTTTTATATTATGCTTCTGGATAAAAACCAGGTCATCATGAGGGATTTTTGATAATCAGAGTGTGATATTTTTGTAATCATTTCCGTAACACTAAATCTCATTCTTTTAATCTGTGTAAATTAACTTCTCTTTTCTGACCTTCAAGAGTCCCAACTTGTTTGGAAATTTTACTGACAGATAAGTTATACTTTATAGCACAGAGTTTAAAAATAAAAAATTAATTTTCTCAAAAGTAGCCACTGATGTCTTCATATTCTAACAGTGTTAGACTTTCTGTGAAAGCAAGTATCTCACCCTTAAATCCTTTCTCTGGCATAAAAAACATCCCACATTTGTGTTGCAAAAGTAGATGTGACAAATGTCTGAGTCCAAATACAGACAGTACAAATCCTGAAACTACAATTCTGGAAATACCAGTGTGGGAAACAGCCCCCCTTGTCAGTTAGAAACTCTGATTATCAACAGCTTGTATTGCACCCTGCCCTGTATATCTGACCTGAAACCCTGACCTGGAATTCAGATCATCCAGGGACATCCCACAAGCACATCGATGAAAGCCCTTCGTGCACACTAAAAAAAATTGCTTAATAAGTACACTTCTGTTTTAAAATCAAGTGTCTAGTTTGCATTACTACTAGGACACAAAATGCCAGTTCAGGAATTTTAGCTTAGTGAAGTATTTTCTTGAATCGTTCCGAAGAAATGGTTGGATTTCCCAAAATAGTTAATTCTTTCCAGGCAAGATCGGAGTGCCAACTTCAATACTGAGATATACAGACATGTTTTTCATGCATGAAAATGAGAAAATGGGGAAAAGATATGGAAAGATAAAAGGGAAAATATTAATTTAACAGTCAAGGTAGGACAGAATGTTGCTTTCACCTGGTCCATATAAGTCTAGACAATCATATGCTTATCACTTTCCTAGGGCAAAGCCAACATCCTATCAACAGAATTCCTACAAAGCAAGACCACTTGACTGATGAATATCTCAAAGGTATTTGAGCAAATGAGCCTCATGTAGAGCCCACAAATAATTTTCAGAAAAAACTCAGGTCCCAGGAAAGCAGGAAGTTCTTCACATATCATGAACACACTTACCCATGTGGACACTCTAGAGCAAGACAAGACAGCTGCTAAAATCCTGGATGGGCTTGCTGTGAGAGGTGCTAACC
This sequence comes from Vireo altiloquus, assembly GCA_013396875.1. Taxonomy (NCBI): domain Eukaryota; kingdom Metazoa; phylum Chordata; class Aves; order Passeriformes; family Vireonidae; genus Vireo; species Vireo altiloquus. Next base: position 769,899 of record VZRF01006104.1, read on the forward strand.
TGGGATTTCATGTGTTCTATGCATTAAATAAGGATGACCATGCTCATTTTAAATTAGATAATTAGGTCACTGCTGAAAAGTTAATATGGAGCTTTGCACTGCCTGGCTGCTTTTTTTTTGTCTTTTCTGAGCGATGCTGAGTGTATGCTGCCGCAGCTTCAACTCTAGCTATACATAAACACAGATGGACTTTTGGAACTGCTACACAAGTTACAGAAGTTCTCAAAAATGCACATTCAAACTGAAAATAGAGGTATCTATGGTAAATGGAGGAAACACAGGGCAGTGACATCCCTCCAAAGACACTGTTCTTTATCTTTCATCCCAAGTAATTCCAGCTCTTTGAGGGGGTAAGTTGGAGCTAACGCCAAGTCCTTGCATGTGAAGATAGGTTAAAGAGACCTGTTTATTTTAAAGTGCTGGTCTAAAAAATTCTCCTGGAATATTTTCATGCAATCTAGCATCCAGGAATTCATATGAGCCCAAAAGAAGCTTCCAGTCGGATGAGAATGTGAGCAGTTTCACAAAAAATACCTCTTTGCAGAAGCAGAATCCCAAATATCTCATACAGACAGCAGTAAAACAGCTGCCACTAACACCTTCAAGACATGGAAAGAGCAGGCTTTGATGACCTTCAAATATAGCATGATAGTAGCATTTATTTGTTATCATAGTGTTTATGGAAGTGGGACTTGTACAATACACAGCACCTTATTCCACAACAGCTTCTTCTCTAAATAGACAGGCAGATAAAAGCTAGAGAGAGGATTAAGCACACAAACAGAGCAAGAAGAGTAAGAGCCGGCAAATTTCATGTCAGTTCAGCTACTTTTGTTTACTTGTCCTTTGGGCAGAGTTTAATTAGTAAGGGATTACTTGACAAAAAGACAGGAAAGGGTATAGGTATTAAAGATGGCCAGAGGGAGGGAAGAGAGGCACACAGAAAGAGTCTATAGTGAGGCTGAGCTCAGAGTCTGTAAGAAATGAAGCTCAGAGGGTTGCAGAAGGTGGCTGCATGGCACAGGGCAGTGCTGCTCCTAAATGGAACCATAAAAAGCAGTCAGATGTCTATGGTGTGAACTGTGTAAGTACAAAGGCACTACCTTGTCATGCCTCTAACAAGTGCATAGCACAGAGGCAGCCCTAAATTGGTAATAAGGACACACAGCCAGGGAGCGTGTCTCACATAGGTATGAGGCTACACAGAAAAGTTGCTGATTTTAACTTCTTCTGTGCCAGAATTAGCCCTGAGCTGACTCCTCCAAAACCATTTGTCTGGCTGATCATCAGTGTGATGCAAAAAGCTGCTGCACCCCAGAGGGGGCCTATTCTCTGTTGTCTCAGAGCAGAATGGTGAGGAGTCCCAGTTCTCTGCTCAGTTATCTCAGGCGTAGGATGGGAGGGACCCATATAGCACATCCTCTTCCATCAGCATTGAGCGGAGTATCAAGCTTGGCTGACAACAGAGCCTGGTTTCCAAAGCCTGCAACCTCCAGGGAGGGCCCTCATTGCATTGCAGCATGAAGAAGCTGGGGCCACTGTGGAAAAGTGAAGGTAACAATGAAGATTGAGAAGCTGAAATTAAAAAGATGTCTGAAAAGGAGCTAAATAAACCCTCATGTTAACACAATCTGGTAGGAGGTAGAAAAAAGGTACATTCCAGTTGCTTATTTTTTCCTAATAATATATAAGCCTCTTGGCCTTCTAAATTGTAACTCTCTGGTAAATTTTGAAGATGGGAACTACTTGTGTATTGCTGTAGCCATCAGTGAAATGCAGAGGGCAAGAAGGAGGAACTGCCAGTGGATGGTGGTATTGTATAAGATAAGTAGCTTCTCACTTCTTACCTTGCAGTTGTCTACCAGGGGTAGCTAATAAACACAACCATCCTTCACTCCACTCTTAGCTTTCAAAATAATATACCATAGTGGGCTGGAAAACAACTTCAGGCTGAGACACAGAGGAGATGAGAAAACTACAGAAAGAAGCAGAATGAAATCAGGAAATGGAATGAAATAGGAAGGTCAGAAAGCAGGGAAAGCAGATGGTAACACGGGGAAAAGGAACCAGACGAGAGGCCAGATGGTGACCAGGAGAAAGAATCAAAAAATGGTAGTTGGACAAATAATTGGTTGGAAAATGTGATTTTTAAAAATGAATACAAAATATCAATCAAAGACTGAGAATCTAGGGTTTATTCTGGACTGAAGGGGAAAGAAAATGGGATTTGTGTACAACAGATTTTCTTCTCAGCTTCTCCCTTCCTGCCAACCATATGCCCCATCAGTGCATCTCAGGATGCAGGTTTTAAACTGGAAGTAACTTAACCACAACTGATCCTATATTGCGAAAGTCTTTTTGAACTCCCATCCTATTACTTTGATCAATTCTGTGCATTCATTTCTGGGGAAGGGTAGTTGAGCATTTGTGCAGTGTTGTTTGAAATGTGAAAGCCTTGTCTAGGAACCAGAGAAAGAATGATGACCAAAAAGTAAAAAGCTGAACAGGTTATTAACACCATTTCTACCAATACACAAACTTTTGCCTCATCACAAAATTCTGTTCCAAAAATGAACAAATTCTATAAATCTTTTCTTCCTATGCAGACTGAACTTTTCCTTCTTTGAAGCATAATTCAGCTTCCTAGACTCCTAATTGTGCATGGAGTAGTATATGGAATAATTCTTCCTGCTCTCTGAGTATTATACACTGAAATCTTTGGGTGCAAATGTATTTGCCACATCAATGGATCCCTGTGAAAATACTATGTGGAGCTGAATCTGTCTTACAGAGGCCCTGCAGTATTCTGAAATGCTGCTCACTGCGAGAGTGTCATAGAATGGCTGAGTGAGCAAGGGGCCTGTGCTAATCACATTGTCCAACACCCAGGAGGACCAGGGTCAGCTAGAACAGTTGGGTTTTGCATGTTTCCAAGAATGTAGATTTTACAACCTCTCTGGAGGCCACTGTCCCAGTGTTCAATCATTCTTATACTAAGAAAGTCTGTTCAAATAGAATTTTTTATATTTCAGTTTGTACCCATTGCCTCATCCTTTCACTTGGCAACGCTGAGAAGCCTGGCTCTGACTCTTCACTCTCTCCCGTCAGGTATTTTTAAATGTTGTTAAGATTCCCCCCTGAGTCATCTCTTCTGAAAGCTAAACAATCCCAGCTCTATTCAGCATGCAGAGTAATAAATACATAATATATTTGGCCTTGTAGAATAGTACACTGAAACTGCAAACACTTCTAGAAATACCAATCTGCAAGAAAGAAAAAAAACTGGGAGAGGTAACTGGCATCTTCATAGAAAAACAAGGCCACAACCTTACTAAATTATACATGGCAACTTCTCAAGCTGCTTAATGAAAGTGAAGAGGCAATTTTGAAGTATGAGAATAACTTTACAATAACTACTTTTGTAAACAATAAAAATACACCCATCCTCACACAAAATAGCCAAAAAGTAGTCAATATTTCTCTGTTTGGAAGGGGCACCAACTAAGAGCACACCTAATTGATATTTCCCATAAAGCTTTTCAATACCAAAATATCAAAATGAGAAAGAGCAACTGAGCAATAAAACCAAGAACTATAGCATGGTTTTAAAACATTAGAGAAAATGTTTCTATACCCTTATTTTGCATCAGCTACTTTTCCAAAAATGCAGCTAGGAGATGCAGATAAAGCCCACTTGGCTCAGAGTCCTTCAGAAATAATGGAAAATAATAGTAATAATGATAATGATAATAATAATAGTAATAATAGTACTTCATTTAACAGTGGAAGATAAGGTAACAAGGGATAAAAGGAACAAAGCATGAAATGAGAAATGGAAGTGTCACACTGGTAATATTATTATGCATAAACTCTAAGGGATTTTATTGGTGATAACCACAATATTCAAGTTAATTTTGTGAGATTCCATGCAGAGAACCAGCAGTAACAGTACTGGGAAAACCAGCTTCTGCGCATACACAGAACCTGTTATATAAGCAATGATAAGCATGATATTGTTGGACATATAGAGATAGGATTCCATCAAAAGTATAAAACAGTCTTGTTAGATCAGAGGTCAATACTTGTATAGTTGACAGACAACCTGCTTCCCAAAGCATCTTTGTCAGAAGATACTTTCACAGCATTTCGCAGAGTTCAAACATGGTAGATTACTGAAAGCAACTGAAGTAAAACCACCAATAATATAGATAATAGTAGTGCTTAAATTACTTAAAAATTCTCCAAGCCTTGCTAGGCCTAATTTTAGACAATCTCCACACTATTTCCTATTTTCCTATATTTTGTTAAAAAAATATTGTAATTAAATGTTTATATTTACTTTTGCTGGACTATGAATTATGATAGCCACTTTGTTAATCACAGTTATCAACACACTTATGGATCAGGAAGCTTCAGGTCAGGTCCAAAGAGTCCTGCTGGCTGTCACCTGTCCCTTTCAGAAAACAATAGCAACACACACCCTCTCCTGAAAAAGAAGAGTAAGAAACTATTAGGTAAAAATACATATAGTTTTTCCACAATAAAGATAAATTTCCATGCATTTGTTTATATTTTTTATCTTTCTGGGTAGGTTTTTAATTTCTTTCCTTTTAACCATAGCTTCAGTGGCACACAACCCTGGTGCACACATTAGGGTTTTTTGAAAGACTTTTCCAGAAACTCCTGCCTATCAGATCAGCCCTGTGCTCAGGAAATTGTAATTTCATACTCCACTCTCACACGGTAAACATAGAAAGTAAAACCCTGATGAATACATGCAGACACTGTGGATGACAAGGAATAGCTGCAAATTGCAAAAGAAAAGTGAACATTGGTAGGCTAAGCAAGAAAGAGTAGCTATTATCTTACACTCAAAGAGGGAAAAACTAAGCTAGTGTAAAGATACAAGCACTAGTACTTTAGATATCTCCCTTCTTGCCTTCTCTTTCACTGCTAAACATCTCCTACTACCATTAAAAGAAACTGAGCTACCCTCTTTCTGCTTCTGTTTAGACAAAATTTATGGCAAAAGGCCCCATCTCTGCAGGCCTTCTTCATGTAAAGAGACATATTTGTTAGCTTCAGTTTTTTAAAGCTGATAACTACAATGTTCACCTTAATTTGCTACCCTGCTGAGGACTGTTTTGTGAACAGTAAAACCATCAGTTCCTCTATCAGCCAAATCTAGAAAGATCCTTTCCCAGCATCAGGAGAAAAACAGTGTGTCAAGCTCATTATGGCTCCCCATGATAGAAGATTAGGGCAGCTCCAGGAGTAACAGAAGGCTGTGCATTGGTATGCAAGCAAGAGACCAATAATCTCTTTGAGCGGATGTACTGTAGTCTTTATCTCCATTGACTGGAAGCTAGTGGTCAGCTTGCTGTTTTGCAGCCTAGTGTGGAAAAAAACCATTTCAGTCCCCTTTAGATATTAGAAAATACCACAGAAAAGTCATTAACTATCAACATGAGGATCATTTGTTTATCAGTAATCATCCCAAAGCAGCAGTCAGGCAGAGGTATTTTCCTCATAATTATGCTGAATTACTCAGTTACTACCATGCATTTTTCATTCCCTTATCTCCCTTGTCACACTAAACAGCATCTAAGTACATTAATCCTTTTGAGAGTGTACAGTCTAAAAAAATTTCAGAAGAAAGCAGAGGTGATGGGGTCAAGAAGTCATCAGAGATATATTGACTGGTAACTCATCATGTAAGTGTACGCAGACAATGCTTTTTCCTGTTCTAATGGATAAGGGGTTCTAGGACTTCACAACTGTGTTAGCAACAACATAACGGCAAAGATTCTGAAAGGCCCCAGAGAAACCTGGAGATACTTTTTTATTGCCAAAGTAATCTATGGTTATGTTCATGAAATAAGATTAAGAACTGCATTCATGCATCATGTGCTTCAATTTTGTGTTCAGATGAGAATTCCACCATGGTCTCTCCAACTGCAAAGTAGCAGAACATCAGGCTCCTTGTTTTGGAGGAGAAAGGTGTCACAGAAAACAGACAAGTTTTCTTTCAACCTGAGCAGCAAGCTTGGCTTTAATGGAAAGTTGGTCTGAGTTAAGGACTACAGCTCAGTTCCTAAATAGTCATGGATGAGATCAAAGACTCAGTTAATCTACTATCTTATCAGTGTTTATGGCAAATAAATGGATAAGGAAATAACATAAAGAACAGGAAGGCCAAACTGACCCAGTTCCTACCTTGCCTTCAATGCATTTGACTGATTTTGTGGAATCTGATTTTATTGCAACCAGAAGAGCTTACGTATCCCATTGCCTGATGGTTTTACTGTTCAAAAATGTCTCGAATTCCTTCTTATTCTTAAAGGAAGGAAACTTTTATAATATCATATTTATATTGGAATTTTTTTTTTCTCTCAGCAAGCTTTTATAAAAATATAAAAGCTCAGGAACAAGATAGACAATAGATGCCTGAAAATGAATTGTATATTTTCCTCTTCTTTCTTCCATCTTACAAGAAAAACCGAGTCATTTAATAATTTTCTCAACCTTTATGTCATTTGTCTTTCAGGCCAAAGATTTCAAAGCTTGGTAGTATTTCCTTATAGGGAAACTCTTCCATTCTTCTGATAACCTTCACAATCACCTCATTCAAATTTCTGTCTAGTCTTACTAGGCAATATTGTTATTGCAGGACAAGGGTATGAGACACCATTTCATTTTTTAAAACTTTTCCTTTCCTTTTTATCCCTTTCTAATAAACCACCAATATTATATTTCCCCTTTTCATCATGGTTAAAGATTGAAAATTATAGTTTCAAACTCTCCCTGCCAAATGGCTATCACTAATTTAGAGCTAATAATTATCTGTTCATCAGTAGCATTATTTTTTCCCCATTAATATAGTTTATCTACACTGTTGTTATCCTCATTCAGCAGCAGGACACAGATCTGCATCTTCTCACTTTTAGTGTAATTCTTAGAGAATTTGAGAAATTATGCTGCACCAACAGATTTTGTTATCTTGCTGAAGTACAATCCTCCAGGTTTAGACCAAAATCTTCCTGAAAACTTAGCTTTGATGAAGAGGTTGATTTAAACACTCAGTAGCACAGTTATCAACTCAGAGCCTTAATCTCTGAAGTTTTTTTGAACTCTTGGGTCTGTTATTGGCCATTTCTTGTAATTCATATTTACACCTTTATTCTCAACCAAATTATTATTCCACTTCTGGCATTTGGTCAGGCTGAAAACTACCTTCATTTTCACAGCATTTGCTTCATTAGTAATATTTTAATGAAAGCCCAATAGAAATGTAGTACTTCAGCCCAACATTATCGCAGTCTGTGTCCATCAGCAGAGTAAGTTGTATGGCGCTCTTCCAGGATATACTGGGTGAGTTCAGTTTCTGGAAGAAATAGGTTCTAAAGAACAATTGGTTTGAAAAATAAGCGAACATTTTCAAGCACAATGTCCAGACACTGATCTATTCTTTCAGGAAGAAATTATTTCAGTTCATTTCAAATTGACCTTTCCTGATGTAATCATACTTGTTCCCTGCTGCTAGGGATTGTCAATGAAGCCTTAAAAAAAAAAAAAAAAACAAAAAAAAAAACAACCCAGTAAAAAAAAATATTGTATTTTTTTAACTGACCAGAGAGATAAATCTTTTTTTTTCTTTTTTTTTTAACTTTTGTTTATTTTTCTTTTATTTGACATAATTTGTTGGATAAACGTAAATCTTGTATTAGGTCAGTAAGAAAAAAACCCAAACATGGTGGCTGGGCAGAAGTAGAGGGCAAAGTACAAATTACTGCTGAACTGGAAAAACTCAAAGAGCAAAAAGACATTTGTGACAAAGTCTTTAATCCAGTGCAGGGCTACTGCTTATGCCTAACTTTCATATCTAAATACTAAACCAGAATATCTAAAAAATATATAATATTTTTCGAATTTAAAATAATCATTTGTGAAATATTTTATCTACCTTTTAGTGCATGCGAAAGGGGGGAATAAGCCATTCTAGCTTACATGTATCATCTTGTTTGCTCCTAAAACATCTTTTCTACCTCCCCCAGGGTCATCCCCCCCCTCCATTTGCAGATAGGAGGCTGAATGACAGGGCTTGATTTGGCCACATTGTACAGCAGAAAAGGGACCAGAAGAACCCACATTTCCTCCCTTTTAATCAGAAGTCTGAAGCTGTGCCCAGTGTGTGTTGGTTGCTAAGTATCTATTTTGCTCTTATGGAAATAATGAATAACAGAGAAAGGCTTGAGGTTATTTAAAACATACCTCAAAATTTTATACCTTCCCTTTTCCAGGGTGAGAAACATATCTCAGGTAAATGCAGTGTGGAAATTTTAAGGAAAACAGTAGGATAGATGAGCAGAGAAATTACTCAGAGAAACTACAGCCTGAAGTTGAATGGAGAATGTGTAGACTCTGGCTGATGGTATAAAATATTAGTTCCTTTATCAGTAACACGAGCTGGCTGGCATCCTGACTTACATACCCAGGTAGGGTACCTAAATTTCAGCACTGTGCAACAACTTCTAGGCCATCTTTATGTGACATATTTATGGCTTGAGCCCCAGATTTGCCAATAATTTAAAACAAAGGTCTTCTAAATGGAGTCCTTGAAGGCCCCAGCTGTCGTTTTTTTCCAGACAAAGGAAACAGCTTTAGTTGTATTTAAACAGCATATCATTGTGATTATTCTAGGTACGTGCAGCAATGCACTCAGATGACCAGTAATGAGGCTAATTTAACCCATTGGTAAGCACTTATCCTGGGTGAATGGATACTTTGGCATCCAGTTCTGCCCTTCCAATATCTTGGTAGTATATTTGTAATGCACTATTGAATTTCAGTGGAATTTTTTAAATCATCTTTTTAACAATATATAATTATTGTTGACAGCAAACCAACTAGAAGAAACACTTCTAGATTAATTAACAGTGACCTATAATTAAACTCTGCAGTGCTTGAGATGGAGTGGTCCCTAGATAATATTGCTTTAGTTTTAATGAGTGTTTATCATTCTTATTTTCTTCCCCTGTGGCAGTTATCAAGGTTAGTTACAAAATTTCTTAATTAAATGGAACTACATAGAATGCCTTAGCAGAAAACATCTTGAAATATTTATGATTTAAGCATAATCTCAAAGTATGCAAACTCCTGCCCTACAAATTTTTAATCACAGTTTACCTATAGAGCTCAATCTTTTTCTTAAGTCATATCTTGACACTTAAAACAATGTCATTTTTTAGGATTGTTCTTGTTCCTTTATCTCTGAAAGATAAGAATGTGTTATTAAATGGCTGCCTTCTCTGACAGGTGAATGGCTCAAAAATACATCTTTATGAAAGCTTTGATATAGGATTTCTGATTCCTGGCCTAGGCTTCACTAAACAGTTTCTAGAGTAATTAAGTAAATCTCTTTGTTGTACATTTTCAAAATGTAGTCTGACAAATTAGATTCCTAATGGAATTAAAGGATCACATTCCTACCAAATTCCGTATGGAGTTTAGTATCCAGAGTGCTCTGAGGAAATAATCTGACTTTCACCAATTCCGCACTCTGAGATGACACTACAAATGGCAGATTCCACCACCCTGAGAAAAATTCTTTTTGCTTCCAATTGTTGCAGATTGAAAGCTGAAGTAACTAAAAATAGGGCAATATATGGGGCGAGCTTCATCTTTCAAATACGAATGTTCACTAAAATTTAGCTGGTTCACACAAGTATGATTGCAATATATACAATATGATTATTATATGTAAAACATGGAAAGACAAATATTAGTACTGCTAAAGAATGATCCTTATATAATAAATTTTTCTTCAATAGTAGTCCTAATCATCTGTACTGTTGCTTTGCATTGTGCTGCTGGCAAGGTATTAATTTGGTATTTTTGGAAAAATAAAACAATGAGCATGAAAGTTTATACACAAAATAAAAGCAAATCTTGTCTGGTCACAGCCCAATCTCCATGGTGGCTGGTCTGAGTAGTTAAAATCAGACAATCTTGGGAAGGGAGGGAGGTTACCATTGTTTAAATCCTAAGTAAAAATAGAATACTGATTGGGTTCAAATGAAGGTTGTTCTTAAAGTAACTTGTGCTTATATATTCTTGCTGCCAGTCTAGATACTTATGTTAAAGCACTTGGAAAAAAAATTTTAAGGGGGATAGACCAGTAGAAATGCCTACCAGGTAGCATTTTCAGGCGTAATACAACAGTAAAAAAGATACTGGAAAATAAAAGGGTAAGTATGGAACACTTAACGCTTGCCAGCATGTAATGGGAATAGTTATCTGGGAAACTAGAGCAGAGCTGTTTGAAGAAGGTATTCACTCCCTGCCAATTCTTGGCCTAGTTAGAGCTGTGTGCTTGAAACAGCCTTTCCCACCGCTTTCCCTTTTCCTCCCACCATGCAGCACTTTCCCTGTCCCAGTCACAGTCTGGCATCAGATTGTGCCAGCCCTGAGCACTGCTGCAATTTACTGCTGAGTCATCACCTCACCACTGTCACAGAACATCATCATCACTGCTCTGATGGGAATATTGCAACAGCAACCTTGTGCTACAGGAAGGCAGAGAGGATTGCACGACACAGGCAGCGGAAGAGCCGAACGTTGTATGCTCTTTAAGGAAAAAGCTGTCTTAAGGAAGTTCCCTGGCGTTTATGATCACTGGTTTGGAAACAGCACAATTAGCTCTCACATGCCATACCTCCAGAACACCCAAAGGATCAATGTTCAAAGGCAATGGGAAGTAGAAGAGACTTCTGTTGTTTATCATGGTGTTGTTGAAGTCTTCTGGGGTTGACAGATGCCGCTCCAGAAGGTTAAGAAGATGAAGAAAGCTCTTCCAGCTGGACCGTAAGAGGGATTATGTCTGAGCAGCAGATAAACAGATTATTCCAGAAACAGACACTGCTCTTTTTTAAAACTTCGTCACTCTTGTCTTACCCCTCCAGTTCCCCAGGCTAGAAGTGTGGGCGTTGGAGGGGTTCACCCAGCTCTTGCACTCTGGCACCTGTTGCGCTCTGCCTAGTTGCAATTCAATGCAGTCCAAGGCTGGAGACACCTGAAAAATAATAACAAAAAAGACATTTGGGGATTTTAGTTCTCTAGGAAAACAGAATTCTTCTACTTGACCAAAATATTCTCTTTTCCTGCATGACTGGTCTTGAAAACTGTGAATGATCAATAGACAGCATGCATTTGAAAACTGGATTAATATTTTTGATCATTTGTCTTGCTCTCCAAGTTCAGGGAAGCAAAGGTAAGTTCATATATTAAAGGTTTTGATGAATTTTATATTGCATATATTAAGAAACAAAATATTTGCAAGATCAAGGACTTTCATGTTACAGAATTGTTTGTTTAGAATGTGTTGTTTTGGCAATTCAACTAGAGACACCACGGTTACTGATACTGCTATAAAGCTGGAAAAGGAAACACTGGCATTATTTCTCCTATGTGTTTTGCAGGTTTTACAATATCTGTAAGATATGTTATTTAGCTTCATTTTACCTGCATATGTTCTGTTATGAAAAATATTATTTCTAAAACAAATATATGGAAAGTGAAAAAAGGCTGAGAAATCATCTAAGTTTTGACATGGTTTGTCTTTTATCCCTGAAATGAAGAGAAAGCAGCAAAGTATATCTTTGCATTTACTAGTGAAGGCAGTTACTCTCATTATTAAAAAACAACTTCAAAAACTTCTAGATAGACAAATTCTGGGTCATACCAGCAAATATACAAGAAAGATTACTGTAATAATAACTATAAAATTATTTTCAAGAAAACAGAAATACAGGCAACTGCTCTGTATTTAGTACATCAGCTAACTATTGCTCTATTTAAAAACATTTAAAAGTTCACAACAATTTTAAAGCTACTTCACCAACAAAAAAGAAAAGGTGGTGATGTGATTTTCCCTGGTTAGTCCCATATTCAATAGATTTAGAGCTTTGTGGAATGTATTTAATTTTGGAGGAGGTTTCTCATTAACTTTTCCATCTATGCTTTGATATTTGTATAATTGAATTAAAAGCTAACATTACAACTGCTATGTGTGCCGAAGCCAACGACCTTCTATTTTTATGTCAGGCCTGTTAATTAAATACAAAGAATGTAAAATTAAACAAGAGAAGTCTCCCCAGTGTTATCTAAATATTTGTTAGGGAGACAGTGTGAAATATAGACTGCTGTCAATACTGATTGGAAAGTTTTATTTACACTCTTGAGTTTTTGTAAGAAATTCCTGCTTTTCTTAAAGAAATACAGAAATAAAAAACACAGTTCTTGTATTTCAGTTAAATTATCTAAATCATTTGTAGTGGTCAATTAAAGTACTGAAAAAATCCTTGGGAAAATATACTGTATTAGTTAGCACTAGAATTATGTTTTGTGGTTCTTTACTTTTTAATTCTATGCAAATAGTTTCATTTAATCACTAATGATATTTTGGAAAGGTGGTAAAAAAATGAGAGAATGATGATACTTCATGTCTGACAAGAAAACAAGTTTTATCAAGATGCATCAGTCTTGCATTTAAATTGCATATTCTGTGATGGAAAGAGAATGAATTCCAGGCAATTCACGCATGCTTGATGGTGTCATTGCAGCCCCTATTTATAATTACAACTTAGAAAACAATAGTGGTAAAAGTAGTGTCACACAGTTTCACCTATCACAAACTGTGATTGCATGTGCCAATATATTTTCCATAAAAGATCAGCCAAATGATGGGGGGCTATCTTAACAGAGAGGAATACTAAATAACTAGCAATATTCCTTGCCACCAGTTCTATAAAGTACATGTGGTATGCATAAATGTATAATACTAACTTTTTATTGACATTTAGTCATGCCATACATAATATTTTTAAACTATGTTATTTCAAATGTATGCACACAGATCTCAAAACACTTAATGCTTGTGTTAAGAAACTTCTTTTTCAGAGTAGAGATACTTCTAGAACTGTTATTTCATGACTTAGCATTAGGGTCAGGTACTTACAGAAAATATTTTTCAGAAGTATATGGGCTCTCCAAGTAGTCTGAATACTCATATGAATCACTCCTTAGTGCTCCTAGCACAGGTGTTGTGAAACCCTTACGGTCTTTCAAATTTGCAGTACATGTAAACTGTGACAGACTAGGAAATAAGAGACTAAGATATAAAATAGCCTCGTCTTTAACAAAAAAATAGAGACAATTTCTAAATATTTATAGTGTTAGTCAGTTGATTTTTTTCCTCATGAAAAAGAAAAACTTTTTTCTCTCACATTTATATTTATCAAAAAGTTGGTCAAGAAATATGGAGCTTGCTTAGTAAAGTTTTTTGGTCCTTCCTCCTTCTTTAAGGACCAAGAGTCCTTCTCCCAGCCTTGGAGAAGGTGCTCTCTCTCCAGGAGCACCTCCAGTTCCACAGTAAACAAACAGGAAACTGTAGGGAGCAAAATAAACAAGAGTTACAATGCTTAACTTTGGCCATAATTTTGCCACTGTCCTGACGAAAACTGTCTCTGGCAACAGAAAGAGAAAGTGAGGATAAAAACTTTGTGACAGCAAAAAATCTGTGCACAAAATCTGAACAGTAAACTACTGAACAGCCAGACTAAATAGCAAAATACAGAGGAGCTTTGAACTCTCAAAACTATGTCCTGATGCTGGGTACATCCTAGCACTTGATGCTGAGAATGTGAGGGAGCCAGAGCGCGTTCAAGGCTGTTTTGTGGCATTTTTTATTCAGCAAGCAAATATCTGCTATTTACTCAGCCATTCCTCAGGACACAAAGGCTTTGTGTGTGCTCTGTGAAATCATTTTAATTCATTCTGACTAACCCCTTCCTGCTAGGCTGTTCTAATTCAGCAATAAATGTTTCAGATCTTCATTACTATAATTGCCCTCAAAAAACAGAAAAAAAAAAAGTTTAAGCAAATTTGTGCCAAAGGAAAAGAAATATCAAAGAATGTAAAGTTCCAAACAAAAAAAGAAAACAAGAGATATCTGCTTTTTGCAGTAAGATTATCTTCTACTGTCATCAACAAAAAAAGTGTTATAAAGTTGGCTTTCTTGGTTGGGCTTATAAATTTAGGAAACATATGCCTTTTCCTTTTTTCTCTCCCTTCTCAAACAAATGTAACACTGCACTACATATGGGGTTTGATCTTTTCTATTTTCTGGCTAAAAGCCAAACTTAAATATAAATACTAGACCATTGTCACTGAATCTTAAAGATTAATTCCAGAAATAGTCCCACCTGTGCCATAGGGATTAGTGAACTACATGTGAATGAACAGTAAAATATATGAGATTTTTTCTCCAAAACCACCTGTAGACAAGGTGATCACTATTAATAATCAATGGTTTTCTCCCTCTACAAGATATTAACTTACAGGCTACAATAAAACAACTTGGAGTCTTAACCTACTAGAAATCCAGATTTTCCGTGTTCATTTCTCAGCTAATTTTGCAGCCTTTTTTGGTTTAAGCAGCGCACTGACATGGCCAACACCCATCAGACATAGCAAACATGGTGTTTTCTTTCCAGAAGATAGTTTTTCTTCCCCAAATGAAAATTCTGTACACATTCTACTGCATTTTGATGCTTTAAAATAGTCTAAATATGTTTTCCTTCTTTTTTTACCTCTGTCCAGCCTAGTCCCTTTGGGATTAAAATTAGTCTTCTGATCATCCTCTGTCACATAGTTGTTTCATGTTAATCAGGAATTAGGTGCACTATCCTGTACATTCCATGAGGTTTCTACTTTGTAAGCTCAACTGTGTTTCAATTTCTTACCCTTCAGAATGTGCGATATTGAATAACACACTTCTTAAAAAAGAAAGAAATATTTGTCTGCTTTCATGTCTGCTGGCATTTAGTCATTGTCAGTTGCTATTTACTGAACAGAGACTTCAGAACAGTAACCTGCCTGGAAAACACAAGATTAACAATCATCTGGGAGTACTCTAACACCTGCTACAGTGTAGGTGTGTTTATATATCCTTACATAATTGTAGCACGCTTTATCACTGTATGCAAGCACACCACCAGTTTTACCCTTACCAAATACCTGCTCTGACAGAGAACACTCTTGTCCTCATTCCACAAAAGCATGAGGACCTCAGGTGTGACACAGAAACTGAAACTGCTTGCAAGCATTGCAGTCATAAACCAGGACAACAGCAGAGTTTTCTGGGCTGATTCTCAGAGCATCTGCGCGGTTACACAGACAGCTGCAAATCAGAAGGACCCAGACTCACAGCTACATAACTGATTGTGCTTAGGCCACCATGCTTGTCTTTTCATTGGTGAGGTTCTACTGGCTTTTTAATTTCTGATTCAGTGCAGAGCCAAACTTACCTTCTTACTGGCCAGTCAAATGTTTCAATACCTCCCTCAGACTTTACCCAATTTTATATTGACAATCTCGGTAGCCCTGTTACCTGAAATACCAGTTTTAGTGGTTATGTTGCAGGTATAACTTTCATACATGAGACTCAGCACAGATCGTAGAAACCCCAGCAGTTTCAGGCAAGAAACAGTGATGCACTCATCTTTAATTTTGTGGTTTCATGATGACAGGACAAAATGAAGGTATTTCTATTCAAGTTATTTTCCCTTTCCTCTTCTCCCTCAAAAATAGATGAATAAGTTGTCATGCTTAGATCAAGAACTGGATTAAGTGTCATCCAAACCAAACTTGGTCTATACAGCTTGATACATAACTAAGTTAAGTAAGGTTAAGTGCAAGTCATGCTCTGTCAAAATGAATTGGAGTCAATTATCCAGAGACTGTAGATTGTACTGCAGAATGAGTGACCCTAAGCTGCGAGAAAAATCAACCAGTTCCAATTACACAAGCTGAAGTAAAGAGATGCCACTGGGGCTTCTGGCACCTCTTCATATACCAGACATCCTAACTGTTATCATATGCAAATACAATTACCTCAATAAACCCATTCTGCACGGCAACTCTTTGACTTATCCCATCAGAACTGTTGAAATGTTGACATATATGGCAAAGAATCACTGAAACTTGAACTTATGTTGTCTCATTGACTTTCTCAGAGAATGCTGTACCTCTTGAGAATGAACTAATCAGAAAATTAGGAGCAGAGGTGCTCAATTGAGTGTTTCATTGCTGCAGATCCAATGCATCCCTCCAAGAACTACTCAAACATTTAAGGCATTTTCTTGCATCTTTTGATATCATATCCTTATCAATTAATAGAACAGCCTTTCAGGTCAAATATTTCTAAGATGGCCAAAGAAATATAAATAGATACATGTTTCATACATGAGCATTAAAACCAGTCACTCCTCAAGACTGTTTCTAGCCCAGGTTCTGGACTTTAGGCAGACTGCTGCAAGAGTCACAAACTGGCAATGAAACCATAGATGGCCTCTGATATTTTTTATGAATTCCAGCAGCAGAAGTTAGCAGAGTTGATGAATAACAATTTTCACCTTTCTATCTGAAAGAGAATGTAAAAATTTCTATCTTTAATGAGATCTATTACATCTATGAAAACATGAGTTTCTTACTATATTTTTTTCAGATTGCAAGAAAATGTCCCAAAACCATATGTTGACACTAAGATTTCATCATGTTCAATATTTTTTGTGTGTACAGACAGCACTTATTGTGAATGTGGCTTCATCATTAGTATATGACTATTATATTCACAAAAGCAGGAAAATCTTACCAGTTTCATGTTATGCCTTCTGTTCTCATCTATAATAGGTAGATAATTTTCTACAATTATTTTCCCATGAATTGTATAATTAGTATAATTCAAAGAAGTTACCAAATTATCTCCTCTAGAGAGGGAGAAAAAAACATGTTTATCTGTTATAAGACCTATGCATAAATTTAATAAAAATTGCTCCAATTTCACAGTAAACAAAGAAGTTTCTTCCTGAAGTTGGTTATCAATTGTATTTTTCCACTTGGCACAGAAAACCACACAGATATAGATGAGCAGAGGAGGAGGGTAACAGTTGAGGGATTCTGATATCTATTTTAGCTTCCCAGTGTTACCTAATTGAAGAAATTAAATTCTTCACACTGAAATCCAAGGGCACATTGGTTGATGACAGCCATGATCTTTGGTATCAAAATGTAAATCCAGGTTAATTTAAAGGGTTCTGAAAAAGAACCATTACCTAATGCCATCTTCTAGCTTTGAACATAAAACCATTAAAACAAAAATTTTTGGAGCTTTTATTAAAATTTGCACATTTACTAATGTCATTGTTATATATTTCAGAATTTATTACATCCTTCTTCAGATTTATCTCCATACATGTTCAGAGGTGTAGGTTGTTTCATTATAATCAAACATTTCGTATTTTTAATATGAGGATTACAATAGGAATTTATCACAGAGATTTATGGGAGATTTACCTTATTAGAGCACTGTTAAACAGTAGCCAGTTCACCTTTCATAAACACTTAAAACATCATCGTGTGTTTCTGAGAAGAAGCTGGATTTATGAAAACCCACCATTTTCCTGAATTCTCAAGAAGGAAAATCCCTTGCTATAAATCTAATTTTTTTTTTTTAAATAGTCTTTAAAAGGTTGAAAATTATAGAACTTACCTTTTAAGCAGAAGCCTGGAACTCCCCTCCTGTGTCATAGAGAGCTTGAATGCAGCTTGTAAATCTATGAAGGTGATCATAGAAGATTCATCATGCTGAATCCATGCAAAAGATTCAGGAATCAGGCGTATTTTGTCTTCAGTATAAAGTCTCCACTGCATGAGCAGAGCCTGGCACCTCCCTGACATGCAAAGGTGATGCTGAGTCTTGCATAAAACAGGATATTAGGTAGGCACAGGAAGGGCTCTCTAGTGCTGAGCATGTGGCCGTCATCTTTGTGGTACTTGTACAGGAAGTTCACTGAGTGAACTTCAGCCAGCTGGACATAGGATCTTCCAAACTGGAGGCCTGGATTTGGCCCCCATAGATACATAATAGCCACAATTATGAGATCCAGGCCTCATTCCACAGGCAATGTTACTGTTTAGTCACATTTAAGAACGGCGTTCACAAAGCCAACATACCAAACAGGAATTACCAAGCTCATCATTGTCGATATTCATTCTGAGAAATTAAAATTACTCTCTTTTAGTAATTATCTTACCCCTCTTTCCTCTTTTGGAAACAGAAGCATTCTCCTCTGGCCACAACTCCTCTTCTAATGAAGCTAAGCATCAATGTCAGCAGCTTATCTTTCAGCAAAACTTCCCCACAGTAGTGGATACTGCCCTCCTATTCAGCAGTTCACTGGCTAAATGTGCTAAACCTGAAGAAGTGAGATCCAAAGTGAGATCCCCGCCCTGTGTCTCAGCTACACCAGTCAGAGCCCAGATAAGGCCCACCAGGATCCAGCAACCATCGTGGCTGAGCCTCTGAGAAATTCCTTTCAAAGTTCTTTCACTGTCTGCATTAAAAACAGCTCAATAACATATCAGATGTGAAGATAAGTTCAAGCAAGCCATATAACCTTGGGTTGAAGGGCATTGAGCTCTCAGACAATACCTGAGCAAATTAAATATTAGCATTAATTATTCTAGTATGGAATGCCACACTCTGAGCTTTCCGAAACTGTGAGCCTTTATGGTTGGAGCAAACAAACAAACTTGGAAATGCAATGTAAACACAGTCAAAGTTGCAGTGTCTGACAAAGCACTGGCAAAGCAGCCCTGAACTTCAGCAAGAGTACAAGGGCCTCCACTTCCACATCTGCATGGAAAGACAGAGATTGCTGCACTTTATCACCAAACGCTGCACACAGGATATAGGCAGCGTTTGGTGATAAAGCCATGCCATGTTTTAATCTGTCCCTGCTCATCTAAGCCCCTTCAAATCCAGTTAGACTCTTCCCATGCAACTTACCTGAGGAAGTTGGAAAAAACGGATTTTAAAAAGAATATAGGGAGAGGACATGTCGTGGGCCCCCTTAGAATGTGTGATCCTCACTATGGCCATGAATGGAGGAGAATGCCTCTGGGGAAAGAGTCCCAGCCATTACCTCACTGCATACTTTCTATGCTCCATCTGGTGTTTACATTGATCAGCCCACTAAGAGATCCCAGGATCAACTTTTCAGTGCTAGTCAGCCGTGCTTTTGTTACTGGCTTAATTAGCAACAAAATGTTGCCCCACTATAAATTTAACCAGAACATATTTACAGGATATTTGCCAAATTAACTGTCTTGATAAGACTACCTCATTGCATTTCAACATTTCCCCTTACATAAGCCTTGTCGTCTAATTATTATTTTATTCCACAGGCAATATGTCACATTTATCAATTAGGCATTCTTCTCTGTCCTAAGAACATCCACTGATTTTTCAGACTGATCTGCTTTTTCACACATTTCAAACCTTTTGATGATCTTAATGGTAAATTATTCAGACTTCAACAATTTTGTCACCTCAAATTTTGCTGTCAAACCTCTAGTTATAATACTTTAAATTCTTGTCTTCATATTCAGTAGCATTTAAATTTTTCTGGTCAAAAAAAATAAACATTTACTGGCAAAATAATTCTCTAGATAAATGTTCCTACCCAGAGACCATCTACATTGATGAAAAAAACCCAAACTACCAACTCCAAATTTTGAGGCCTTCCAAAACTAGTACTATTAACAGAGAGAAATTAATAAAGCTATATAGAGAAGCACCCACTTCATTTACACAGAAAGGTATGAATAAGATCCTCTTGCTCCTGTGTTTATAAAGGTAAATTTAAAAAAAAAAAACAAACCTGACCAATTATTAGAATAACTTTAAACTCTTTTACTCTAGAATCTATTTCAATAATGATGTACTTTTCTGACATGCAGATTATTAAGAACACATAGGATCTTTTGAAATCTGTTCCTCCTGCCTTGTAATTTTAGGCTATAAATTTTATAATACAGGCCTCAAGAGACACATAGGAGAGGCCTGGCCTAATTTCAAGAATTTCAGATTTTTAATATGTGAAATGAATACCATTTTTCTGCCCAAAACAAAAACCTGAAGGAAAAGTACTATGCACTTGAAACTTTCGTATGGATATCAAAGCACTTCGATTAGATCCCCTATGAATTAGATTGCTGTATCATATTTTGAAAATTGCTTTATGGTGTTTTGAAAAAAATTTGTTATATTTGTCTAAGTTCAGGACTAGAGGTCAGGAACTCAAAAATTTAAAAACAGCTGACAATGACTCTGTGGATAACTTTGGTAAAACTACCTCAATATTTTTCCTCAAGTATGTCACCTGGAAAATTTGTGCATGGTGTAGATTCTTTCACGTGAGAATAAAGGAGAGTTAGACCTTTGTTTAAGGCATCTTGGAGATTAGCTGAAGTAAAGAATGATAAGACTTCTGCTGTTATTTGTCCTGCCCTAGAACTATCAAAGAAAACTAAAATCTTTAACCTAACTTTTAAAAAAAAACTGAGACAGTCACCTCTGTGAAACAACAGGTTAAATAAGAAAAAGTCAAATTGGGCAGGGTATATTTATGGTAAACACTCAATATTTTAATTGCATGTATTTGTAACAGAAAAAATAATTAGGAAAAAATAACAGGAATTATTTTAACAGAAGTTAATCAGCCTAGTGTTATTGGCATTATTTACATGATCAAATTACATACCTGTAGAATTTGCCTCACTCCAGTTTACTTGATTACAATGTTGCATAATAAAAAGCAAAAGGATCAGCTAATATAAATGGATTCAATTTCATAATAGCATGTCTTTTCGATTTCTTTTTTTCAACCCAGGATACTGAAATCCAAGCACCGAAAAAGGTGTGGATGGAGGCATATTTTAGAAAAGTATATGGCTGAAACATCTGTGGGGCTTACGTAAAAATTTCCCAGTTCAGAATTTCCATAGACATAGGGGAAAACATGGATCTGAAGAATTATAAGAAAATGTTTATACCAGAAGGCAAGTTTTGTTCCATTCACAATCAGCAAATATTAGGAAATTAACACTGGACAATCATGTGGAGAGAAAGGCTGATGCTTTCTCCAATTGAAATTTTGCTTAAGTTTAGTAAAAATGTGATTTCAAAGAATTATAATAAAAGTTATTTTAGTAAGAGAAATTTAATAACCACAAGATACAAATTAAATTAAACCTATTACAATAGAGATACTTTAGAAACAAATCCCTCAAAAAAAGCCCAAAAGAGCACTGAGGGGAAAGAATGAAAAGAAAAAGAATTTACACCCACCCTGAACAGGGTGGCAGAACAGTGCAAACTGATAGCAGAAAATATCTGGTCACTTTCTCAGAATGAAAAGCCCAAATAGGGGCCCTAACATGGAGACTTTGAAATCATTACAATAATCATTTGAGAAGAATCTCCTTTGTTGGTTTTATGAATAGTATAATTCTTAATTCAAGTTAAAGTCTTAGAGGTAAATCCCAGAGAAGAAGAAAATCCTTCAAGAAAGGCCTCTGCTCCATACAAAAGCTATCAAAGAGCTTAGTGACAAAATCCTCTGCCCCAGTTGGTCGGGCTGCCCGGGCAGCTGGTCTATCACAGTTAATACACCTTGTAAAAAGTAATAGACTTACAACTGGCTACTTTCCATGTGGATTTTTGATTCTCTTTTCTAGAGGATTTCATGAATCTGCTTTGAGATTCCACTGGCATTGGATCTTCTTCTCTCATCCCATATAACATTCAAATAACTCCATGTCTCAAGTGATTCAGTGTTTGGCCACTTGTGATTTCTGTTGAACCCAATAACATGTTTTCACTGGGGAAATTCCTTTTATGCAGTTTATGGTTCAGGGCCTGACCTGACCATTAATGTGGAAAAATTACCTTCATTTCATTTCATGTCACACATTATATGATTGCATCATCATTTTAAATTACCTTTCAACAATTAGGCAGTTACAGGTCTGCAGATCACTCTCTCTGGCATAAAGAGAGAGTAAAAAGGAGTAACAATCACCTTTTGCCTTTGGTTTATAACTTCCTTTCTCTCAGACAATATTCATCACAATCAAGCAGTCAACGTTTTTTTTGTATCAGAGTAACACCTATCTCAAAATATAGATGTTACTACTACGATTTCTACCCTGTAAACATTGGATGTTCATTTGGAAATTAAATAAGAGCTGAGACATATATAGATAGACATGCATATATGTGTCTACTGATACATGGTAGAACTTCCCCATTCTTCATTTTACACACTGTTCTTTTTATAAAAGTGTTTATCAATTATCTTTCTCTTGTCATTTATCTGCCCACTTTTCTTTAAACATTTGATTAACACAATTCTGAAGTGTTAAGATAATGTGGTTTTAACCTTCCTTATTTTCTCTTGATTTGCCTAATAGGATAATTATTGTTTGTTATATGCAGCATGACATTTCTTCTTTCTCCATCAAACTGATAATTTTTTACTCTTTTTTTTTGATGGTGCTTCTCCTCCTGAACTTAGTCCTTTTTAGCTCTATTGTTTTCCTTTATTCTTCCACTAGAAGGTTTAAAATCATTTTTCAGAGTAATTTTTTTATTTGATTCATCAGGATTGAACTACATACCTTTCTTAATGTTTTTTAATTCTTTCAAATTATCTTCTATTCTGCTTATAATTTTCTTTATTTTTCATCTGTATGAAATGACTGTATCAAAACTATGAAAAGGCAACCAAAATGGGTATTTCCAAATTTGCTTCAACATCTTTATTACAGGTATGCAAAATTTTTGAAGATAATCTAAAAGATACTCATTGTTCCTGTCACACAGTCCTGCAAAGGGCTGTATTTCAGCTCATTTAAATGTGTTGTTTATAGGTTATTTTTACCGTTAACTTTTTTACATTAAATTTAGCTGCTATGTCATGTAATACTGAAACACAAATACTTAGGAAGTGGAACCAGATGAGTCCTGAATTTTTGTGATGAGTGTTCCTATGCTTAAGGGTATTCTGACAGCCTAGAACCTTTTCCATTTTTCATAATTCAATAGCTTCATAAGTAAAATTTAATGCTAGGTCTTCAATTCCTAGTCACTGATTTCACTTTTTTCTGCTGTAGCTGTTCTATCTTGCCAGGAACATTTAAAGATTTATTGAAATACAATGCCATAGCATTCACCTATCATCCAGTTGCAAGCAAACAATCATAGTCTGTTCTGGTTAACACTTCATGTGAGCTAAGGATATAGGAGTGCATTGTGGAGTAAAAGAGAGACTGAAACAGGTTTTCCTTTTCCCAAAGGCAATAAAACTCCTGTTCAACTTTTGAAAGTTTCAGGGTTTAGTTCTTGGGATAGCGTCAAGATTATGAACCTGATTTGAAGGGCGATGTCCCTTGAAGCCCAAAGGAAAGATAAGATTTTAAATATTTAAGGTGTAACTATTTCTCATTTTACTTATCTGCTAGTGTTCACATTACTTATCACTGCACTGTAAATTTCCCTACAGGGCGATATGCTCACAAATGAGATGCTGTAGCACAAAGTTCAAGCACTTAAGTGTCTTTTGTTGATCTAATCCAAAGTCACTTTTGAAAACAGGATTTAGAGCTTCTGAAACTTTTACCCTGTGTGTCCTGGGGTCACATGTTAAAATACAAGAGAATTAGTTACCAAGTCACTTGAGCCTCAGTTCCCCCATGTGGTCACAAGCCGCTTCTCCTCAGCCCAATAATTCACTCAGGGCATTGACACCACTACAATGTAACAAAAAGAGTTCTCAAGTTCATGTCCATTTTCCAGACATGAACTTGCATTGTACACCTACTGCCTAGGCAAAGAATGTTTATGTATATTCCTGGGTTTTCTTTTTTGCAGAAATTCCTAATAAAATAAACGGTGCTGAAGCCAAACATCTTGCAGTCACATCAGGGTCAGACAAAACAGAAAGAACAACAAAGCGGTCCAGGATATCAACCATAAGGCGGATATTTGACATGGCAAAACACCGAACAAAGAGGTCATCCTTTTTCTCAACTGGTGTGAAAGTTTGCCCACAAGAATCGGTGAAGCAGATTTTAGCCAGTCACCAAGCTTACTATAGATTAAGAGGTAAGATGATTACTGTAGTATGTACTTCCTCCTTCAAAGTCTTTCCTTTAATTGAGGAAACACAGTAATTTTCCAGAATCTTGTTCTTTGCCTTTAGGCAGTGTATGTGCTATTGATTTTATGCTTTATTTTTACATGAATAATCAAATGTTACATGTGCATCAGCAGGGTTCAGGATAGACAGTTTCCAGAAGAAAATAAAACAATGCATTCAAAGGACCAATGAACTCTGAGTAATTGCACAGTGTTCTAGCATGGCTGAACACGAAGGACAAATTGTGCTTTCATTAGTGTCAAAAGAAGTACCACCTTTCTCAAAAGAGCAGGTACCATCATTGCTGCTCAGAATTAATAGTACCAGTGTAAGACAAGTAATGGAACTATTAAATGTTCATTGCACAAATATGTTTGTGTATCTGTAGCTATATTAAGTTTGTGGCAGTGTTGGTATATAATAAACACTTAGATAAACACCAGCAGGTCATGAAAAAAACTTAGGGCATAAGTAATATTTAAGAAATTTTAAAAATAAGACTTTCTCAACTAGGTCAGTCCCTCCCCAGCTCTTTTATTTACTTCCTTTGCCTACAGAAAGCTTATAGAGTCACCATTCCAGTTTTTGGTCCAAATTTCTCTCTTCTCCTACCCTCCCAGCCTTTCATTCTGGAGATGTTCCTTTTTTGTATTAGAATAATGTATGTATTTTCACTGCATCTAGAGAGTGCAAAGCTAATTCTAAAACCTAGTCAGCATTTCTGGGATGCAACATCTATTCCCTAAATCACCTTTGCTTTATCAGGCGCCAACCATTCACAATTATGTGTGTAACCTGGCTGCTCCTCAGCTGTCTTTGAGGGAACCAACTAGTCCCCTCTGAAATGAGACCTGGATGTAGAGCTGCAATAATTTTACTCCAGCAGCCACTTGTTATAAGGAGCATGGGAGAACCCGACCAATGTCTGTAGCTGTTCCTATAAATATAAAAATATTTGTTATCCATTGCAGCATCCAATGGGCATTAGACAGAAATCTGAAGTGTGCCACAGAGGCTGATCCAAAAAGCATTTCTTAAATAGAAATTAATCCCTCAGGTCCCTGAAACTTCCTGGTTACTTCCCAGATTGGGCTGAAAACAAGCTATCCTAAAACAGACAGGTATCATTAACCTGAACTCAAAAAATTTTAACTATGACCCTTTCATTTAAAAAAAACCCTGAATTTGACATTACTACCCAGATTTTTGGAGAGCAGCACATCAGCTGGGATATTGGACTCTGTAAGTTTTGTAGTGGAAGAAGCTTTAAACTTATACTCCTTTTTCCCATCAGAGTCCTACACTTACAAAATTTACTCAGCAGGTGTCATCCAGTTCTTCAACTGAAACTGGAGTGCTTCTCAAAAAGCAAGCAACTGTGGCTGAATAATTTGTACATACCTTCATAAAAAGGTGTTTCTGCTCCCTTGAGCGATTGCATGTTTTCCATTACAATGTCCTTCATCATAATGTCAAAAATATTTTCCTTCAAGGAAAGATCAGAACTTCTGATAAAGGTTTCTGCCCTCCCAGTTGAGCATGTTAATTTATCTCATGAAACCAATAAAAGAAAAAAAAAGTACACTTGAAAATGTGGTGATGCAAGCGTCATCGTTGAATCCGTAACCACAGTACAATCCTTCATGGAAAGGTAATTTGGTAGCTGTGCTGGAGCCTTAGAGCCTGTACCCATCTGTGGGACAATCTCACCTTCATTTTGTTTCAGGTCTGTTCTTTTCTGTATCTAAAGCCTAGGAGATGACCTTCCCACCTCCAAGTCCCATGACACATTTATAACTGTAATAGCACTGTGGATCATATCAGTCCTCTAGAGAATTTTTCTGCTAAGAAAATTTAGACAATTTTATTCTTTTTTACATGTGTATGTATTCTCTGCTTCCAGGGATGAGCACACAACAAAAAACAGCTCAGATATAGGAGCTCAGACAGTTGCTGTTGGATACTTGAGACTACTGTGACCCTATACCAACTCTGAACTGACACATCATAGCTTAGGTTACCATGAGGACAGTCACTTATGTGGGGCAAACTGGGAGAACACACTACAATGCCTCCTCAACTGGTCATGTGTCACATTTATCTGGTAACTGGATTACTTATCATCAGATGGTATATCTTTATTCATCAGTTACTGCTCAGAAAAACAAATACCAGAGAGTTGCAAGAAAAATGAGGTAGAAAGTAGCTTTAATTTCTAGCTCATAATAAATACATCTCTTCAGAAGACAGCCTGTTCCTTTTTAATAACCTGACCACATCTGCTCCACATGCAGCTGCTCTACTGGGAGGGCAGGTCGTTCCTGAGGTATTATTGAGGGGCCCTAACACAGCTAGGTGAGTACATCCCTACAGCAAGTTTAGAGTATACTTAGAGAAACTGACTACACTAATTTCAGAGACACCGATATTTTAGATAATGCAGATAATGAACTCACTCTAAGCCAAAGGAGGTATCACGTACTGAAAATAAATGTCCCATCTCACAGTAATGAGCTTTGCAAAGTAAAGTGCTAAAGGCAACAGCTTTTAAATTACTAGCAAGTTTTGGTTAAAATGGTCTTTGTAAAGAAAGTTTGAAAATCTCCTTCTCTAAAAGCATTTTTAAACAACATTTTGAAGTGTGTTCCTTCATCTTGAGTGATGAATGTGTAGATGCCAAATCACTTTTAAAAGGCTTTCAAGTTTACTACTTGGTACAAAGCATCCATCCCCAGCCCCTTTCTTCTTACTCAGTCTGCCAGGAAGCTGTGTGGGAAGCCTTTCGTATTTTTCTGGATCGGATTCCTGATACTTCTGAATATCAGAACTGGGTTACTGCCTGCCAGAGGGAAACCTTTTGCATTTTCGACATTGGCAAAAACTTCAGCAATTCCCAAGAGCACCTGGAAATAATTCAACGGGTAAGGACTACTGACATTTATTTAGAAACGAGGGGAGGCTTCGGAGTCCCTTCCCACCTGTTTATTTAAGGGCAAAGTGTTGCTCAGGAAAAGGAGGGGGCATGTCTTAGAAGGAAAACATAAAATTATAATAAACAAAAGAGCTAACAGGCTCAATGGTTGGATACACCCACTAGTAAAATGCTGTTTTTCTTAATCTTTTTGCAGCGAGTAAAACATAGAACCTTCCAGGAAAGGTAAGTAGCACAAGTAGAACCTTGCCACTTGATGTTACTACCTTCTTTAAAAAGATATGTGTAGATGTGTGTGGATGTGAGCAGATGTTCAGATAGCATTGTGGTGTATTTGTGTCTGCTGTGAGAGATGTGTATACTGGATGTATCATAGGACAGAGTAATTGAATCACAGATAATGGATGAAGCCAAATGTCCGAGTTACCTGTTCATTTCAAGACACCACTGAAAGTTTTCTCGGACTAGCATGAGCATGGAACCCTGACAGAGACATGGTTTTGCATTAGACTGGTGTTGATTTGGAGTGTGACAAAAGTTGCTCTAATTCTCAAAAGGAAAGTCAGAGAACTTAATAAAAGTTTAGCTGAAAGGCTACATTAAACAATAACATGAAAACTCTATACCTTCATGTTAGATTTCTCCTGTATTTTTATACATCACGATGGTGTTAACTGATGCGATATTTTATTCTGTAAACTCCTTGGAAAAAGTATGCTCCTAGCAATGCTCAGAAGTTTGAGAATGGCAGGATTAAAGATACTGAATGCTGAACTCTTTTTTTCTGCATATAAATACTATACTGCAGCCAGACAAATCATAGTCCCCAACTTCTGAATGATGTATTGGTTTTATCATTCAGTTTTCTCTGATTTTCAGGCAAATGATCTTTCCCATTCATAGGTTACACTGTCTCACAATCACAGAGGTCTTATGTATCTTAATTTATTCTGACATGGGAGATCTGACATATTTTTAATATTGTAGGCCCTAATTAATCTCCCCTGGAGGTCCAAGGGGAGGTCTTTTCATTCATCCTATTGCAAACAGTGGTAGCAAGGCATCAAGCAAAGTGACTGATCTCTGGGTTCTTAGGTTCTTTGTGAACAGTACTGTTTTCCCTAGACACAATTCAGAAGGTGAAGTAAATTCTATGAAATTGATTGTATTTTAGTTGGAAATAGAGACAGCATTGATTATGTGTGGTTGGACTTCATCCTTACTACTGTGTGGCATAGGAAATATTTTGTATCTCCTGTAGCTGTCATGTAGAGAAATCAGTCTCCAATTATAGATACAACATGTAACTAGTTAACATTGTGAAAACATTACAAATAATAGGTTAATTCACATCACAAAAGGATGTGGCAAATAAGTTGTCATTCATGTTCTTTATTTACCATATTAAATATCCAGGTTGTTCCTGGATATTTAGATATTTAGAGATGCAGCTTAGACACCTTTTCTGTCTATGCTACAAGCTTTACGCTGTCTCAGTTAACACATTTGCAGTGCCCTTAGCTCTTTCACTCATACGAGTTTTCATATATATAATTTGTTTTCACAAATACTCCATCTGTATGCACTGTAGAAAATTTGAGGAATTATACTTCACTCCCCAATTTCAGGAGAGAAAACTCTCAAAATGTCCCTCAGAAGATTCTTATCAGAAACCTAAATTTTCCCAAAACCTACAAGTTAATAACAATTTGGTTTTAAGGCTATGGAATAATTTCTATTCTATGACGAAGAATCTTTAATACATCTATTTAAAATTTACTTAGAGATAGATACTATTGCTGTTTTTCAGGCAAGCTAACAGTAGCTATTAAAAATGTATCAATCACAGCATGACTGTAAAACTCAAAACATAAAATAATTATAAACAAAACCAAACCAAATCCTGTGATACATCACACCTACCATATTCTTAGTTTAGTTTTAGCTGTCCTCCTTGCTGGTCATGGTAGGCATTAACCCATGAATATTACATCCAGAAGCAAACATTAACATATCTATATCTCAGAATAATCTGGATTCAGGAATCTGATTTGATACTATCATTATTTGGAGGCATCCTTATGGTATTATAATGCAGGTTGACAACCAAAAAATAAGCTCACCCACTATTTTCTCACACCACACCATACGAAACACACTGGAACCTGAAATGTCAATTGGCTCTAAAATCAGAAGAATCCCAAAACTCTCACTGAACTACCTTGATAGGATGCGAAACAGCAAAGGAGACAAAGGTTGACTTAGATGATGTACAAGAAGTCTTGCTTCCATTTTACACAGTGGCCAACCCTTCACTGACTTCAAATAGCACAAAAAATACCAGACCCAGTGCACCGATTTAATCTCTCTGAACTCATCCCTCTGATGGCATTGATAAAATCTGTCACAAAATCTCTGAGCAGATTCCTGACAGGATTGGAAGTCCTTATGCTGTTCCGCAGGTCATGAAACATTCTATTAGAGGTAACTTCTCTAATTTAAACTACACTTAATATAAGGGTAATTTCTGTATGGTTTTGGGTTTTTTACACTTTTTTCATTGCCAGTACAATATGTAGATAATTAAATCCCTCATTTCTATTTGATTGATAGGAAAGATGAAATATCGGCAGAGAAAACAGGAGGCAAAAAGGTGGAAGACATTCCCTCCATTTCTACAGGTAAAATCAAATCTGCTTGTTGAGTGTCTGCCCATTAAATAAAAAATTGCTAAGGCAAAAGATTGTTAGGTCTTACAAGACTATAATTTATTGAATGTTGTAGAAGCATGACAAGTTCAGTGGAGTGAAAATGTTTTAGCAAAATAATCTTTGGGAAGAAATTTTTTAATCTCTTTTCAACATATTTACTGCTCAAATGTTGCATTCATAGTTTGTCTTCAAATGTGTATGTTTTTCTAGTTTCAAACTTAGATAGTATAGGGTTAATTTTTCTTCAGTTATAAAATACCATTTAGAATGTCAGCTGCAGTATTTTGTTAACCAAAACAAGCAAGAGAGGCAAATAAAGACAGACAAGCAAGTCAGAGGGATAAGAGATAATAAATTGACAATAAATTGATCGGATTATTACAATTAGACCTATCAACCCTGTTGTGTACTACAGTTCTTTGAAACAATTTTGGCAATTCACACAGTGATAAAATCTGTAAGGATGATCATTTTGGTTCAAGGAGAAACCATCCTGAATATATAGTCTTATGAGGGCCCAATATAAGAGAATCTTATTGGTAAGGACTTCCAGCATGGTAATTTTGCCTCTAGGTGGAAAACTCTGTCAACGTCTCTTGTTACTTTAAATTGAGCCCTAAAGAAAAGCAGCTGTCAGAGAGACAAAGATGTCAATTGGCAAAATTAAGCTCAGACAGTTGGTGATATGCGATGTAGTACGACAGGAAATGATCAAATATTATTAACTCGCACAATTTCATTGATGCATAGTCAGTGCCATTTTGCCTTCAGTCACACACATGCCACACCACTAAGGTTTGGCCTGGAAGAAAGGCTGTCTCTTGCACACAACGCAGCAGCTTTACCCACACCCTGAGTCATGGCCACCTTCCACTGGCACAGGTTTGTGCTCAACA
This sequence comes from Vireo altiloquus, assembly GCA_013396875.1. Classification (NCBI taxonomy): domain Eukaryota; kingdom Metazoa; phylum Chordata; class Aves; order Passeriformes; family Vireonidae; genus Vireo; species Vireo altiloquus. Next base: position 800,539 of record VZRF01006104.1, read on the forward strand.
CACCCTGCTGAAGGAAAGCTGCTCCACCGAGCTGACACCTGACCAACACACCAAGGGGAGGCCTTTTGATGTGCAAACCTTTCTTTCCTGACTTTTCTTTCAACCCCCTGCAGGCTCTCCTCACACACCCCTCTCACCTAATGGCACCTTGCTCAACGAGATCGTCAACGACACGAAGACGCCCGTGAAGGTGAGGGCAGCCTGTGTTCCTACCCACTCATTCACTCACCTTTTCCTTTTGAGCTCAGCTAGCAGGAAAGAGGGAGAAACCTTATAAACAGTGCATACAAACCACGAGTGCTCCCCTCTGTTTCAGCCAGCAGGACTGAGGGGGTTTATTAGCATCTGTTATTTACTGGAGTTGGGCATGATGCTTCTTGAGTATGTAGTGGAAAGTACAAAAGCATGGCAACTAGCTTTTAGGTCGTTTTCATTCTTTTGAGGAGGGGCCTGTTGCCCACTTTGCACCATTTTGTAACGTTGCTCTTCATTAAATAATGCCAAAAAAGCATACCTGCTGGGCTTTTCACAACACAGGAGATAGGACTGGGGCTTCCTTGCCTTCTTCTGACCAGCCAGCTGTCAGAGAGCTCTCCAGTGCTGTCTCCTCAGAGCAGCCATACAGCAGGGCATCAGAGACTACCCCTCTGCACAATTACAGCACCTGCTGTAAGAGTTACCTCTGAGAGAGGGGTGGGGCCCTGGGAGGGGCTGTTGTTTTCCCTGCCCTGGCTGCTAGGGTCTCACCACAGATGTGTAGCCTCACAGTGGAGGGAAAAGCTGCAAATACTGTGGGGAAACAGCAAACAAAATAAGAAAACTTTTAAAAACAGTAAAGTCAACTCCATAAGAAAGGTGCATCGTGGGTAGGGATAATGCTATTTTGTTACCAGAAAAAAACAAATGCAAGCCTCTGAACATAAAAGAGCTATGTGACTTTATGACCACGGAACTAAGGACTTGGTAGCAGTCTCTGTGTAAGGCTTGATTCTCTTCATCTTCATTTATGCATATCAAAGGCAACTCTCAAGTTAAAGTATAGAAACTTGTTGGCAAGGAAAAAAGAATTAAGCCAACAGATATGTCTTGGAACTTTTCACCTTTTCTGGAATATAGTCCAGAAAGTTATTTTGTGGATGGGTTTGAAAGGGAACATTTCTACCTATTAAATACTGAATTGTGGAGGGGGAAAAAATCACTTAGTTTTATTTCTTCACTTTTTGTGCTTGTAATTTCTTTTCCAGGAGCTGGGAACTAATACAGTCCCTGAACTGCCTGTGGAGCAAATGGTGGAGTTCAGTGTCACTCTCACTGATCAGGAGTTCACAGCTGAACTTAGTGATCCCAACTCCACAAAGTACCAAGAACTAGCTGCCAAATTTCAGCTACAGGTAGGCAGGATTATTGAATGCAAAAATTTTGACTTTGTACCTTGGCTAAGGTTCATGCTATGAAATTACCTTCACCACGAAATAGAATCTTCTGCCCTCCCTTTAAACAGGTCATTCCTGTTTTCTCAAGACCTTCACCTTTCCTTCATGTGTAGTATCAGTTTTCTCCTCATTTGAGCCACCAGTTTAGCCACCAAGCTAACAAGCAGTAGAATCTTTGACATCAGTAGAAGCCTCAGATAACTGATGAACAGAATAACTTTAGAAATATTGTTCAGACTTAATCAGGAATTCATGGACAGCACTTTATCATAATTTAATTTCTACAATAAACCTAATGAGAAATGTAATATAAACGTTAAAAGTAATTAGCTGCTGTTGTCTGAACTATTCTTCAAAGGACTTGTACTCATTGTGCATCACCATAGTTTACGTAAGAATTGGAACATCTGTGGTATTTTCATATAATTAATAATATTATCTAAATGTTCAGCTATCAGTTTAACTGATAGCAGTTAATGACTTGGAGTTCCCAAAGGGTTTTCTTAGTAAAATTAACTAAAGCCTCTCATCAGTTTTGTGAGCATTCCTTAGTGGAAGCTATTTCACTTTCCTGGCTCAGTTCCAAATATATGCAGTAAAATGGTGAAGGATGCATTGGCAGACATGACAAAAAATTTTTTCTCTGAAGATTTTCAGTATTACCCACAAACAGAAGTGCCTGCAGGCATGGTTTACTACATATATAATGCCTCCTCTATTCAAAACCATGTAATTGTACTATTGTTAACATTAGAATTAAAAATGTATTGTTATTCTGTTTGTACGAGACAGTTAAAAGTGTTTAATTTCTAAATGATTTATCAAATAATATAAACCCATCTGCAGTTGTTTAATATTTCTAAATAATTAACAGTTTACAGGTGACTTGAATCATAAAATTAATCATGAACCGAAGCTGCTGAAAATGAGAAAACTATTTGATTCATGTTGTTTTACTTGCTCTGTAATGAAATAGATTATCACTTGTTTGCATTATTACATTACTAGATAAGCAATATTTCATGCTTCTTTTTGCCTAGCAACAGGTAATACAGCAAGTATATGCAAAGGAAATATTGTGTTTAAGCTGAGGAATTATGATACCCAAAATATGGCAGTTGAGACTGTTTCATAAAGCTCTTTCTGAAATATGTAAAATATTGTCTAGGTAGTCAACTTGTGATTTTTATTCATAGATCTTATGCTGAATTATTTTTTTAATGGTTTTCTAGATGAAAAAAATATTTGAGAAACTTCCAGGATTCAAAGAAATCCGTGTGTTAGGATTCAAGTAAGTAAGAAAATGAGTCTTCTTTGTTCGCTCCTAGGGCTCTCATTTTCCTTCTTTTCCCCAAAACTGAAGAGACCTGTGGAATAGTGGGGTGTGCATTGCTGTAAACAGAAAGCAATTTTATGCAAATATCATAGACAATATATGACATAGAATAACATATGAAAAGAAGCACAAACATATCCCAAGTGAGTCTATTAGGTTTTGAATTACTTAGTAAAAGTAGCTTTGATTCCCTGAAGCTTGAATGATAAAACAAGTTATTTGAATTGTTTGTTAACAACCTAGTATTAAGGACTTTTTTAAATGACAAGATAAAGAGAGGTCGTAGCAAGATTATTTAGGTGACAACTTTTTTGTGTGTGAGCTCTGTGCCCTTCATAAGTCACAGTGGAGGTGCTTTGGCAAGAGAGGGTTGCAGGGGGATACATGTTCACACATATAAAACTTTTTCAGTAGTTGTTTCTCAAGTCTTTTAAGCAATTTAAAAAGCTTCACTTTTTCAGTGAATTTGTGTTCTGTCTTGCCATTTCTCTTAGTTTTATCTTCCTTGTGTGTTGACTATTAATACAAGCTCTTGTGGGCTTTTTTGATAGAGAATCTATAGGAGAGGGATAGCGCATTGCATAATCAAATGAAAAACAAATAATGAATAGTAAATAAAGAGCAGGGGAAAAAGATAAATTTATGTGGTCTTATGGCACAGCATCAAGATCATTCAGTACTTCTAGCCATATTTAATACATGTTGAAGAACACTCATATTACAATACAATTTTAGGCAAGAACATCCTTCTTCCTAGCATTTCTCTCTGCAAAAATTGCTGAGGAAAAGGAGAGACAAGAGCAAAATAATCTGAAAATAAGTTGCTTATATTTTTATATTGAAACTAATAAAACAAAAAGCTATTTAATGCAGTACAAGCAGGAAAAATCTGTAGTAGCATCTCATAGTTACAACTTGTAATAACTAATATCTTTTAATTGTAACTCCAAGAGGTCTGGGATCCATTTTGGCTTCGTATGACTTAGCTGACGTGAAAGAACATTCATCAGTGTGGAAGAATTGGACTGATTACCATTATCCAGTAATTTAGTCAGCTCTGGCAGTTACAGATCAGCAAAGATGGGTGTTGCTGTCCGTCCTCCCTTAGCCATAGTGCTACATACATTGGCAGCATTTCCCACAAGGCAATGAAGAAGGACAACATCATAGGTATTCTGGAGACCTCACCGGGGAAAATAACAGGGCATTATATACAGAAGGTCAACATAGGCATGTCTTCCAGAGGTAATTAATGGTTCAAGTTGCCCCTGTGACTGCAGTGTGAGGAGGCATCATGTTGGTAACCGTGACCATGGAAAGTACTGCCACAAGTGCCCACTGGCACCATGAAGACAGAGATAAGCAACGACAAGGGCTCAAATTGCATTGTTTGATGAGGGAAATAGGAAAGCTGATATTTCAAACTGCCATGGTAAAGTAAAACTCCTCTTTCCTCACACAAACCATGGCGATTCCCATTGTTTGGAAGGGAAAAAGTGAACTGATGGAGAGTAGACTGTCATTTTCACACAGAGATAAAAATTATAGATGACACATAGAAGATAAGATAAATTGTAAAAAGATGGCTGTGATGTGTGTGACTGAACAATTTACCAGTATACATGGATCTTTGTTTTTCTCTCTTTTGCAATCCTTTCTCACACTCTTTCTTCTGGGATGAAATGAAGAGAGAAGAAGGAAAAGGACGGGTAATCTTTCTGTAATTCATAATTAATAGTTTCGTAGACTAATTATAATCATTATGATTATTAATAATGTTATGATGTACATAGAAAAATCAGTAAATGTCCTTTACTTGATATTACAAATTAAATTGATTGTGTTCTGACTGAGCACAAAATCTATGATATAAAGTGTCAGGCACAGCTTTTACTTTAATCTGAATGGTTCATGTAATCAAATTTTGTCAGAATATCTCTGAAGGAAAGAAAACGTTTCACGTAAGAATATTCACATTTATATTGATGCTTTAGGTTTTAACTTTTATATGCTTTTGAAATCCTGTACTGCCTAGTGTAACTCTGAAGTTTCGTGTAGCTCATTAGCTGCCGCTCTCTCACGCTAAGATAGACATAACAAAGCCTCTCAGGCTTGCTCTCCAAGGACACCCAGACTGTCCTAGGCCCAAAAGTGTAAACCAACGTCTTGGGGAGGGTGTGGAAAGCTTGGGGAAATTGCATCATTAGCTGAAGTTTTAATTGGAAAATTTATGCTGATATGCAAATGGACCAAACCTATAAAAGTGTGAAGATGTCGTGACCTGTTGTCCATCTTGGGATCCACTGAGGCAGGAGCCTCCAGACCCCCAGGGTGTACTTTGAAGGCCCTTCCAATAAATACCTCCTTTGTTCCTTTATTCCTGTCTAGTCTTTGTTTTTAGGTAGCCATTTAAGGCATCAATATGACTAAGGATTTATATCAGCCATATACTGAAAGTATAGGCAAAAATAAGCAGGGAGACTTTATATTCAAATTTTCATTTTTGAGTTGATGTTTCCTAGATGTATTCCCATGTACATAATATTTCCAATAAGTATGTAGAATTTGATTTGTTATCTCCATTATCAAGCCAGATAGAATAGCAAAGAGACCAATTACTAGCTTGATAAAATGCAGGGAGATTTTCACTGGTAATACAAACAGCTATAGGGTCTATTGTTGTTGCTTCTTAAAGGTGTTATTGGGAAATAATTTGTCTAGCAGTTTCCCTTTTGCCCATGCTTTAAAAGGAAGAACTGTCTGATGTGTTTCCTGAATTCTTGCAATGTCATATAAATGCAAATACATAGCACATACTAGAAAAAATGAAATTCTTATCCCTACAGTTATTTGATACTGTAAAAAAAGTAATATAGTAGAGTAGAAATGTTTACAACATGCTCATTATTTTTCATTTAATTAGGTGAATTTAACATGTATGAAAAAGATGTATTAAAAATGGTGAACATTCGAAACTTGTTAAATATTAACATCTAGGGAGAAGTTATACATCCCCATTTGGACTTGGAAAAGCTAACTCTCACTGGGAAAAAGTGATTTTTTTGCCACATTAGCTTGTTACTCTTTTAAAAAAAGCAAAAAAAGTGTCTCAGTTGTGATAAGATTTTTGCAGTTTTATGATCTGCCCAATCCCTTTTCATGGATTCCTGAATAATTAATGTGTGATTATGGCTTCTAATAATGCCAGAGTGCATTTAGAGCTGTTTGAATCAGTATTCAATGACTTCAGACCACATTACAGTTCTACAGATTTCCAAGTAGCAAGATTAAATTGGATTATGTTAGAAGATTTTTTTCAATTTTCTTCAATACGGGAATTTTTATCAAAAGTTATGCATAGAAAAAAAAAGGGGTTAGGTGGAGGAAAAGTAATTTGAAGGTGACAGCCTCCATAGAAAGAAGTAAATTTGCATTACTCTTACAGAAGATAATATGTTGTGGTTGCAGGTTTGTATGCTTGTGTGTAAAATCAGTTCTCAGCCAGTGGCTGATTTTGCTGCTCGGGGCATTTTCCCCTTCCCCCCTTGCAGATCCAGCAGCACCGTGGCACGATACGTGGTGAACTTCGAGAGAGATGGCTCAGAAACCAAAGGCACAGCAGATGACGTCTCAACCATTGGATCTAATAAGGTTGAAAGCGAAAAAAGCCCAGTTTCTACAGCTGAAGAAGAGGGGGAAATATCAGCAGCTAAGCTCACGGTAACAGACCTTCAGCAGCTGGTTGCCACCGCACTCCATGAAGATCAGTCCCTGCCAGTGGACCTGGGAACACTTCAGTTTACTGATGGTCAGTAAAGCAGGTGCCAGGTGCCAGGCACAGGCCTGCACCTGGCCTTTCCAAACTGAAGCAACTCCAGTAAGGTGTCCTTTGCCTCTCTAGCAAATTGTTTTCATCTCATATAGTCCACTCTCCTTGGTATTGTATAGCATCCAAACGATTTAGAGAAATAAGTTACATTTTATAGAAAAACGTGTCTTTATAATTATACAGCCTAACTTACAACCATATTAGACGATTTTTCTTAGGGTTTTTTTTTAGAGAATCTGGATATATTGCACACTAAGATAATTAAGAGAAAAATAAAAGAATACGATGAATATTCACTGTATCATTTAAACTTCCCTGTATGGACAGCTTCCTTTCTTTAACAAGAAAAAAGTGAGGTCTGCCTCTGGTATAAAATTAGCTTTCTGAAAGCTCTATCTTGGTTGTAAGAAAGCCAGCTAACCTCTCAGTAATATTAGAGAGACCAACACCTTAAACAGCGTTTGATCCCAAGATAAAATCTGTAAAGATGGGTTTCAATCACGCTCTGAAACACAAATTGTAGATAACAAGCTGGGTGTGAAAACCTCCAGCAGAAGTTTAAGGTCTGCACCCTGTGCAGTAATCCAACTAATAAATATCCCTTTCTAGTCCATCAATGACTTTGGCAAAACTAGAAAACTAGTTTTGGAGAGATGAGTCAAAAAGAGAGAAAATAATTTAAATTTTATTTTCATATGCATATTTACTGAAACAACCTTAAAACACATAGTGAATTTTAGCTACAGTGTTTCATTTGCGAACAGCAGCGTTTTCTTGCCAAACAAATTTATTCAATTGAACTAATACTTTCTGTAAGAATAAAGTGTCATATTTTAATGTAGATTAAAAGTCTCAAGAAAAAATTTATATAGAACACTTCAATAATAAATATTTTAATCAACTTTCTCCCAGTAGTTAATTTTAATAACCAATTTTAGAAAAACAGTTTGCATGCAAATACTTTAAAGATCTCCTCTGAGGGGTGAAAGGAGCAACTGAGCATTAAAGCCAAAACACTGACATTAACAATGGTATGGACTCAAGATAAAACTGGAATGACTTTAGGCTTAATGAACACAATATAATGAGTCATCATAGCCCATGCAGATTTAACTGAGGGGTTCACACTTCAGATGGTTTTAAGCATTCCTCCATGGCTCAGCTCTCTGCAGACCTATCCCATTTATGCTAAATAAAGCATAAGAAGAATACTGCATATAAAATTTGGTTTTCTTCATAATTGTCTGTTTGAATGGGAATGTGTCTTAACATGGATTTTTAAAAGGAATTTTTTGATGGAGAACATTTTAGAACTTTTTTTTTTACTGAACTTACGTGTTTTTATCTGTTGTCAATGTGCTGATGGTGAAGTATTCTGCTTGCTCTCTCTCTCGCTAATGTTTTTGATTTTTTTGCAGAAACTATTATACCACCTAGTGACTTTGATAATGATATCCAAGGCGTGGTCACTGTTCCTCTGACAGGCCCTGATCTGGTAGGTTAATAATGTTTTTAATTTTTATTTATTTCTCCATGGGAAATGAAATTAAACAGTGTTAACAAGTACATAAACATACAAAAAGTTTCTTGTGCCCAAATAACATACCTGCCTTTTGTACATACTGTGAGGATGAATGTTGTATTGTTACATTGCAACAGAGATACCCTTTAGAGCATTTACAGGTGAATATTGCTGCTTGATTACCTTTTCCAGATTTAATTCCAAAGGAAACAGTGTCTCATCTGTACAGTAACACACCTTAATGACAGAAAAGAGAGCAGTTTACAGGGCTAGTTAAGGTCATCTTTCTCTGACCTTTTCTTAAATTGCAGGCATTGTGATTAGGACCACACGCACATGCCAAACATTTTACACATCCTATGTGTAGATACATCCTATGCTGTATCCACAGCAGCCTTCCAGTATCTGAAGGGGGCCCACAGGGAAGCTGGAGAGGGACTTTTCATCAGGATCAGTAGTGATAGGACAAGGATAATGGGCTCAAACTGAAACATGGGAAATTTAAGTTAGATATATAGAACGAATTCTTTACTGTGAGGGTGGTGAGACAGTGGTACAGGGTGCCTGGGGAGGTAAAGGATGCCCTAACCCTGGCAGTGTTCTGGGCCAGATTGGATGTGGCATTGATCAACTTTGTCCAGTGCAAGATGTCACTTACCATGGCGGGGGGGATGGGACCTGATGAGGTCTAAGGTCCCTTCCAACCCAACCCATATTATGATGGCATGTTGACTTAGCTATTTGCTAGCTCACGTGGCTAAAGATAATTGCCTTTTTAGCAATGAAACTCAAACATATTAGTGAAAGCTGCTCTTTTAAAACTTTTTCAGGAGGAACTCCCACTAGGTTATCCCAGTCCAGCAACGGTGGATCAAAGAGGAGATGTATTTGGTGGTGAATTTACAACTGAAAGCCCTGCTCTAAGTGAAGAGATCAGCATCCCTGAAGAATTTAATAATTTTGTTACATCTGAACCTGATTTTCCTACCAAACCCTCCAGAGAACCATTTCAGGACAGATATCCATACACCCAAATTATTGCTACAGACCTCCCAAGTTTCACAGTGCCTTTCAGTGCTCTGGGTAGCACCAGCAGTCCTCCAAAATCAGAGGATTCCTCTTTGCCTCCCCCAGCAGATGATTCTGCTGGCAAAGACTTACTCCCCGATGGCTATGAGGCTGCAGTGGAGCTGGCCACCGAAGGAAGCTTTGCCACGCCTGACCTCCTGCCCGCCGGAGAGGCAGACAGCGCAGCTGAAGAGAGGCAAGAACTCACTGGTATAGCAGAACTTCCTTCCAAGAAAGTCGACCAAGAGAGTCTGTCTGGACAAGGTAAGACACAAGAGATTTCTTTGTAAGAGAGAGAAGGAGAGGTGCAGCTGTTGTGAGGGACACAGTCACGTGTCAGAGCAGTAAGCAGTCCTTCCCACTGTGACAGAAAATTTTCCTTCACAACCAAAGGTGAAAAATGTGCATTTCTGATGGCCTCTTCTGCAAAATCCTAATGCACCTTAGTTCAGGGTTGTCAAACCCAACAACAAATGCCTGCGGATAAGGAGCACTTAATACAGAGTATTATGGTAAAGATTCAGGGAGGAAGAGCAAAAAGACATGTCAGGAAAAAAAAAAAGAAGTGCTAGATTAACATTTTTAAAAGTGCTACTTAAAATGTGGAAAGTATATTACTTTGGGTTCTACAGAGAGTTATGGATGATAGCAGCAAGAGTAACATGATATAATTTCTTCCAAGCAAAGGGCACTGTGGCCAGAAAATCTTACATATCTACAGGTCTGATTAATGTGAGAAGCTTTTAAAAATTTCTGTTTTCTTTGTTTGTTTGTTCCATTTTATCCATGCAGTAGGCATGGAGGCAGCTATCTATATGACGAAAAATATATAATAGAACAAAAAAGGATATATATACATATATGGAGCAAATTCTGGTTAATGCAGACTTTCAAATGAAAAACACATCACAGACATGTTTCTCACAGCTGACACTGCAGACTAAAGAAAGTTCAGACAAAGATAGTAGGGTCAGCTTTAGAGCACAGACAAAATAGGCTTTCCCCCAGAACAGCAAAATATTTGTAAGGCTACTGCTTCCATCAGCCCCACCAGCTGCTAGGAAGCCATACGAGCCACTGTGTGCAGGTAACTGAATTGTGTGGGACAAGAGCCTCCACTGGCAAAGCAGCAACAGCCATGATTTGCAGGAGTGGCCCCCCATCTCTCCCAGGTCTTATCTGCTCCCTCTCCAATCCTGCTCCCTGGCCTGGCCTTACCACCTCAGTGTTAGGCCAGTAAACTTAAATTTTATTTACACTTGAAAGACTGTGCTTCCTGTGCAAGATGCAAGAGATCACTACAGGGACATGGGAGGAATCATTTCTTGGATGAATATTCTTATGTGCTTTGTCTCAGATTTTTGAGAGACCGTCTCAACAGAAAAGCAGAGGGCAGGTAAGCACATCATGGGAGTCAGCAGGATTCTTTGATGGTCTCTAAGCAATACTAAAAATATCTGCAGAGAAAAACAAACAAAAGGTAAATTCAGGGCAGAATTCCAACAATATGCATTAGCTCACATGACGACACTTGGTGTTTCTGGATCTCTAAGAATGCCATGCTCAAAGCTTGCAAGTTTCCTCCCTGCTGTAGGGAAGTTCCCTATTCCCTTAGGAGGCTCTGCTCTGTCCCAGTTCAACCAGCTCCCTCCTTGCTCAGACCTTGGCCTTTCATGTCCCTTCTGTACTCCAGAAATCTCTTGAAGTTAGAATAGTGAACCCTCCTTCCCCGTTCCAGATGTTCTTCCTTGTTGGAGTCAGAAAAAGCTGGGGAGCTTTTCCTGCTCCTCTGGCTGTTTGCTTTACCCTCAGAGCTCCACAAAAAATGAGGAGATGTTGTTTAGTGTACCACAGAATGTGTAGTTGTAGTTTTTAGGTTTTGCTATATATGTTATATGGAGCCAACATGGAGATTTTAGGGTGTTGGCTCTTTCTTCCTCATCTTCTTCTCTCTTCTCCTTCTCTTCCTTTTTCCCTCTGACATGAGTTCCTGTGACTTGTTAATTGGTAGATAGAATTCAGTGTAAAGGACACATATTAATAAGGCTGATATTCACTGGTTTTGGGAACAAAATAAGATACGTAAAGTTTTCTAACTGGTTGATAATAGATATAAAAGCTACCTGCTTCTGGTAGCCATTGGCCATTCTGTCCTCATGTTCCTGGAGGTCACAGCACAGTCTGTGCCTCTGAAACTCTGATAAGAACCAGAAATAAACAAGCTCTGAAACAGCAGAAAGAAGCCTCATTTCATCTTTTCGGGACATGGAACACTGAAACAAGGAACACAGCCGGGCCAGATGTCAGGGGAAGAACACCTCCCCCCTGGCATTCCTTATCCAGCATGTCCAAAACCAGCAGGAAGGGACCATCATCGCTGCTGCCTGGCCCCATCCCGTAAGGCAAACAGGCAACATTTGGGATTGGGAACACTCCCTGCGGGGTGATAGCATCCTTCACAATGGGCCTGCACGGCACAGGTGTGGGAGTGGGGAGTGTCCAGGCATCGTACAGCCCAGAGGATGGTTTGGCTGGATCCAGCAAATAACTGCATCAGCATTTTAGAGAGTAAAGGATGTAAAAGGTGCCTCCTGGGGACATAAACCGTCAGCTCCGGACTGGGAAGAACACAGCATATTTCGTGTTGTTGCATGGTAGTTTATGCACTGAATATAAACTTCCCATTCTATAATCTTGCCTTTATACACAGAGTTCTGAAACTGAGAGAAAAGTAAATACTTTGTGATTAGTAGAGTGACTTAAAGTTTAGAAAAATCACTTCTTACAAGAATCAGCTGTCAAGTGCTCCTGAAAATATTACTTATGATGAAAAGTTTTACATGCAACTATTTTCAAATGCATGCTGAGAAGTCTTGTAGTGCTACTGATAAAAGCACAGCATACCTTCAAATAACATTCATTATAACTGTAGAAAAGTGTTACATTTGTGGGGCAAAGAAAATAATGCATTTTTCATTCTATTCACTCACTGTATTAGGGACCTGATGTCATAAAAACTGCATAAAGTCACGTATCTATTTCCCAGTTTGCTAAATATCTCTTGCCTATCAGGTCCAAATGACTGGAGAGAAGAAGCAGAGGGCGTTTAACTCACCTGTACTGACCCCTTAAGAAATTATTTGCTGCATATTTAGGTTAGAATCTATCAAAGCTGTACCCAAGCTGCAAAACAGAACAAACTCTAGAGTTGTAAAAAAAGCTTCCCCCAAAATAAAGTATCCTATCTTGTTTCTCCTTGTTGAACACAAGTTATGCCTAAAACAAGCATCAGAGTATAAGAATTCCATCACTATTTCTGGAGCAGAGTAGCAGGAGAAAAAAATACTTCTTCCCTGTATAAAAAGTAGGGATGCTGTGTTAACAATGACTCAAAGATGTAGCTATTATATTTTCTTGAAAGCTTATAGTACAAAAAGCATACTGCATGCTTAACAGTCAGGAGAGCTGTTGAAAACCTATTTATTTCGTTTTTAAAATATATACTCTTTAAAACTTTTTCCATTTTTAAAGCTTTTTTCAATTCTGGTAGTCCTGTGTGTACAGTATTTCCTGTAGTCTTTTATTTCCTTATATATTTGGTATTTCATAGGAGCTGATAGAATTTGATCTAGAAATTCACATTTTATTAAAGTCAGCAGTGTTAGTACTATTAATTTTAATATGGCAAGCAGAACCTTCCTGGTACAGAATATTTCACACTTAGTTCCTGGCTGCACATCATAGCGGCTTTTCTTAGTAATATTTTTTAAAAAAGTCTTTAAATTGTTATTGGTGTGAAATGGCAGGAACTACTCAGACAGTGCTGTATAAGGTTGGGCAGAGGATTGGGGTCTAAAGAGTTGGCTGAAATTCTACCATTTATTTTTCTGACATTTCCCCACCCTACTGTCCAGAAGATGGAGCACATTTTCTTCATCACATGTTTAGAAATTTAAATCCACTCTTCTTTACCATTTCTTCTTCTTCTTCTTTACTATTTCTGAGAGGAAAAACTGGCTACCAGACATCACATAGTCTGAGGTTCTTTTAGGTATTAGCTCTGTTTCGGAGATGGACTTTATTGCATTGGTTGTCACATGTGTGTGCTGCAGGCTGGACGTCACTACAGACTCGTGAATATTAAAATCCTACATCCTGCACCAACTACCTAAATTGTGCCTACCTGAGGTCACTGAGCAAGTAATAAAAAAAATTTCTTTCACAGCTCCCAACAAGATAATCAGACACAGCTTCACACACATAAATATAGACAAAGTTCTGCATACAACACCTAGAGAAAGGAGAGAAAAAAACAGGCGAGGGATGAAGAGCCCATGAGAAGTCTCCTTTTAAGCCATGCAAGAATGGAATTTGTCAGTGGGAGGGATGAGCCAGGAGCAGGTGTGAAGCCTCTTTCAGACAGCCCTGTGGCAGTACAATTCTGCACAGTGAAGTTGTCTGTGGGCAGCAGAGAGCAGCCCAGTGAGGATTAGAGCACCACGCTGGCCACATGGTGATGGCAACTACTCCACCCCTGCCCAGAACCTGCAGAAAGATGCTGAGCTGCCCTAAAAGTAACCCTATTGTTCTGAGATGTCTCTGTAGAATTAGAAGAAAAACTGTGGCACAAATTTCCAGAGCTCTTGTTGAAAAGTTCAGAAATGCCTGCACCAAATGTCTCTATTTCAATATCTGACTTCTCAAAAAGGTTTTTCTTTACAGTAGCACCTTTAAAATCTTGGCAATTTCTATTTTCCATTTACAACCAGTGCAAAAAAAAAAAAGCTTTTTTCTCCCCATTTTCAGAGATGGTACCTGATCACTTTTCTCTAACATTCATCTTTCTTCTTCATATATTTCCCCTTCTGGAGTTAAAAGTAATTACTATTTCCTCTGTATGGTTAAAATTCTTCTCTTTGCAGTCTTCCTCTGGCTGTCTAAAACAGTATGACAATTCAAAAGGGAAGCAATTTATGTAATGTATTAGACAGATTGTTATTTCAAAAACCAAGAAAATTTCAGCAGTTAAACAAATAATAATATTTGGCTCCCTAAACAGCAAAAAGAAATTTAATTTGAATTTGTTTTAATTGTAGCTACTAACAATTTGTACAATCCAGGTAAATGTTTATCCCAAAATCCTGACCATCATGGAGGAGGCATTATTTCTGGAGCAGTTATTGCAGAACAAAATAAAGCTAGCAGTAAAATCCTTCAGCCACTCTGTTGTACTGCATCTCAGTGTGACCAGCTCGGGTCACCCTCAGGCTCTCAAGAAAGACTCTAAGAGGCAAAGACTCTGCAGTGTTTATTGCAGGGAATTTTTTCTGTGACAAAAAGACATTGATAAGGAGTACATGATGATCGCATCTGTGTATGTGTAATGGATAAAAGCCTCATTAACTATTGCCATAATTACTCTCATGTTCACACAAACCTGCTGTGAGTTGTCCCCTTTAATGTTGTCCTGCTACTCGACAGTTAATTAGGTGGCAGGCACACTCTTCACTCTGTCTTTTTTCCAAGGAATCTATAGAAAACAACCCTCAGTTTTCTGCTTGTTTGGGGATTCTTTCTGCCTTTGGTTCATCCTCAGCTGCCTGAGCACTGTCATTGCTTAGCACAATTTTCTATTTGGCATAACCAGCATTGTCACAGCAAAGAAAACTCCGTTGCTTCTTGCAAGAACCTCTCTGGATGTTGCCAGCATTGGAATTCACCCACTCTTTGTGCCAGGAATGCTCACCATTTTTCTCACATCGATGGATATAGAGGGTAAGAACTCCTCTGTTCCCTCGCATATTTTTATGTTTTCCTTGTGTTTTCTTTGATCGTAAACTGACAGGATTTTCTCTAACATTTTCCCCATCAGCTTCTCTCTGTGCCCTTCCACTTGTCTCTTGCCACCTCAGATGTGCTAAGAATGTTTTTTGTGAAGGTTGTCTGATGTTTGGAGGAATGAACAGGTAGGTCTACTTATGCCATTTTCTCAAGCACTCTATACAATATTCAGTAGTCTGAAAATAGTCTATGAATTGAAGATGAGGCTGAACAGAAGAGTTTCAGCAGGCCCATATTAGGATATGTTGGACTGAAGGAAAAGTTTTGATCAGTTAGAACTGCCTGCTCAGAGTAGTCCTGGAGAATCCTGAACATATTAGAATAAGTTGTTAGCATCTAGTCAGAATTTAATGATAGCATTCTGCCCAGATATCTCTGTGTTGGGAACAGCAGAACCAATCAGAATAGAACAAAATCTACATCTTCAAAACATACTTAAAAATGTTGAAATGAAACGACTAATCCAAGTGAAAAATTTGAGAGAAAATGAGCACTATCTGTTTTTCCAATTTAACACATGACTTGTTTACATTATTAAGCTATCCAACCATTTCTATTTTACTTTAAGGTTAAGCTTTGCTTCCTTCAAATATTATTTCTAATTCATGACCCCCAAATACACAACACAAATGCAGCAAAACAAGTGATAATTTTCTTTAAACTGAATTGGTAATTCCAATGACTGATTGAAATGACTGTGTGAAGTACTGAAAACAATTGATATTGTTGCTAGAAAATTTGCTTATCCAGATGCAAATCTCCTGAGCCACTTGTATCATGAAAAAACATAACACTTCCTTCTGCACCTATGAAAGCAGCAGGAAGATAGACCTCAGTGCTCCACCACTTGTTCAGTCACACTTTGTAGTCAAGCCTAGAACCCACCCATAATTCTTCCTCTTTGTTACAGTGCATGAAGGAGCTCTCCCTCCAGGAGGGATATATATGTGTTGCCACATGTGGTCTAATTCCACTTTGTTCCAGAAAATTAATTTTCTTTTGAACTAAAGGGCTAAAAACTTATTTGAGGCAGTTTACAGTCTTTAGATATGACTGCAGTAATTCTAATTGTCTAATAAAAAGGGAATATAAAAGACAGAAATGAGTTCAGCATTTGAAGAGGCAGTATCACAAATAATTTTAATATATTAATGTCCTGAATAAAATTAATTTGAAACCCTGACCTTTGCAGTAATCTAATCAGAAAGACATTTTAAAACAAATAATACAGACTTCTGTGCTGGAAGTGTAAGGTTAACCTTTGCCATGTCATAAATGAAAGAAACTAATGAAGTTTACATGTCATGCAGTCCAATTGGAACAAATATTAGGCAAAGTGGCACTGCTGAGACTAACATGCCCTAAATAATGCATTCTCTTGCTTATTGAAAATCCTTGCTCTTGCTAGAAATGCTGGCTTTGAGAAATTACGTGCTATGAAAAACTGTATTAAGACTTTGACTTTCTAAATTATTGCTCTCCTCTCTTTGGAGAATTCAATATCTTTCCAACATAAGAGAGTCCATTTGACCTCAGCCTTGAAATTTTATTAGTCTGTTCCTTGTTGGAGAAAAGATCATGTCACCTGCATTGGACTGTTATAGACAAGTTGTAACTTGGGTGCTCTGAATCATCTCTGCTCTATCATCTGCTCCATATCTCAATGGGATTTTGCACCACTGTCTACAGAGAGGGCTTGGCCTTCCAACTTTGATCCTCTCAGCCGTCTTGAGATGCCTTACATAGGTAGCACTGATGCTGATATCAATTTAACCTTCTTGTTAGTCAGTTTGAAAAATGCTTAAACCAACAAACAAAAATGCATAAAAATCTTAAATGGAGACATATTTGCAGTAATGTTTGTACTAAATTTAATGATTCATGTTTATGAATATTTACAACTTAAGCTCCTGTCAGGGGTGTCATGTACTTTTTTCTTTTAATTGCAATATGCAAGTTATTTCCAACTTCTGTTTGAAGATAACATGCCATTTTTTTCCAGTAAGTCCTTAACATTTCTTTCTCAATTAAACTTTCTATAAGTTCTGTAGAGGAAAGGACTAAACTCAATTTCAAGCAATGATATCCAGGTGTAAATTAGAAGGAGACAGAAATTTCACTTTCTGTGAAATTTTCATTCTGTAGAATGGTAAGATCATTACATGCATCAGTAAGAATATGATTAAACCAAGCCTGGATGCAAAAGATTTAATTTCTTCTCCATTTTACTTCATTTACATGTTTAGGTTTCTCTTTCATTTTTCACCAGTTGGTAGACTTTTCAAAATTAAATTATTGTAGCATACAATATTTGTAGAACAGTGGTGCCAATAACAGGTTTACAGTCAAAATTTTATACAGGGCCAAACATTCCTTTAATAACCATCTTTATTGCCATGCAGTTTGGAATAATGGGCTTTCAAACAGAGTTGGAGCAGGGAATTGTTGGCACAGAAAAACCTGCTGGGGGTAGACTGAGAAAACAAAAAGTATTACTCAGGAGTGGAACCTTCATAGCTGAGGATTTCAGTTCCTAAGGTCTATCTTTCAAAAACAATTGCCATGGTTTTATCTTTCTAGACATTGAAAGGAATGATGTTGGGAAAATACTTTAATACATTTCAGTCCTTTCTCCTAAACGTATATGTAGCTTAAAGCTGTGGCTGAAGCCCTCGTTAGACTTGCCTTAATTAGTTAAAATAATCCCCAAATTCCATTCTCATCCCTATTCTATACCATCTGTATTAATATCTATACCTATCTATCCCTGTATCTTATTCACCATTTCAGAAAAAGGCACGAACGCTTCAAAGTGAAACAATAAAAATCAAAAGCTGAACAAATCTTAAAAAACTTCACAATATGCCTACATGGTACTACAAAGCTTGAATTAAAAAAAAAATAAAAAGTAATATGGCTTGAGGAGAATGCATGCCTGAAAGCATCAAGACAGCTTATTTCAGTGGTGATATGTGTCAGGGTAAAAGAGGAGAATAGAGTCAGCATCTGCTGCAGTTACAAAAAATAATGGTTTTTTTCCCTGCTGGTTGATAAAAGGCTTTACCCTCTTATTAACAATTCCTTTAAAAACTATTGCAAGAAGGTTAGTGTTAGTAATACTTAGTAGTTCCTTCATGGGGAGTGAAGAGAATATTTTACAGAAAACTAGCTAAATCGTTTTTTTTCCTGTTTTTAGTTTCCCTATGTGTGTAAGTTCTATGAACAGTTAGAGTTACAAAGTTTCATCATTGTATTGTCACTGCTACTCAACGACAACTGGAAAAGTTAAATGAAACTCATGTACCTTAATCCAAAATTCTATGTAAGAACAAGCCTAAATATTCATTTGACAGGTTTTTTTGAAAAACTAGCTTATGCCATAAGACTTCTGCACGCCAGTGTTTACATGAAGGTCTCTTGAGGGATTTCAACACCAGCCTGCAGCTAAAGGCTGTATGGATCCATTTTACTGCACCGTGGGTTTGCCATCCAGCAGCCTTCCAGCCCCCTGGCAAGAGTGCTCTGCCTGTTCTGGGCTGCTTCTGCCCACAATCCAAGCAGGATGGATGCATTTAACAGTCCAAGTCTGCACTAAGGCATCTAGCACAAAGTAATTTTCAATATCAGTAAGACTGAAATGTATTCCTGCAATGAAACACAAAGACAGAAGGATCTTCCCACTTAAATATCTCCTTCCATCTTTCTCTCACAGAGTCAATTCCTCCATTTCAAAACTTTGAGTAAAATCAGACTACCTACATTCAAGGCACAATTTAGAAGAGCAAAATACTTCTCATTCTATGACTTTCATTCCATAAGTTGTTTTCTCATACAAGTGACTACATAGTACAAGGGGGGGGAAAAGTGTATGCAGTATTTTCATCTCTCTTG
Organism: Vireo altiloquus; assembly: GCA_013396875.1. Lineage (NCBI taxonomy): Eukaryota > Metazoa > Chordata > Aves > Passeriformes > Vireonidae > Vireo > Vireo altiloquus. The sequence continues at coordinate 819,459 of VZRF01006104.1, forward strand.
ACAAGCCTTTAAGTGCTCATCTGATGATGACATTTTAAGAGAATCACTGGTTTTACTTTCTAATTTCATGTTTTTCTTTTCTGTTTTAGGTCCTTGGTCAACACATTACTTGGATTTATATACTGTGCCTTCTATTTTGTTTTTCGTTTTTACCATTTTGTAAAGTAATAAACTTTAATATCACAAAACTGTCTGATGGTCCCATCATTTACGAAAAATTTGCTGTGATCTTTTCCTGTTGCACAGTTGAGAAAAATAGAGAAAACGGGCAGGAATTTGGAGAGTACTTTAAGTTCTGAAGGAGAAGTGTTATAACTTGTCAGATTTTTATTCCAAACTTTCTAAAGCAAAATAATTCAAATAGTATTCCAGGTTCTCCATGTGGGGTGCTCTAAAATTGTTACAGTGTCATGCAGCAGTGTTTGCAACATTTGGACGAATGTTTCTTTGTGTTTCCAGGTGTTTGTAAAGACCCAGGCTGTTTTCACATAGATATTATCATTTAAATTCATAAAAGAAAATTTTTGAATTTAATTGAGAACATTCAACAATGGGAATAAGAGATGTTAAATCCTCCTGAAACTATTGTTTTAAGAAAGAGGTTTTTTATTTTGCTTTGATTCTATTCCTTTTTAGGAGTGCATTCCTATTTGCAAATTCACTGCTGCTTGGTTTTGCTTCCAAGATTATCACGGTACCTTGCTTTTTTAATATATATTCTAATATGATATTACTATGGTAGCATGTAGTGCAGAACTTCAATATGAAATATCTAACAATACATAATGGCCATGGTATCCCTGGCATTTTTAACATATTTTCATGTAAAAGTACTTACAAAGTGCCTTGCTTCACAAGAGCATTTTAATTTTGGTTGCATCATTTTTTAGCGAGGACTTTACTCAGAAAACTGACTTTTAAAATGCTTGAGCACTAGTTTATCATTTTATCTGGCAATCTCAGCAGCAGATGAGGTAAAGGTTCTGTAAATTGTAAGAGTGACTTGTCACATTATGGAAATAACCTACCATTGACCTACTGTCCATACAAGGTATCTGATCATACACCTCACCTCTCTGTACAATATTCTTACATCCCACTCAGAATTTTTGGTATGCTTTAAAAATTAGCTCTGTTGTTTAAATCATATTTGTGTTTCTGAAATGCTTAATCCTCTAAAGCTGCTGAAACATTAGAATGCCAAAGACAGTCATTAAGGTTCAACATCAGGTTTCTCAGCATATAAATTTGACACAGGTCTATAAAGTAAGATTTCTCAATTATTAGTTTATCTATTGTATTTCCACCTGTTGTACCTAACTTATTAACTTGAAGTCAAAAAAAATTTTTAAATATTAAATGTATTGATTTCATCATTTCAAATCTTCACAGAAAGAGACTTTTTCAGAAAACTTTTAATTGAAGTAAGAGAAGTCCTTAATAAAACAGCAAATGGCAAGCTGAATTACTATTTTCAGTCATGCTATGGCCAATGGGTGTGAAAATTATAAAGAAAGAATTTTTAATCTCACAAGAAACTGATGTTTCAGAGGGTTCTTACAGGTCCAGTGACCAAATATGAAATTGCTAAAGGCAGATGTGACTCCCTTCTGCAACTGACTGACTTCCATAAAGTCTAGGTGAGCTTCCATTTCCCAAAGACTGATGGATCAATCAAAATACTGACCCTCAGGCACTATGTAAAGAGAATTGTTCCTCTGTACTGAAAACTTTGTGTGAGTTGAGTAAGACCAGCTAAAGTGCATCAGTGAAAAGTTTATGGACAGTCAGAGAGACTTGGCTACTGTGAGGGAAAATTTGCAGAGCAATAGAGGTAGTCAGGGCTTGGCTTTTTTCTTAGTGGTTTGCTCTTATTCTTTATGCAGCTTTGAGGAACAAGTGAAGAGTTCTTTGTTTTTTATTTCTTCAGTCATTGCAGAAGTAAATAATACTACTGATCTCCCAAAAAGAAATCATTGTAAAGATACCAGTGAGACGAGGGCATTGTCATAACTCAGTCTGGGGGCAAACATCCCAAATCAAACACACGATCTGTTGCCTCTGACAAATTGCTCAGCTGAGTAGGAAAGTCAGTAAAACAGGTTTTTCTGGTACTTCACAGAAGGTTGGCCTTGATGCCAGTGTGGAGATAGCCAAGGAAGCATCTTTCTTTCATTCATAATGAGCACAGACAGGATTAGTAAGCTTTGGTTGCTCAATGCCCTGAATTCTGTCGTGGTTTAGCTTTTCAGATCTTGATTTCACAAATTTTATCTTACCCTTGAAGCTTTCAGGGTCAGGTAGAGGTGAATAGTCCTGAGAATAATGAGAGAAGATCACCATTACTAAGCAGTATTTTATTAAGATAGGAAATATTCTTCTTGTGACATCATGTGAGAATGATATTTATTTACATCTTAGATGCTGAGAACATGGATAATGAAGCACAGCTGCAAGGTATGGAAATTTTCAAAATGTGATGACTGCTCCTATAATTTACAGAGAACACCACAGTAGTGGAGTGAGTGGCCGAACTAGAGTTGCACTCCGGTTGTCCTATGAAAAATTAGACTACTCAAAAAGTTTCAGTGGGAATGCTAAGGAAAAAGGTTAAGAGGGAAAAGAATTTTTAGGACTGGAGACGGAGAGATGGGATGCATTCCCAGTGAACCGAGGTTCTCTGGAGTCAGTGGAGACAGGAGTTCTGTGGGTTTATTGGACATTGAGCCCAGCTTCTGGAGGGTTCATACAGACAGACAGAATGACAGTCTTAGATCGTCGTGGCTCTTTTGGCTTGGCTTTACAGTTAGAAAGATGAATGTAATCAGTAATTATGTATTGGGAGACACTTCTTGTGGCACATTAGGTTAATGATCCTCTTCTCTTAATTCTCTTAATCCTCACATTGCTTCTGCCCTAGTTAAGAATTAAAGGCCTCCAACATAAATTCAGCACTTTGTCTGTACACAGCAGTCCTGTGTCCAGGGATTTAGTGACATTGCAGGCACCATCAAAATATGTAAATTTGAATGCAGCTGCTTTCTGTGTCCATCTGGTATTGGTATCAGCAGAGCTGCACACAAGGTGATTCTTACTCTGTGTTATGAATCAATCTCTTAACTGCACACTTTTCCCTTCTTTGGTTATTTTCTTCAGCCAGCAAGTATGCAAATATGTGCATAGATATTGTAACACTGCAACTTTCATATACAGAACATATACAGAATACCCACCAGTGGACTTGGAAAATTTGTCAGTGCTTATTATGCTCATGAATGAAAGAAAATGCCAGGACCTCTTAATGTCTGTTGTTCTGGGCCTGCTCATTAATGCAAACCCACTAGAAAAATGTCTCATGGCAATTTGACCTTTCCCAAACAATTACTTCTTATTCATGTTCAATTAGCAGAGTTTTCCTTATTAAAAAAAATATGAAGATCAACTAATTAGATACCTGAAATAAAGTTGTTGAAATGGCAGTTGGTTTGTTTCTGATAAGTCAAATCTATGTGTTTCATCCCCTCCTTTTACAAAATTTGATATAGCATGGGCACAGGAAATTGCCTCTTAATTTAGTGTTTTCACATCTTTGCCAACAGGTGTTTAATTTTTGAGGTAACTGTCTCAGGACAATACTGTCCTGCCTTGGCTACGTTTTACAAAAAAACATCTGTGCAGTTCAGGGAACAACTTTGTGTGAGGATAAGATGTGGCTGAAATTTGAGTTGCAGTTTTTATTGTGGACATCAGCTTTTAATTCCATGGTATTGTTTAACCTTCAATGTGGTTACTCTGGGGGTATATTTGATTTCACTGTCTTGTTTTGTGTCCTCTGTGGATCCTCTACACCTCAATGATAGTGCTGTAGACTGAAATTTATGCTGAAATTGAATATGCTGAGATTGAGTGTCTAAATCATCAGAGTTTGTACTTGTAGAGGTTTCATAAAATAATTGTCTTCTGATGTGAAAATCCCATCTACAAAGCAAACTAGTGAAGTTTTAAAAATAATTCCTTTATGCTGAACAGCGTAAGGGTATTTTGTGTCCTATTGCAAAATTTTATGCACGTGTATATGGATTCACAGATTCACAGAATAATTTTGATTGGGAGGGACTTTTAAAGGCCATCTAGTTCAACCCCAATACCTTCTACTGTATTAGGTTGCTCAGAGTCCCATTCAATCTGACCTTCAACATTTCCAGGGATGCAGCATCCACCACCTCTCTGGGCAATGTGTTCCAGTGTTTCACCAATCTGATAATAAAAAAAAAACCTGTCTTCTTTACATCTAGTCTGAAAATCAATATATATTGATGTTATATATAAACCAAACATTTTAAATGCAAAGCATTGAGTTTTTGTTTTTCATTTCACTGACTAGCAGGTCAAGAAAGGTAATTTTATTCTGAATTCCACTCTTGTCACAACCCACCTGGAGTACTCTGTTCAGCTCTGGGTCCCCTCAACACAAGAAAGACATGGACTTGCTTGACAGAGTCCAGAAGAGGGGCATGAAGATAGTCAGAGTGTGGGAGCCCCTCTCCTATGGAGACAGGCTGAGAGAGCTGGACTTGTTGAGCCTGGAGAAGAGAAGGCTCCAAGGATACCTTACAGCAGCCATCCAGTACCTAAAGGGGGCCTAGAAGAAAGTTGGAAAGGGATCTTTTATAAAGTGACAGGACAAGGGAGAATGGCTTTAAACTGAAATAGTGTAGACTTAGGTTAGATATTAGGGAAAAATACTTTACTGTGAGGGTGGTGATGCACTGGAACTGGGTATCCAGAGAAGTTGTGAATGCCCTACCCCTGGAAGTGTTCAAGACGAGGCTGGATGGAGCCCTGAGAAACCCAGTCTAGCAGAAACTGTCCCTCCCCAGGGAGGGGACAGGGGGGTTGGACTACATAACATTTAGCATCCCTTCCAACCCAAACCATTCTGTTATTCTATGAAATATATAGATATTCTCTGTTTCATAATTCTTAACTTCTTGGGATGGAATTTTATTGAAGTCTAGTGTACACAGCGGAAAATCTTGGTAAAAAAATCATTTTACAGCTGATTTCAACATGTCAGTTGTGTAGACAAGTTTTGCAGAAGTAACAAGACATCCTTTAGACAGAGATCAGTTATCCCTGGGTTTGGGACCGGGGCTCAGCAGCCTTTGGTGTGAGCCTGTTTACTAGCAGGAGCTAACACAAACTGTTGGGTCAGCTGCTGTCTGTCTCTTCCAGCTGGAGACACAGTGACTGCTAAGAACTGGCAGCTTATGAAAACAGGTGATACAAGCTCAGAGTTCATCTTGGTATGCCCTCAAGGCCTTTTAAGTTACTTTACTTGTAGTAAGAGGATGCCAGAAGACCTTTATAGTCTATGTATAGACCATATGTATATATTTACACAGCTATATGCCAAGCATGCAACATATGTATGGTTGTATGTATCTGCTTTAAATTTGCTGCAATTTCAAAGCCACTCCTGTACATTTTTCTACTGTAGTTATCTTTCTAAAATAAAATCTGCCTAACAAATGCCATCACAATCGTATGCTCGAGTGTGTGCCCTCATGCTGAGAGGGATGTCTGTGGAGTTACAGGCTCATCCCTTCAGTAGATCATCCTGCATTAATGCCTCAAGCACTAATGCTAGGAAAGCTGTTCTGAGTTCTCTTAACTGATAAGTGACTCTCACTCCTTATCAGCGTAACAAGTAATAGCAAGAGCTTTGTAAACAGTACATCACTAGGCTTTGCTTTTCTAATCTGTCCGTATCCTTAATCACACAAGAAACATGAGGACATGGCAAGAGCAGAACATCTGAAGCCCATAATGGAATATTAGGGTGTTCATTTAGAAACAAGGAAATAGGAAGTGATACAAAGGATATCCATGCACAACACCTGTGCCAAGGCCAGGACAGTTGCCACCTCCTTCAGTCAAGGATATTCCCAACACAAAAGTTTGCTCTCCTTTCATATTTTCATTGGCCATTGGGAGGAAATTAGCATGTAGGAAAGGAAGAGTTCACCAGCTGGAGAAAAATTTCTTTCCTTACAGCCAATAGGTGATTTTGCCTGCAGGAGTCTGCTAAAAGTGCCATGTGAAGAATGGTATATCACTGGAAAAGGACAAAGTCACCAGTTTGGGCAGGTGGCAGTGGGTGGAGGCCATCATTTATCGTGAAGTCATTGTGGCCAGGTAGCTGCAAGCCGAATTCAAAGAGTCACATTCCTGACACTTTAGATTTGGATTTCAGCTACAGCTATCACATATGCTAGATCCGTGCCAAGCTCCAAAGGGGATGCCATAAAAATTCTGCTTCAGGTGCAGTAGATGGCTTCTTAAGGCTTGAGTATTTCTTCATTGGTGCTGTTGTCTTTTGTGTAAATTGACACAGTTTGCATCTGGAGGGGCTGTGTTGCTTTTTGTAATCTCATTTTAGGATTAGCTTTAACTTTTCACAGAGGGGAGCAGAATGACTCTGGCATACAACTGTTCCAAGCAGAGAGCTCAGAGCTCCAATCTCCTCTTTCAGACAATATAAACTGACAGTGTGATTATGTACCTTCAGAACAAGAATGTGCTTTAGAGGCTCAGGAAATACTTGCCAAGCATAACTATTGAACCCACAGAAATCTCATCACTCAAACATGTGCATGAGGTATTTTATTCCAGTAGTTTTTCCCCGGTGATGGAGTTAACATTTTCATGTTTACATACTGTTAAACTTGTTTAAAATGTTTCAGTGGAAATACCATATACATGGTTTTTTTCCATGCTCTGTGTTTTTTATGCTTGCTTTTCAACATAGCTAATTTTGTTTTACCCTGTTTTCCTGCAGCAGTTAAGATCATGGAAGAACCAGAATCATCAGGTGATGACATTTTTGTTACAGCCAGCACTTATGACATGTTGCCTGTCTTTACTGGTCTGAGTGATGTCTCTACCGTGCTGCCTGGAGCTGTTATCACAGATGTGCTGCCACCAGCAGCACCGCTGCCTGCAGCCACCAGCCCATCCTACAGCCCCTCTGAGATCATGGAGCAGTCCCTAGAGTTACCATATTCCTCGGCACCAGCCCCTGAGGGTGCTCCCGTGGATGGCACCGGCACGGGAGTGCAGGACATCGCTGCCGAGCTGGATCACATCAGTGCCACGGGCACGGCAGGGCTGTACGAAGGGGAGCAGGGCAGTGGTTTCACCTCAGCGCTGAGCACAGAGCCTGCAGGAACCACGGCAGCGCCGGTCCTGAAGTACCTCACCACCAGCGCCATGACCACTGCGGCCAAAGGCAAGGAGCTCGTGGTCTTCTTCAGCCTGAGGGTAACCAACATGCACTTCTCCGATGACCTCTTCAACAGGAGCTCGACAGAGTACAAAGCACTAGAACAACAGTTCACGCAATTGGTGGGTGAAAAACAACTTGGACAACATGTGTGGTAGCTGGGTGCAGTTCGAAGGAATACACCGAAGAGCAGTTTTCAACAATACTAAACCCTACTGAATAAGGGTAATTAGTAATACTAAATTAGTAATACTAATTTAGTAATACTAAAACAAATCAGTCTGATAAGGTGTATTTTAAAGGATCCATAAGCCTGGGATGCCCGTAGAGTATGAAGACAGAGTTTATGAAGTCAGTGATGAAAGTTTTAACTTGCTCAAGAAAACCCAGATATATGCCTGGCATGTAATTTATTTGGCTTTTTCTTAGATCCACATCAACAGTATAGCAGTGCTGATTATATCTAAGGCTTGTGTCTGCTCGCTGCCTTTAAAAATATATCATAGCATAGCCTGTGATTAGATATGGATTTTCTCTGTGGGTACAATAGGGCACAGGTCAGCTCAGTAACATGCCTATTATATTATGCCCTAACCTGCCTGGATTGAATGTTTGAAAATAATTAAAGTTGGCTTTTGAGTGAGGTAATTTTTTTCTCTTCCAGATGAATAAACTCCCCAGCTGCTATGCATTTCATTACAGGGAAAATTGCTGCCCATCCACCTCAATATATTATTGAGAAAAGTGCAGAAATCCAGAAGACACTGCTAAACAGAAAAGTTAATTCACTGGTGGAGCTTAACAGTTGTATTAAACTCAGGGAAATAAATCTGTGATGTGTGTACTTGATAATGAAAATTGACTACAAGAGAAATTAATAGCAGGTAGACACTGACAGTAAGTTAAAATAAAGGCAAATCTCTGTTTTGCAGCTACTTCCATACCTTCAGTCCAACCTTACTGGTTTTAAACACTTGGAAATTCTCAACTTCAGAAATGGAAGTGTGATTGTGAACAGCAAAATGAAATTTGCCAGGACAGTGCCATACAATATCACAGAAGCAGTACACTGTGTTTTGGAAGATTTCTGTGATGCTGCAGCCCAACACCTCAATTTGGAGATTGACAGCTATTCCCTGGATATTGAGCCAGGTAAGATTGCATTATAAGTGCAAAATCAAAACCAAGCAGACAATCTTTTTTCAGACTGTTACAGCTTCAGAAGTATGACTGTCTTGGAAATTAACCATATTAGCAACAGCTTCCCGGTGACAGGGAGTAATAAGACAAAAAAAATGTTGCAAAATCTCTGCAGAGGTATTTTCACACTGTAATGAAAAGCTGGGTGGAGCTGTTGGGCTGTGCACGTTCACTACAGCTTTTCAGAGACAGAGTGATGTCTAGAATAAGGGCTGGGTGAAGACAGGTATAAGAAATGCTCATATGCAGTTTGTAGGTGTGACATGGAAGTCTTGCACCTGAGTATGTAAACATAATTTCTGATGATTATTGCAATGTTGTAAGCAAACCACGGTTTAGAGCATCATTAAATCGTTTTTAAAGGGATAGAGCATTCAAAACAAAAGGAGACAATTTTTACAAATAATTCGATTCTACAGATACTCACTAATTGGAACATGGCTTTATGTAGTGCTCCATAGATTTGTAATTCTAGAATTCCTCTGGATTTGTATCTTTCAAATAAGTTTGTAGTCTTTGTTAAACAGTAGAAAGTCAGTAACTACATGTCTAGACACTATTCTTAAGTTAAAAGCTTAGTGTTTTCAAAAACTATACTGTTTTATAAAATTGAAGATTGAATCTATTTTCAGACTCTGGTAATTATTTCAGGGTTGAATTTAATTTCATTGTCATGGGCAAGAACAATAGCAAAGGTATAAAGATACCTATAGGAGTTTTGGTTAAGCTGTCTTTTTATGTTCAGATCTCTGACAATCCCAGAACATAAATCCATTTACAATTCAGGCAGCCAGTTTCTAACTGTTTTCATTTTACATATGTCTTTCTAACAGTTTTCATTTTACATATGTCTTTGTGGCCACTAAAAGCATAGGTAGCTTCTGGTAAAGAAAGTTAACAAAATCACAGTGTTCTACCCTTCAAATACTGCCATGATAAACTGATACAAATAAGGTATTAAATTCATTAGTTCATTATATAAAGAGTGAACTTCAGGCTGCCACATGTTCCTTGCTTTAGTAATAAATTTTCATTAAATAAAAATTAAAATAAGAAATATCCTAAAATACAAATTCAAAAAAATTTTTTAATCTTTCATCTTCATCTAATATGCTTTACTGATGTGGTATTTCAACATTAATTCGAGAAAATGTTATTACAGATAGTTTGTCGAGAGAGTTGTTCTTTCAAGGTTTACAAGCAGTAGTATAGAGTCAAAATAGAAGAAACTGTGTTTACAACACCACTATATTCCAATACAGGTGTTTCAAAGCCTGATGTGTTTTCATTTCAGAAAACAAACAAATAAATAAGCCCCAACCTGTGTTGCAAATTAAGGTAATACAAGAAAATTCCTCTTTATTGTGAAACTGAGAGCCATCTAGTGGTAAAGATGTTCTACCAAAGTGAAATATGGATGGGAACCGACAGTCCAAAATATATATCAAGTGTCAGCAGCTGCAAAGGGCTGAATGCACTGGTCATAAATAATACCATAAAGAAGGACTTTTTAAAATACCTGCATGCAGTATTTCTGTAATCTAAATGAAGTGAAAACAGAAAATATAACAAAGTATGCAGGTTTGTATTAAGGAAGATGAAACATTATCACAAAAACTCAACCCACTCAAATGCTCATGCCAAGCTCTACTTCTTGTTGGAGTTTACATGTACACACACTCACAGTCCAGGAGCAAAGGACATATCAAACCAACATGCACGTTGTGTATAGCAAAGGGAAATGGTGCACGCTAAAACCCACTAGTCAAAAATTCAAAACAGGAAATAGCCATAGAAATACTGAGGGCTTATAAGTGAACAGCTCTGTTGGATTCATTTCTACCACTGAAGCATATCCCAGTGTGTGTCTGAGATTTTCAGCACTCCTGTAACAAATGCAATCCTCATTTTCATTGACATTAGTGTTACTGAGCATCTAGTATAGAGCATGAAGTGGCTGCAGAAGAAAACTCTCACCCCAGTTAGTCCCTGCAGGTAACAAGCTGCAATATCCAGTATTCCTTTTAAACTACATAAAGGATCATCACATAGCCCAGCTCATGCCTGTGTATCTGCTCTCATTTCCTTCTCTGCTCTCTTCCTAGTTTTGTCCCCTTTTTTTTCTTTTTCTTTCTGGATTCATACATCTTACTGCAACTCTGCTGGCAAGAACAGGATTTGTATCCCCTGGTCTGCTTCTCATCTTTTGCCTTCTAAGTTTTTTGCCCCCATGGTACACAGCAAACAGGCTCCATGAGGCAAGACTGGTGGATGCAGCCCTTCTCCTCATCACCCCATCAGCACAGGCTGGGTTGAGGAGTTGAGCATTGGGTTTTAAATCACTCTTTCTGGGTCTTTTTTTTTTTTTNTAAGAAGCAGAGAATGGGAAAGGAGAAGCAGAGTTGTGTTAAGAGCTGTCTCTGATTTGGGCCTCCCCATGAACATCAGCAGAGTCCTTTTCCCTTAATCTCACAGAGGCATCCCTTACTAATATTTAAAAAACAAAAACCCCAGCAAGCCTTCCCAATGTTAACATACCACAAAACAAAGAATCCTAAACAAGCAAAAAAAACCTCACTACAACCCTGGAAGCCTATATTTTCTTTGAAATATGACCATATTTCTACATTGCAGATTTTAATATTGTGCAATATTCAACAATCCCATCCCTCTGTCCTGTCCTAAATTATGTGTTTAAGATCATTACAGTTAAAATTGTTTCTCACACATAAGGCTGTAGCACATGATCCATGAGCATGTTGCTAGCACTCATGGCAAAAACAGGATAAAAATATCCAAATGTGAAAATCCTTGTCAGTGAGATGAAAATAAAATCACTGCTTAACACTGATGGGGTAAATAAGTGCAGAAGTCAACGTGAACTTGCATGCTTGCTGTGTCCCGTACAGGAAGAAGGGCGTGTGTCCTTTCATGCTGGACGCTTCCTATTAGCACTGCCTGCAAGCGGCAGGCCAGTAAATGCGAGCTGTTTTCTCTGGCTGCCACAAGCCCTGCCGAGGCCCTTTGGGGTAATGCTCCAGTAAATGATTTACCCATCCTTTACAGCTGATCAGGCAGACCCCTGCAAATTCATGGCATGTGACAAGTTTTCTGAATGCGTAATGAACGAGTGGACAAAAGAGGCCGACTGCCTTTGCAAGCCTGGCTATGCCAGCAAGGACGGGTTGCCCTGCCGGAGCCTGTGCGAGCTGGAGCCCCAACTCTGTGTCAATGGTGGGAAATGTGAGCTGGTTCCTGGAAGAGGAGCTGTCTGCAGGTAAATAGATGCTGATTGACATGAATTCTGTTAACAGCTCCCTGGTAATGTGCATTGCACGAACAAGAAGGGTTGATCTTACCCTTTCCAACAGCACAAACTATGCTAATAAGCCAAAACCTCGACGTTCAGATGCTGTTAAGTCACACTGCAAACAGCTTTCTAAAGCATTAATAGCCTCACCATGAATAAATCCATTTCCGTGTTGGTATACACAGAACATCATGATCTAGTTATTTTTAAAGATGCTTCAGAAATTTATTAGAAATTCAGCATCACTGGCAGAGACGACACACACAAAAGCATTTTTTCCTTTTAGATTTTCAAATACATTTTGGAAAAATGAAATAGCAAATTCACAGTTTTGTTACTGATTACATGGTAGAATTTTAAGAAATTACACTTTCCTAAGATGTATTAAAAAGGAAATCTTTATTCATATAGACATACAGCTATGAAGACTACCGTGATTCCAGATCATCCAACAAACCCCATGAAGCCTGATGCTGCTTTCAGGGCTTTCTGGGAAGGACTTGAAAATTAGCGGCTCTTCCTCACCACAAATATATTCCTTAAGGATTTTTAGATGGAATTATCTTAAGTCAATATTGAGAAGTACACAGTACTTGAACATACTCTTTTATAAAGTATCAAGTTTCTTCTCATTGTAGGACTAGACAATTCAGAGTATTATGTGAAACTCTATACTCGACTGTCACGCAGCAGCTGACAGCCATGTACATAGGCAAGCATCAAGTTACATGCTTGCATTTGTTAATTCTCTTTTAATACTTTGACTAGATTAATGACACATCTTTTACCTTACTTAGGATTAACATCAAAAAATAAGACCACTGGACAAATTTTTCAAATTATTCACCATAACAACTCAACTGCCAAAATTAATTTTCTTCAATGGGCATCACAGAAGTTATATTGAATTAGCCATAGTTACTGCCAAATTCCTGATTTGTGGAGTCACAGTAGTGCAGCTACAGCATTTAGTACCAGAAGTCAGCCTGTCAACTAGAAAGATCCTCTTCAAAACCTGGCTGAGGTAGCAAGGGGTCTGACCTACTCCTCCAAGACTGATGCACTTCAGAAAAGAACACTTTTCCCAGTCAGAAAAGCCCTGACTTGATGTACAGGTATAACCAAACCATCATGTGGAATTACACAAGTATTAAAAAGAATGAATTTTTGTGAATTATAGCAAGTTACAAAGCTTGTGCAAATTTGTACAGTCAAGAAAAAATCGTGGCCAATTATTTTCACTTGTGTTCCATGTAAATTCACTTTCCCATTGTCCTGTAAGAGGAGCAGAGCCCTGCTATTTGTAGTAGCACTCTTATTTCAGACCTTGCTACCCAGAGTGAAACTGCCAGTAAACAGAATATAGGCTTCAAAGATGTGTTCAGACATTACTTTAAAACACACCTGAGCTTCTAAGGTTCTAAACCACAAATGTTAGCTCTGGAATTAGAAATTTGTCAGAGATATTTAAAATTCATAATTTCCTTAAAATTTGTAGGTCGGTAAGGAATGTATCAGTGGCTTTTTATTTAAAACTCACTCTCATGAATGTAAAAATATTATCTTTCCCTATCATCAATCACATTATTTTCATGCAGACACATAACAATTATTTGTAGTGGAAATAATGTGTTCATATTAAATTGCAGAATTTCCTGCTTTCATTTAAGGTATTCAGTATTTTTTGCCTTTAAGTTCTGTACATTTTTTTTCTCTTCCTTTCCTTATTTTAGATGCCCTGTACGTAGACACCAGCTTTACCAAGGACAGCGCTGTGCAAAATTTGGTCCAGAACCCATACAACCCTTCATTTTTAGGCCTCTCATCCTTGGCTTAGGAAGCCTTGGTTTTCTTTTCTTCATTTTAATTATAAAGATAAGAAGAAAATGCAAAAGAAACTCTAATTTGCAGTAAGCTGCCCACAATCTTTTTCTTCACATTTCAAAATATTCCTTTTGTTTCTTTTGCAATTTAAAATCTTATGTAAACAAAAATGTTCTGCATTGTAGAAGTCCTACTCTCAGCAGCTGCAGTTCAGAAAATGCTGTAAGGATTAATCCTGCTTTTGAACACGATGAGCCCCTATCTAGCTTTTGTCACACGGCTTGCAGTGTAAGTGTTTGTCTCAGTTCCTCAGAGATCCTTGATCACGAAGCATTACATGAACTTGAAAACACAATTCAGCCTGGAGGTAAACTGCATGGAAATCCCTTTCCTATCCCTCAACAGCCCCACCTGAAATAACAGGCCCACCTTCATGTATTAACTCCACAACTAAATCAAACTCGAAGCTAGTGTCTTGCTTGGCACTTTCAGAACTGAAAATACTAATGCATTCATTGCTTTCCACACTTACTGCAGTGTAGGTTTCATGCCAGGACTGTAGAATTGCTTTTCTTACAGCTCTCTTGCATGGCTCTGGCAGTCTATCCTATCTGAGTGCTTTTTGTCATTTAGTGAAATAATTAGAGGTTTGATTTTTTTTTTTTAAACTCTTGTAGGTCACCAGATGAGTTTACAAAACCAAGACTGACAAGTTAGTCTCCAGAATTCTTTGTTTCCAGCATCAGCCAGACAAAACCAAGGTTTGTGACTATTTTCAAGAACCTTAAAAATCCGTTGTGTCCCATTTGTTAATGTTACCAGGGAGCCTTGTTTCAGTAATTCCATACAAAGAAAAGCTTGGATTTTTTGGATGCTTGATATGACAACTACAACTTCTTCTTAAATGTTGTTATATAACAAAGTTCTATTTTGTATAATCATGTGCTAAAGTGGAACCTGTGAAGGAAGAAGAACTACTTGAAATGACAAATTAACACAAAATGCAAACTAAAGGGGAGGTTTAAATAGCAGTACTAGATCACTTAAAATCTCAGATCACTCAAATCAGAGTTTGAACAAGTAGGAATTCTAATTTGAGCGGAATACTGCTCATATCTTAAGTATTATTTCAAATTTTGCAACTTGAAACTCCTTGTATCTTTGTGGGGAAAAAAAAGACAGGAGAAAGTGAAGTCAAAAATTCCTCTAAAATTGGCAGACTGCTTCTGATGTATCTGAGTATGTCTTCTTGATAGGTAAAAAAAGCTCTTTACTTTGCCATTTTCATTTTTCTGAGTTACAACCCTATTAGGAACCAAAAGGTTTTTGTGGGGAATATCAGTACAGGAGTGCCCTCGGCACCAGCTGGACATTGTGGAAGACAGGATACCAACTACGTGAATCTTTGGTTCCTTACAGGTTTATTGTTATGTAAATAAAGGAACAAGCAATGATACCATATAGAAAGATTTATTTTCACTGATCTTCATCATACCCAGGTCTGGTCTCTCCCAGTACTCCGGCCACAGTTACAGACTGAGCTGAAAATGGGGGGACTGGAATGCAAACGCAGAGATGGACAAAGCAGCAGGGAGCAGCAGTTTGGAAAAGCTCAAGAATGAACTCGTTTCACTGCTCATAAAAGCATGTGCACAGATGTTTGCAATTAGTATTTTATACCCACCTTAAAAGGAAATGTGCCCATGGGCAATTGTAAACCAGTAAACTTTCATACTAGCTAAACTACTTAAAATTAATACATAGAAAAGTATTAAATATTTTATTAAAGTAATAAAACGGCACATTTGTGAAAGAAAACCAGGTCTGTGACATCTAGATCATATCTGAATTGTCAAAAGTACATTGACAAGGCTCTTCTCAAGATCTAGTTAAATAGATTAATGTAGTGAGAAATCCAGCAACCACAAAATTGAAATGGGTTTAAAAAAATCAGGTGGCTATTTAAGTTCACATCACCCTTACATTCAACATGTTTTTAATGATTTGAAAAAAGTCAATGGAGGTAGAAAATTAATGTAGAACAGCATTCATTAGCTGAAAATAAGAGCAGTATTTTGATGTCACAATCTAGAAAATTCCTTTGGGGCTAAAATTTTTAAACCTCAATATGGCACTTGAACTGAATTTTCAGGAGTATGTGGCTATCTAGAACTTGTAGGCCAAATTGAAAACTCATTATTTCAATTCTGGTTTGCAATATGTAATGACAGCAGTGACAGTGTTTTAGGATTAATTATCTACAGTAAGTACAGCTGTGTATTTTTAAAGGCATATATGAAAATAGGCATAAAGTTCCATTAGAAGTTAAAATAACCTTCAAATCCTTCCCAATTATGAAAAAATGTCTCCAGTTTAATTATAGAATCACTGAATGGAAAATTATTGCAAAACTTAGTTATCAGAGGGCACTTTGATTGAGTGGAGTTTTACCCAATTAGTCTTTCAAAAACTAACAACCTTTAACACATCCAGGGATGGAGGATCCACAACTTCTCTGGGCAATCTCTTCCAGCACCTCACAGTTAAGAATTTCTTCCTTACATCTAAGCTCTATCTCTTTCAGTTTAAAGCCATTCCCTCTTGTCCTATCACTCCCTGCCCTTGCAAAAAGTCTCTCTCCCTCCTTCTTGGGTCTCCTTTAGGCACTGAAAGGCCACTAGAAGGTCTCCTGTAAGCCTTCTCTTCTTGAGGCTCAATTCTCCTTACAGTGAATTACAATCATCTCTACAGATTTTGGTGTGACCTTGCCTATCAGCTGTTAAATAAATAGTAAATTTTCAAATTCAACAATGCTTTTCACATGTCTTATGAGACTTTCTTTTATAGGTAGTCAAGAAAGAAGGTCTGCATTATTCAAGACTGGGCTTCAGGATGAGTATGAAAAAAAAAATCAAGGATTCCTAAAGATACAATATTTTGGCTCTAAAATCAGTGCACATTAAAAGAAAAAAAATATAGTTTTACTGAAGGAAAGCAAATGACCAAGCTGAGCAGCTATTTGTCCATGTCTAAAATGCCTGGTAGGAAGTCCCCATCATTAAGATTCATGCATTAAGCTTCTGGTGCTTATACATTTTAACTTCGTTAAGAGCTGAATGCTAGAAACAGATTTTGCTGAGATGTGACATTTTTCAATATTTTAAGTCACAGCCATTCTGGTAAAAATGTCAATGGACCTCCATTGCATTTCTATACCCCTTTACTAACCTTCTTTACACACACTGATGCAAACAGTGAATGGAAATAAGAGCTGTCGTTGACCAAAGGCCACAAGAAAAGCATTTGGGAATTTCTTCATTCTCTTCCTGCAACATCCAGAAGTTGGATTCAATGTTTAAAGGGTTTCTACGAACATCAGATTCCTATTTGTCTGTTAATAAACACATCTTTTTACATATGTACATATACACTTAAGCGTTTAATTTCTGGTGATAGTGACACTATCAGGCTATCCTAAGACTTCAAACTTTTTGCTGAGGCACAATATGTGGAGTTTCATCTTTTCAGAACATGAGATTTAAATTCACAAACACCCTCCTGGTAGTGAGTAGATTAGAATTGCACATGAGCACCTACACTTCAGACTCAGTAAACACACAAATAATTTTGAGAGGCTGTGGTTAGTTTTTGTAGAAGAAATCTAAGCAGACAATGGGCAGCCATTAAGTATTTTGTAGACTTATTAATTTATGCACAATGAATCCACAATCCTGATTCAAGTATGAGCATCATTTTACTTTGAGTATCTTTTTCTTGAGTATGTATCTCTTATTTATACTCTGCACCAGTGCTGTATTCAGGCACTGGTTTGCTGCTTGGTGCACACCAGAAGTCGTACTTACAGCTCAAACTGAGCCTCTACAAAGTTCATGACTATCCTGGATGATAACATCCTCATTCAGATGTGAAACTTTCGTGTATTCAGGACAGCAGCTGATTTTAGTGACAAATCTTACTTTGCACTGAGCAGTTACCACAGCAAAGACTGAACTTTGGTTTACCTTCTCAAGGCCACTCAAAAGAACTGTTTACAAATTCCAAACAACTGCACGGATTTGCCTGCAAAACCACCGGACCTGGTGACTCTGTACGAATGAAGGCAATGCACCAAGAATACAAGGTTGAGTTTTTACAGCTGAAATAGTATTTTTACTTACTTTATTTAAGTAGGAAAGAAAAATAAAGAAGAAATCTAAAATGTGGTTTTACACAGTAACACTTCAGAATAAAATTACTTTAAAAATACCTTTTTCAGGGCACTGGAAGTCATCCTTGCCTACAAATGCTAGCTTTTCACTATTGCTCATGTAAGCTAAGAATGCATTAAGAATGCTGATAGCATTCCATTTTTTTCCATTGCAAATGTATTTTTGTATGTGTTTAGTGTATTTCAACTTATACTAGTTATCATTAGCCAGATTCAAGAATAAGTAATTTTAAAATGTGTATTATAATAATGATTATTCATGATTGTATTTATCACTCTCAACTATTAATTACCAAATATATTTGCTGGACGTAAACCTTTTGTATTTCAATAAAACATAATAAAATTATTTACTTGACAATTTCAGAGGGAATTGAATTGATACTTAGTCTTACACTAAAACACATCACGTTACTTTAAAACTTACGTGAAGTTACAGTTGGAGATAAAAGCCAAACAGAAACTGAAACAAAATTACTTTTCCTAGATAAAGTATGAATTACTTAAATCTTTTTAAATTAAAAAACTACCACTTTGATTTGGCCCTTAAGACAAGAATGTTCCATTAGGCTCTAAGAGCAAAACAAACAAACCCCACAAAAGCAATACCACATCTCCACCCCAAACATAAAGTTTTCCCCACAGCACAGACACATTCAAAACAGCAGAGTTGGTGTCACTAGTCACTGACTGACACAACCTAAAATTAAAAGCATGCAGAGTACACAGCATAGCAAATGACAGACATATTGGAAGTGATAGCAATAAATATTAAAAAAAAGTAGTAAAAGTAAAAAGATACTTGTTCCAATAAATACTGAGAAATGAAGTATCAGATTTTAGATAATAAAACCAGAATTTTCTAGTATCAAAATGTTATTTTGGAGGAACACTTACTTTAGAAAGTAAAGACAAAATCTTTAGTAGAATAAAGCTTTAAAAAGTAAGTTTAAGCACCAAAAATATCAGACAGAAAAGCTTCAGGCAGTACCAGCAAAGGAATATTTTTTCTTCCTCATAACTTAATTAACCCTTATGCTTCAACTCGTCAAAGACAAAATGGTAAGAAGACACAAGTAAGACTTCAACATGGAATGTGTTTATTTTTTAATTTTCAGTACAGTATTAGGAGGTCATTTAAATACTTTAAATAAAGATTTTTGAGAAAAACCCAGAATATTCAAATTGATAAAGGAAAACACAATCTTATCAGTGGATAAAAGACAAGTACTGAATGACCTTAGGATCTTCAAAGTAGCATTCTCAAGAAAACGCATATCCCTGGGTCACCTAGTCAGAAATGTAGCCTAGTGTGGTGATTCTCTTCCTCTCCTTTGTTTTGTGGAACATTTTAGGCAGGTCTCAGCTATAATGGACAGCTTCACTAACAGGCAGGAAGAATATTTTTTTTTAATCAAACACATAGGGAACCAAGGCAACATGCCTTAATACCCAAATGATAATTTTCTCTGTAACTGCAGATCAGAAGGGCATTAGGTCAACCTACAGTCCTAAAGATCAACCCTCTTGCCTCCTTCTATATTTCCTCTCCAAATCAACTGTGTAATTATCTGACACAGTACAAGGGACCATGGAAACAATTGGTAAGCAGCCAAATATTGCCAGACATGTTAAAAAAAATTAAATAATCTGAAAATAACTGCGAATTAATTTTGTTGCACAAAAAGATAAGTAAAACTAAGAGCAGAAGCTGCTTTTGGTGTGGAGTAAAAAAAAAGGGGGGGGAAAAAGCAGCCTACTACTGTGCAAACTAGAAGCCTGATTTCTGGAATGCATCTTCTGCTTCCCTCAGGCATACTGCTGGAGAAATGCAGAGAGGTGGGAACATCTCATCTGAGATATCCAGCCACCAGACCCTCTTACACTATTCCCAAGTCCATTTTATTTTCATGATAGTTCCTATTTGTTAGTAATTTAGTAAACAAAAATTTCCATATACCCCATTCTGAAGAATAGATTTTCTTTCCGATGCCAGTCAAGGAAATTCTGACATAACTAAAGATACAGATTGGAAAAATTCAGTTAATTTAAAGTTCCCTGCAGGTATGTTCACACACATATGTACTAAAATATTTAGGCACATATATGTGTATATACCAACACACACACTTAAGCATTTGAGGTTCTTTGCTTACTACGTTCAGTCTCATAAGATCCATGGATTTTTAAAGATATATACACTGAGATGGAATGTGTGAAGTCAAGCACCTAAACTCAGACAGAAATAAACACTGAGATTTTTATTCCTTGGATCACATGATCGAGCACAGCTGCTTGCAGTGCAAAGTGTCTGGCAACTGGAAGTTGTGACATTTTGGTTCCAACACAGTAACATATTAAACCAGTAACCTAAATTTCATAAGCTGCACCTTTAAACTCATGCAACACTGTACAGGTTTGCACGCAACTTTCTAGCTAGCAGTCTGATGCACTTATCCTTGCATCTTCCAGCCAAAAAAGCCTGTTTCAGTGAAGAATTTGGGTAAAATGAAACAATTTTCTTGTTTGCAATCACATGACCAGGAAGCAGAGTGGGTCTGCAGCGGAAGCTGAGATTCTCTGATGCAGTGGAGTATGTAGAGATTTAACTACCACTTGAATATCTCCACATTATTCCAGTAAGGAGTGCATTTATAACAACAAGCAGACTGTGGCATGCAACCACAGTCTAAGGGCAGCAAGGAGATTTCTCTGTGCTACAGAACCACACCTCTTGAAAATTAAGTATACTTATGCATTTAAAAACTAAATTTCCAAGAGGTTTCATGTTGAGTAAAGAAATTATTTTATACTGTAAGCAAATGCTGCCAATTAAAAAGGGCAAGAATTAATCTTTAAATCAGGCTGTGAAATTGGATATCAAGTTACTTAAATTTTGAATTTCTATCACAGAGATAACAAATGGTCATGTTTTATTTGTTGAATAATGGCCGGTAAGGTAAAGTAATGTTCACATAAGTGAAAGAGATTTGTTTTAAAACTGTATGAAATTAATGTTTCCCACCCACAAAAACATCCCAAACAAACTGCTTAATATGGGAAATGTTACAAGCTATGAAACTTGACAGAGGAGATTAATATAAGCTCAGCATCGAAATCACTATGATATTCCAGTACACTAAAAATTGTAGCTATTTCATCAGCACATAGTATTAAGATGCATTATGTTATTGGACCAATTTTTTACACAGACTAACAAAAGGTACAGACCTTGTATATCTTGTTACAATTAAAATAAAGAGGATTTCTGAGGCTCAGGCCTCAATATTCAGTTAAGTTATACTGCCAGCAAAAAGCTGAACATATTTCCCTTAATGCTATCCTTAATCTTATATACCTTCAGATACAAGGCTTGGACAATTTTGAGTAATATATTGAAATTACACTACCTGGCTAAACAAACTGTCCAAGAATTGCTAATAGAAATGTGGTCAGAAAAATAAAGTCCAAAGCAGATTTGTACTTAATGAGGAAAAAAAAAAAGAATCTACAAGAGAAGTGGTGAAAGCCCTAATGAGCAGTACATTCTTTGAGGACCTCCAATATTACATTATATTGACATAAATGAACGCTCTTCTTGGAACATACAGAAAACCATTTTTCTTAAATCAAGATAGAGAATGCATTAAATAGGAGTTTATGGGTCTCAAGTTTAGGAGGATTTCCCATCAGGTTCTGAAAAAACAAAAATCATTAAATACAGACACTAAACAGTTTGCAAATCAGGACATAAAATGTCTCAGACTTATATAAAAGTATACTCCAACTTCTCCGTAACAGAAGTCAAAGCTAAGGCCTCACAATTCCAGTTATTAGAAACAGCATATTCTCTTTACTAGGCCACCACTTGAAGCCAACTATTCAGTGTTTTAAAGAAGGAATCTTATAAAAAGGTGGTTGCAGTGCACTTCTTTGCAATATGTACCCAAATTGCTTAACAGACACATTGCTTAAAAGTATTAAGAGTTATAACAGAAATTGTTAAAGAAAATGCAACATATAAACAAAATGCAACAAACTACACTGACTGAAGTCTCTTCAAGGTCCTCATACCTAGTAAAGTTCACTACACAAATTAAACATCATGAAGTACAAATTAACAAACCACATGATTAATAAAATCTGTTCACTTTATATTAAACATCTCTACTCTGATTATAGAATGCGTACGCCCTCTGTAGCACAGAGGAGCTCTTCCCTTTGTGTCGCAGGCAAGGTTCTCATCCCAACGCTCCCGTCCCAAATTCCCAGTTACTTCAGCAGGTTCTGCAGCATCGCCGTGGCGTAGGTAGGGCGAGCCTGTCTGCTTGCAATTGCGTTTTGGAGATACTGGATGCCTCCACAGCGCTCCCAAATTTCTTCAAACTGTCTCGGTAAAATTTCAGCCCCTCGCTTTCGGGTTAAGCCAGTCTCTTCAAGATTAAGCTCACACATATCCATATCATCCTTACCTGAAATGGTAAAGGAAAAAGAAAACGTTTTTGACAGCATTCAAAGGTCCTATTAATAGAGATTAGATCCTTGTTAATTACATTTCCTCTCTGTTGCTCTGGTTTGCTAGTAGACTTCACAGTTTATGAGGAAGTCCTCAGATGAAGGTATCTTTTGGTTTGCTGGAGAACACTACAGCAGTATGAGAATAAACTAGTATCAGACGGAGCAATTGACAAAGTTGTGCTTAAACACCAAACAAAAAGGAATAAAGGAAAGAAGCTGAAAGATCATCATCTTGATATATTCTTCTGAAACCCACTACAGGATGACAACTACATTAGGATTACATATACTTTCAGTTTCAGGCCACTTCACAGTGAACTGCTTTATTATTTGTTTAAATGTAGCAAAGCAACTAAGAATCCCAGACTTTGGATCAAGAAGCTAATCTGCCAGCCTACCACCCGAAACAAACAGTGTTTACCACATGGGACCAACACAGGCAATCCAATGAAATGATAGGTGTAGCTCACATACTAAATTGTAATTTTATTTTTAACAGGTACTCAAGGCAGCAGTGTTACTTTTAGAGCTACTTTTTTGGGCTTTGGCACTGAACAGCAACAGTTGGTATAAGAAATTCTACTTCAAATAATTTGCAGAAAACAAACTTTTGTTGCTAGTAAAGCGTAAATCTGAAGTGAAACAAATTGGTTGTGGCCTTTTCCTCAATCTCTAAGTTAAATACAAAAACTCAAAACACAGAACCATAAGCAGCATTTCTCTGGTGGTTTCTCCCCTGCTCATTATCCTCCAGAAAACACAGATACATTTCACTACCAGATAAATCTCTACCTATCCATTGCAACATTTATTTTAAATGTTTAAGATTAAAAAGCTATTCTCCCATACTACGTAACATAAACAGGGTAAAAGCATCAGCTTGCTATTAGCCTCATGCTATGGAAAAACAACGTAACATATGCTCAAATAGTTTTGATACAAACTGCTTGTAATTCTTCATAGCTAACTAAAAAACAGTACAATGATGAGTAGACCTTTCCCAGATAAACTGTGATGTTTTATCTTCATGCTGTCTCCAGTTCAATGAGTAATCTGAGGACTCTTAATAATAAAACCCTTTACATTCGGATTCTCACTCTGTCTATGGCTTTCTAAAGTGAAGTATGTAGGCAAGTAAAATGTGTGGCCAGTTACATCTCCAAATGCCACACCTGAAACATCTGGCCACCATTAACAGCAGTCCCAAATACTCAAATTGTGCCCAGATAAGAACTGCTGATGAGGAGAAAAAAAAAAAAAAGAGGATACACCTTGGGAAACTTTTAACCTCAGACTCTTTCTCTACAGTTCCTTATCAACTCCAAACATTTTCAAAGTTCCAGTTTTGCTTTCAATACCAACCTGCTACAAGCAGAATGGGTGCCTTGTCAGGGTGAAGCTCCATTTGCCGAGCAATCCAGGGCCCATCAAAGTGTGCATACCACCAACCCTTCTTCTTGTTCTGGGGGTCTTTGTACTGGTCCGCGGGGCGGATGAAGGGAATGCGGAAGTAGCGCTGCTGTCTGTTTATCTCAATCTCTTGTTGTCTGCCCGGCAGCTGGGCTGTGGGGTTCTGTTGTGCTATCATACAAAAAAATCCCCCCAAAAATAAGCAAGCAAAACAATTAGAAAAAAAGAAAGCCATAGTACTTGCTTTATTAATCAGCAATTTAAACACAAACAAACAAAACAAACTAGAAAACAAATAAACCCCTGCCAAAATCCAAGAGATTCTCTCTGAATTCCAGGTCATCTGAAGTCTCAGCAACCCTAAAAAGTACTCCCATCTCACATAATGTGAATCACAACAACTAGAACTCTGGTCAGAAAAGGCTCATGTTAACTACTGTATCTCCATGTTGCCCACAAAGGCATGTTTAGACAAAACAAAGTAAATAAAATAATGTATTCTGCTTTAAATCAATATTTAAGGTAAATCTTCCCCATATAAAATTCCTTACCAACCAGAAACATTTATCATTATTTGCTTTAGTTCAGTCCATTTCTTCGTAAAAAAAAAAATCACAGTGCACTGAAGCATTTTTAGTTAGAAGCATACAAAGCATCACTTGATAATGTTTGACAGTCAACACAAAAGGATGTACAATACTGTTAAAAATTACTGATTTGTTAATAGGAGTTGACAATAAATACTGCTTATTACAAGGCTGCCACCAAACAATTTTCTGCCTAGATTTCTGTATGTCAAAATCTGGCATTAGAACTAATTTCTGGCTGCTTTCTTTTTTCAAGGAATTCTTTATTTCACACTATTAAGATTAACTGACTGAACTTCTAAAGGAGAAAGTTACATGAATTTTTTTCAAGCTTCATACTTATTTTTGGTAAATATTTTCCATACGCAGTTTTGGACTGAGTTCCACATATTTCAGACCCCGGAGAGAAACTTGTTTTCAAATAAAAGCATACTTGCTACGTTAATTCATCAATGATCAACCTTCTTAATCTTATGTACACACTATCATAATTAGTTTTAAATAATAAATGCTCTTAAAAGCAAGATCTTTTCCTTTAATAACTGCCCCTACAAAAGTTTGTTACTGATCTTGCTTCAGTGGTTTACACCACCATTATGGATACCCTCTTTAAGAACTTTTAGCATCTCTACAAAAGAAAACCAGTATTAACAAGTGAATGTTTCAGCACAAAAGGTAATTAAAAGTGAATTCCATTCTTTTTCCTTGTCTGTTCAGCAACAAAGGTAATTTCTGAGCTCATATTTAATAATATGAAAAATGTCAATCACTTTAAATAATGTATTTTTACAGCCATGAGCAGGACTACTATAAACAGACTACCAACTGCACCTTGAAATTTCTTCTGTTTAGATTCAAGCAAAAATAATTTTTCTAAACCTGAGGAGTAGAACCTTAAAAAACCCCCATGTGTTACACATATCAAATCTCCTTTTTCTTTATGTGTGCATAAACAATAAAAAGATAAGAAAAAACCCATATTTTAACAGGTGAATGCTACTTTTAAACATCAACTCTGATAAAACACATACCTTACAGGGAGACAGAATTCATAAAAAAACTAATTCTATTTCCTACAAATTGTCTGAATATTTATCCTAGCAGATCAGTGCTTTAGTATTGTCAAATACTTTTTTCACTGCAATGGTAATTTCTAAGGCTCATTTCTACCCCTAAGCATATCTAAATCCAAGGGTAAATCTAGAGGACAGGTATGCTAAGCAGCCAATGTAGCCTCTACTCAGTGCTATAAAACTGCAGAGAACTTCCTTATTCAGAAGAAACCATCACCTGAATGTTAGTTTGTGTGCTAGGAAAATAGTTGTTATATTAAGTTGATTCCAGAGTTTTGCTACCAAAAAAAGCCATGTGCAGACAATAAAAATATGTTAGAACAAGAATGTTATTTTATGGGGGGTGTGGAAAAACACAGGAAGCTATACCTTCCAAAAATTTACATTAAAATGTTATTTCACTCTCCCTTCCCATGACTCCTCAAATGGGTAGGATTTCATAAAGACAAGACCATTTGTAAATTACTAGAATAATGTATAATTACTATCAGATGTATTAATAATATTGTCAAATTGTAAAATATTTTTTTTTACTATTAATTTCAATGTACATGTGTAGCAAAACACTGGATCAATCAATGTTAGTACAGAGCTCTCAAGTGTTCCTATTCTTCAAAGTTAGCTTAAACAACCATCTCCTCACTTACTTGGGTTGCTCATAAATGGTGCAAAATCTGTGAACAAATATTACATGTTGAACAAAACATAAAAGTGCTGATCCTTTTTAAGTTACGGTTTCATTACTCAATGCATTTCACCAATGCTGATGACAGACAAACGGGAATTCCAGTTACAAAATAAACACAGGTTCTAAGTATTTCTACTAATTTTCTACTTCTATTTTCATTGAGATTTAATCTTGAAATTAATCACTTCAATAATTTGCAAAGCCTGTTACAAAGCCTCAGTGGTCTACATGCTAAGCACAGATTGCTGTGACAAATCTGCTAGTTAATTAATGCAGTACTTTTCATTTTTTACATTTCTGCTAGAAAAAAAACTCTGTTCTAGACCTCTGTCAATACCAAATCTGTCTATTCCAATAATAATATACAAACCAGTGTGTAGCTTCTATACTGAATGCACGAATTTAATTAAAAGATACTTGTAAAATTACATCAAATCACTGAAGAGATGGAAAGAAGAAACTACATCATTT
Organism: Vireo altiloquus; assembly: GCA_013396875.1. NCBI lineage: Eukaryota > Metazoa > Chordata > Aves > Passeriformes > Vireonidae > Vireo > Vireo altiloquus. The sequence goes on from VZRF01006104.1 coordinate 846,053, forward strand.
GAAGCACACATCCACTGACACCAGAAAGTTTAAACCCCTAAGAAATCAGAATTCCTTCTTACTACCTTCTCAGATCACTGTAATATATACAGGTGAAATGCCCATGTAGCATAATTATTTGCAATAGGAAGAATTATACTGACACTAACACTAGGAGTCTCTAAAGGTAACTATCAAGTTCTTCTGACCTGAAAGGTTCTCTTCTTCAGAAATATGATGCCATATTTCAGTGAAGGTAAAAAAATGCAATGAAAAACATTGAAAAGAATGCATCAAACCTCTGAATAAATGTGATGAGAACATGAATATTCTCAGCTTTGTGTGCAAAAGTCCAAAGATCACCTGCTCTTTGATACTTCCCATCAGCAATACTGCGTATGAATATTTTACCCATTTAACTCCACAGAAAACTTGTGAGCTCAAGTTCAAAGCAATTTACCACTTTGCAGAAATGCTTCAAATGTCTTTTCCTGCCATTTCAGTCATAAGTTTTCTTAAGTACCTAAAACCCCATTTCAGACACAAGGACCTATTCTTTGATAATATCTTCTCCAGGGGTGCAGATTTTGCCTGTCACATATCCATACTAGAGTTCCCTGAAAACCTCAAACTCAGATAATGCTCAAGCAATGCATAACTCAAGTAAACGAACCAAGGGGAAAGGAGATGCCTTTGTACACTGTCTGAAAGCACATAGGGCACCTGCATACCCTGAGATCTTTATTCTCCATTGTCCACGTCCCAGGACAATGCCTTAATCTCAGGCTCATGTGACTCTGGGGAGAGCACTTTCTCCCCATCTTCCCTTCCCTTTGTCTCTCCCATGAACTGTGTGGCACGAACACAAATATCATGGAACCAGAAGAAAGCAGGAAGGATCTGAAAAAATTATTCCATGCATTTACTATGATTCTGTAAATTTCTTAGGTTCCTTTCATAACAGATGATCACCAGACTTTGATGTGGGATGTTGGGAAAAGAAAAAGTCCACTCTGTAAATATCACTCCAGAAACCAGGTATGGCATTTTCAGGTCCGGCAGTCTTAAACTCCTACACTTTCTTGATGAATATGAAAGAAAGTCACTTACTCTGATTAGTGTGTTGCTTTGACAATAAACACCCATTTTGAAATAGTGAAATCAATAGAATGAATGTCTAAATAGAAAGCAAGGTATACGCAAAGTTTGTCACCCCATGAGCCAAAATTGCAATATCAACACTCACTTAGTTTTTAAAAGAAGATGTAATATCATGTATGTAAGCAGTGATGTAAATAACAAAATTATTAGCACCTTTAAAATATATCTATGTCTACATAGCTATATATTATGAAATAATAAAGGTGGGAGCCCCCCTGAGAAGGAAGGACTCTGAGAGGCATTCCCCAAGTTAGGGAGACACAAGAGGCTTCTCTCACCGCATGCCCTGTTCTGTTATGCTAATGTACCCCAGTTCTGCTCCCTCTGTTAGCCCCATCGCTGTTCCAAAGTGTTCCTACGCCCCCCACAGACCTCTGTCCCTCAGCCACCTCCCTCTATTTCCCCATTGGCCCCCACACCCTAGCCCCACCTTTGCACTGTCCCCTGAGGGTTGGCCCCTGATGCTCTCTCTGCCCTTACCACCCCACACTTAGCCCTAGATCTTCCCATGAGTCTTTGGTCTCTGTCACTGAACTCTCCACACGCGCGGCTGGAATAAACATCTCCCTGGAACCCCAAAAACCCTTCCTGCCTCTCTGCCACTGACTAATATTAGCAGCTATCCCAGCATGCTACAAATAAAGTAGCACAGCAATGAACACTTAACAAAAATGCCAGCAACTGCATCAGTAGATCAAGAACTCCTTTTAACAGATGTCAGCTGGATGTGAGAAAAGGTTTTAAGAGAAAGCTGTTCAGCACAAGTAGCTGGGTTTACCAAAAGGATTTTAATTTCTCTGAAGAATTTGCCTGTTTCAATCTTTCCAAAATATTTACCTTAAATAAACACAAAAACACTCCTAAAAACTCCAAGTTTCTTCAACTTAGCAAACAAAAAAATCATTCTAGAAATGCTTTCTTTAGAATATTATCAGCAAAATTATTATAAGCACAAAATTGTCTCGCCTCACCATAGTCTGTGACTGATTTGGGAGCACGCTGTTCTATTTCTGCATTGCGTTTCTTGTTCTTGGATTTCCAAGCATGATACACCCTTAGCCTTCGGTGGAACTCTTCTCTGCAAGCTGCCAAGAGCTCAATATCTATCCCAAAAAAAAGGAGAAGGGGAAGGCATGAGTGAGAAAAGTCAGAAAAATTATTTATTAAATGTTTTTCTATACTGATAGGTATATGATTTGCAATCAAGTTGTAACACTAATATGCTACAATGTAATATAAAAACCCCTCATTCTCTGCAGCACAGAGCCTGTGTTTTATGGCCCAGAAAGTCCCTCAGTTTGATGTATCCTTCTCTGTTTTAGAGTAAAGGTAGTCCCCAAAGTAGCTGTTTTACTGGGACATTTGGGGCAGTGAAATGCTACAAATATTTCTGCTGAAAGTATCACAACACAAGCAGAACAGAAACAAATAAAAAAGATTAAATTGCACTGCTCAACTTTATTTCTGTAACTGAAAAAAACCAGCCATTTGACTGCTCAGATCTGCAGTCTTTTTTACTTATTTTAATTTTTCTTATTTTCATTATACTAAGAGACTGAATGATGACAAGGCTTTTTCATTAGTCATCTACGAGTATCCAAGTCAGCTTGAACTCTATGTATTACTGCACCGCCTATACAGCTGAAAACATTGCTCTAGTCTTGCATATGTAAAAACAGCAAAAGATAATGAGTTTGTTTCCAATTTCTACATCCAAGAAGAAATTCTGAGTGATCTTAAATCAGAAATTAACCACCTGCTTTCAACAGAAAGAAGGAAGAAACAATAATATCTAAAAAAGGAGTAATTCTTATCTGTTTCTATCTTCATAGCATCAAGGGTAAAGTGATTAATGCACCACTCTAAGTTTCCCAAAAGAAGTTACACATTTTGAAAATTAAAGAATAATATGAATATCTAAGACAGAAAGTATTTTTACACTGTACTTTACATGGCATTTTTGCTTTCTTTATGATCTGGTGACAGCAAGAAGTGATAGCAAAAAACTTCTTAGAATATGCAAATTCTAGGTAAAGCATAATAACTATTATTCCCTCTGTGGAAGTACATCAAACTGAATGAACTTAATTAAGAAGTTATAACATGTATTTTATGGCCCAAGCAGTTTAATATCATAAATATTTAATATCTAGAACACATAACAATGGAAATTCTGTTTCCTTAACATGGAAATAGCTTCACGTATTATTCTTTTGGGAGTAAGAGAACTTCTTAAAAATAATTTGTTATTCACTCTATCTTAAATGAATTTTTTATCTTTGTTATAGGAAGAAGTAACACTTCTCATATACCTACAACTTGAACTCTTTCTCAAATCAGAAAAAACCCACTTACCACAGGATGTGTTGATTGTATCGCGAAGCTCTGCGTATTTCCACTTACTAAGATCATGCTTCTTAGTACCAGCAGCAGCTTTTGTGGCTTGCACTGCAGGACCCCTACAATTATTTTAAAAATATATATGTATGTTTTCAAGTATTAAACAGGAATTGTTTTAAGAAGAGGAAGAGATCCCATGATCACCAATGTATCATTCTTACTACCATGCAGATCAGTAGCAGAGGGACTGAATTCTAAGGCAAAACACCACATTATTTTCAAGATGTTCAAATTATTAAGAGGAAATGAAAATATACTTTATGCACAAAATCGTGTCATAATCTGATTGGCCTCCTAGTGATTAAAAGGAATTGTCATTAATATTGTTCATGTATGAAAAGACATATTCTATTTATCTCATCCCACACTGATGTACATTTTACTTAGTGCCAACCAAGATGAAGAAAACAAAGACTGACTGTAGACATTTTTAGTTCCACTGAAAAAACAGACAATGAAAAATATTTCTGAAGAAGAACAAGGAGAAGGAAGAAAAGACATTTCCTTTCCTATTTAAAATTGGTCTAGGACAAAATCCTTGTTCCAAAGCTTGAGAAAATATTCTGTCTTTGACAAAACCTAACTTGAGAGAAGAAACCACATTAATCCTGCATTCACCGTACAGTGGCTCTCTGATAATAGCAATATTTATTCTGGGGTTGGGGGTGATGGTATTGATCATCAAGAAACACCAAAGTAAAAAAAGACCACTCAGAGGAAAGGCTGACCAGCAAAAAAAGACTCATTGAAACTCAGTGTTTTCCAAAGGCCAAAGGTTTCCACAATGTAGGTAATACACATGTAAGTTAACAGCAAATGCAAGTGAGAAAATATTACTAAAATCTTAATCACCGTTAAGAAAATGTACAAGGTTTCCGCATACAAAACCAACATTATGTGTAAAGATAAGCCTGAATTTTTTTTTTTCCCCCAAGAAATATGGTATGGATAAGTAGAAGAACCCTCCCTTAGGAATGGAAAACTTCCTGTGGATTATTTGTTTATAAAATAAGTTCAAAACACTGCAACTTTCAGTGATGAGTAGCACACCTCTTAAGCAGTAAGAAATTCAAGAACAGACAAATGATTTTACCAACCTCTGCTCATGACTAAGAACATAAATCGAATTCTTTCAGGATCTGAGGGAATTTGTTAATGGGGTAGGAAAATTCTTGATGCAATAAGAAGAAACCAGGCCATTTCATTGGAAGGGCTGTTTGTACAGTATTATCTTTGTGGGACAGGCACATTATTACAATAGGTATAATCTACTGAATATTATTTTAACATTTATTTTTCCATAAAGGTCTCATGTGGTACAGTGAAGTTTTATGTTTATTTTCCTTTTTTAATTACTAGGTTATAAATAACTATTATAACCTGAAAATTTTCTCTATGTAGATACAGCAGTTTTGAAAGCAGAGATAACAAATGCAATTTCAATTTCATTGAATAAACCAAATGAACCATCTCTTCCATATAATTAAAACTACAGAATCTTACAGTTGCAGTAGCAGCTTAATGCCTACTCATAGTACTAACCCGAGTCAATACACAGCTTCCAGTTAGAGTATGTGAGAAGTTTGACTTAAAAATGAACTCTGACTTAGCACTTTACTCATGACTGTATAACAAATAACTGCACAAACTCCTTCAAAATATATATACTTTAATATTTTGTTATTATTGGCACTCCTGCAGGACATTAAGGATTGCTGATAAATAATTTCCTCTGCCTGGTGTCTAACCTTCTTGAACCTAATTTGACAAATCCTAAGGATTTTCCTTATTTAACAACACTACCCACCACTCTAAGAGTTTGCTGCCTAATTTAGAGCAGCAGAACTAGGCTGTACAATCTCTGGTTAAACTAGTAATCTTTAAGAATGCTAATCCAATTGAATGTCTTAATCCTTCTACTAGGGTACTACTCTGCACTCTGAAGATCACTTGCTTCTTTTCTACATGACTTCAAGCATAACAGCCTGGCAGTAAGAGGAGTGTTACACTTGACATTTAGCCTTCACTGCTCCATATGAGAGTTATGTATCATAAACAGTATTTTCAGACTAAAAATACAAAAGATCGGTCTCACATCAAAAGTTTCCAGTGTATGAAAAGTGAGACAAATTTAGTTAAACAAGCATGGAACTAAGAGGTATTGCATTTTGAATTCAACCAAAACACAGAGCTTCTGATTTTGCTCCAAAGTTTTGTAATTTTTTGTACATTAAAAATTGGCCATTGTCATTGGAACTGTGTCAATATATGCAATACAACATGGCCATTTAAATTTACATGCTACCTTAATTACAAACAAGGTGATTTATTCCTGTTCTTAAAATAACACTGAAAGATAAAAAACAAAGTTACAGCTGCATTCCAATTATACATGCTACCACTAGAAAACCCATTAAACATGTGAGAATGATCATCTTCAGACTATATATAAACAGCTTAGTAACTTGTCTAACAGCAGATTTGCTTTTAAAAACTCTAAACAAATTTTCTTCTTCTGTAAGCTTCATAAAATCAGTGTCAAAGGTTATTTCTGCCCTCAAGTTGCAGAAAATACTTTCTAATTACTTGCCGATATGGAAGACAATCATAACAATTTCTTTGAACAGAGATTTAGTATTTTACCGACTAGTATATTCAGACAAAAATCTGTACGTATTTATCTTTCCTTCTGCAGTGTGCATAAAATCTTGCATTACCATTCGAGAAATCTCAGAAATTCAACCATTGGGATCTCTTAAGAAGGTTTTTAACATGCTCTTACCATGGTAATTTTCAAAACTGCTTTTATTTTATGAGAACTCTAATTAGAATATTTTCTCATTAAATGCACAAATAGTTACATTAGTATTAAATAACTTCATTAACTCTGTGCTGAATCTGAAGAAATACCTTAAAAAGATGTGAAGCCTTGTGTTCTATTATCATAAAGGTGAAAAGAGAAGAAAGCTGGAGAAACATTACCAAACAAAATAACAGGGTAGGTGAACTATACTTATTATTCTTTAATGTAATCAATTAAAATAACAGAAAAATAATTGCTGGGAAAAAAAGGTATTGGTAAAGGAAATTTACCTAAAAGATATAATTTACTTATTTGCTTATCATTTTAACAAAATCCATTACTTTTAATTCAACCCATTTCACATGTGATTTGTTTTTATAAAATTACTGATTCACTGCTGTTATATCTTCTCACCTACCTAGACAATATTTCTGACATTTCTGTGGCCATTTGTTCCCTACAAGAAAATTGGTAAATGAGCATAAACCAAATATATTGATATAAAAACAGCCTTTATAACTGTGAAAGTCTCTTGACAATCAAACTGAAATTAAATGAAGTGCACAGGAAATGGCTACTTATTTTAAATTATTTACATACATACATACATCTGCACACGCACACACACATACGCAGACTCCTGATTCTGTAAAGAGTAATAAATCATACAGGGCAGTGAAAAATGGACAGTATGTGAAAAACTTTACAGCCATTATATATTATAATTTTTGAATAGATATTATTAGGTATATTTGATTATTAAGGGGTTTATTAGACATAAGCAAAGTAGTGAATATAAGGTATTAAAAACTGATTTAGACATTACAGATGCATACTAATAAAGATTACTCTGAGGTGTTAGTATATAAGAGGACAATATCAATTTCTTTTGATTAATTATTGTGGCTTTTATCTATTAGAGCATTCAAATGGAAAAAAATGCCATACGCAGTCATTTGTGGCTTTGTTCCATTGGCTCTGCAAATAGAACACATTTATGTTAGATAGACAGTTAATATTCTAATGATCTGAAGCGAGAAAAGGTGGGTCATAGCATTTCCTGATCTCTCACATCTTCTTTATTATCTTATTAATTTTTAAAGTTTTTTTAACTGATTATATAGACCTTTTCCCCCCCCAACTTTCTCACTCAATCATGACTTAAATTATAATCTAGGAAAAAAATGCACAAGTGAAAACTTCCCCCAACCTTTCTCCCTCGTCCAATCTTTCAAAATCAGAGGCTTTGAGACATGTTACTGATATATTGCATGCTTGGATAAGTCTATCACAAGAAATAACAGCAATCCTCCTGTAGCTACTCTGGGAACAGGAGAGATGCTTCTTCCTGCAAGCTGTAAACAGACCCCAAGTCTATCTGCTATACTGGGAACCCACAGGTGCAGAGACATAGCACTAAACATGCTACAAATTAGGACTTTTTTGGATTGTTCTGATCCAACACTCAGAACAGCTACACTCACAGCACTCTCTAAGACTAGCTTCTTTTAGTGTTATATGCCATATTGTGTGTTTCAATAAGTCACAGGAAAACACTGCCCAGTTGAAAGCAGATATCTATTACTTAAATTATTTTTTTACTTAAGTGCTAAGCACTACCATTAATTTACCCCTGGGTCCAGTAAGTCACTTATTACACATACTTTCAAACTGTGGATGAGTAATAAAACTGGATAAAGCTAGACAAGGTCCAGCAGATCCAGCACAGAAAAAGCATGAATGAAAATGCTGAATCTGCTGCCAGAACAACCAACTTTTCTTCTTTACAGAAGGCAACAAATACATTTTTCAAGGAAACTGCTAATATTTATGCACCCTGAAATATCTATGAAAGCTACTGGTGAATGAAGCAAGGTACTGAGGAGAAAAGAAAGAAGTAGAGGCTTGTCATGTTCAAATATGACAACACAAAAGTGTCACATCTTCCTAAAAAATAAACACATAAAATCCCCGTTTTCTTACTCTTTTCACTCCACAGTTAACACCACACAATGGAATAAAATACTCTTTTAGTCATGCCAATACGCAAGCATGAAAACCATTTTTTATGAAACTATGTGAAAACACTGCAGAACCAGCACACTGCATGAATTCAGTATGAAGTCACACATTCTTTATCTTACTACAGCAAAATTTAACAGAAAAAGTATGCATACACTTATATAAAAGTCAATGATTTCCGTACATCACATATACGTAACATGTCAGCTTCAAACGTAGAAGATGGTAGACTAGAACTTCTTTAGACTCTAGCAAAATTTTGATTATTATATAAAATAAGCCTTGAGTATTTATTATTTAATCATTAAATAGTGTATTTTGTTCTAACCAACAGTTTTAATTTTCCTGAATCTTCATAGTTTCTGCCTTTAAGCCAGCTCCTGAAATTACATGAAAATCTGTTCTCTGATTTCAATAGAAGATACTGGGGCCGAGGGAATGTTTCAGTATTTTGGTTTTAAACAAAGCAAAATAAAATCAAATGAAAGATTAAATTAAAAGCATTCTATTCAGGTTTTGAATATGTTTTAAACTATTTGAAGTAGACTTTAGAAACAGAGGGGAAAATAATTTGCCAATGAGATTAAAAAAATCTCATTTAAGTAGAAAAATCTATCACTTTTTTCTAGATTTAGGTATTATCTTGTTCAAGAAAGAATTTACATCTCTATGCTAACATGTTCAGACCATTCAGCACTTTCCAATCATTCAGAAGAGAATTCATTCTCCTACCACAAGCTACACAGCAGAGAGAAACTGGTAAGTCAGAGTTATGATGACAATTAGTTCATCATCCATTCTGGGATTATACAAGAAAGACAAATGTCAAAATCACCTATGAGCAGTAGGAAACACTGTGGAAATTAGAGCTTCACTGACAGAAAAGTCACCGAATTCTCTGAGCTCTTCTTGTCTTCTGCCTCCTTTCTTTCATATTTAAGAGAATTCTGCCAGGTCGCAACACTAGAGTGACTTCGTGTTTACCTTCAAAGTATAGAACCAAAATCCAGACAGGGAAAGTGGTGAAGCACTAGAAAGGCTGCCCAGGGAAGCTGTGGATGCCCCATTCCTGAAGGTCTTCAAGACCAGGTTGGATGGGGATCTGAGCTACCTGGTTTAGTGGAAGGTGTCCCTGCCCATGGCAGGGGGTTGGAACAAGATATCTTCAAGGTCCCCTTCCAACCCAAACCATTCTGATTCTGTGAACTGAGCATGTCAGTCTCATCACAGACAATATCACAGCTATTGTAGAACTGAGGGGGAAACCACAACTATTTCAGAGGAACTGTCTAAAGTCAGTATTGTAAATGACAAAAAAAATACCCATCTATCTCAAGTAGGCATACAGTTATTTAAAAAAAAGTATACATCTATATAAAATTGGGTAGCAAATGGAACACATTTGGGAGTTTGAAACTACATGGAAACCTAGTCGATTTTCTTGCACTCATTTCAACAACCACAAACTGAGCAGAGTCATACTAATGAAGTCATGTGATCATGTTCATAGGTCCCTTTATGCAACTTGACCAGTAAGTACTATTTTTACTGGAACATCTATGATGCTTCTAAGGTGTCACCTTTTACACATTAAGAGCTCTTGCTTTGCAGACAAGCAGTGCAGTTCTGTACATCAAAAGTCAAGCTCTTTTTATGACACATCAAAAATTCACACATAACAAGACTAACATTTAATTTTTGAACCCATCTATGTTAATTATGTACATTCCACTTGAAAAAAATCTTGCCAGTCATGACCCAGAAATAACTATTATTTCTGCATTCAAAGAGGGTTTCTTGTTTAAAAAAAAAATCCCACACAAATCCACTGTACAAATGGAACCACCAAGTCCTAGCAAAGATGTATTTTATTACTACTTACCACTGAAAAAATTCTATTCCCTACTTTAAATGAGTCATAAAAATCAGAACTTAAAGTTTGCCATCCTTGTCAGAACTCAGAAAGAGAACTGCAGTCATATTCACAAGCACCTACAAAATTACTGATGTAGCAAGATGCAACATGAAGAAAGTCTAAGCAAAAGCAATCTATTTCTAACAAATTTCAAAAGTTAATGTGAAAAATGTATTCAAATACACTGACTAAGAAGGTCCACTTAATAAACACAAAGTTACATAAAAAAAAGAGCATAGTCTTAAAGGTACCAGGATAGGAAGGGAAAAAAAAAAAAAGAGGGGAAAATGTAACTACTTTGCTCCATACCTGCACAAACCTAAATCAAGCTGAGCTTCATCACTGATGAGTTCTGCCTCGCTCTGGGCAATTCTCATTGCAAGCTCATGGTCACGACGTTCCTGTTCAAGCACTGCCTGGTGCTGGGTTTCCTCCTCTCGTTCTCTAGCTAGCTGAGCCTCAATTTCAGCCTGTTTTAGAATAAGACACCTTTAACCTTACCCAATCAAAACAAAAATGCTACAAAATCAGTATTAGAAAAATATGCTAAGTAGTATATTAGCTTTTCAAAACACATACAGTTTACAGAGCTGAAATATTAACACCATTAGCATTTAGTTTGACCCAAGAAAAATGAAACAGCTACAAACTGAATCTTGGTTTTCATATAGTTTATCAAATAATTATTGTCCACCACTTGTATTACCTTTTCAAATAAAGTGCCAAGTAATTATTACTTATTTTAAAAAAAAATGAAATATTTTGTTCACTATTACAAAAATTAGCCTACAAAAGTTTTTAGAATCATTAAAACTCAAATGAAACAGAGACTATGGCTACTCCACCACAGCACTAACACAGTATCTTGATAGTCTGTTCTTGGCATTACAGGACTTTGTGTTAGGCTCCACTCTGCATATAGGTCTGTGGCTCATTTTGAAAAGGGATTAAGACAGACACTGGAATTCTCTGTGGAACTGATCTGGCTTTGAATTTAAGCAAATGGTAAATCTTCCAACTTAGTGCAATGCAGGAGCAATTCAAATATACTGCCTCTGCAGAGCCAAACAACAAAAGCCTTTTACCATAATTACTTCACAAAAAGCCCTGCACACACAGTAAGTAATACAAGACCATCCAATTCTTACTTTCAAAAGGCACGTACACCAAGTTTTAGCAGTGCCTTTATGGGTGCCTAAAAATCAACAAAGGAAACAAAGTTGTTTCCCACTCATCATTGTGAAGTTGCATCACTAAAGCTACACAGTTACACCAGTGACTTTATCCTATGAATCCCATTTCAGATTAGCTGATAAGATCAACCACGAGGAGGAAAGATAATGAGAAATTAACTGTATGTGGGAGAATGAAACACCCTAATGGATTATGTATCTGCTTGGATCCAAACCCAGTATTTTTAAGTAAAAGTGTAAATTACATTCCGCATTGCAGACATCCACAGCTCAGAAACAAAGACACATCGATAAAAACAATCACTATAGAAGTTCTTTTTCTCTTAAGACTGCTGGATAGTGTCACCCATGTCACCCAAGCAATCTTCAAGAAAAAAGGAAAGAAGGATACAGGGGCCAAACACATTTCAGACTGAGAATTCATTATGAAATCAGTAAGAATTGCCATAAATCAAGGGAAAGGGTGGAAGAGTGCAGTTTGAGCTGCACCTATCTAGTGCACATTAATGGAGTCAAAGGGGTTACCGAGGACAGTCCTGCATCCTCTCATTATTAACAATATTCTGAAAGTGTTTGCAGTTAAGCAAGTACATGACAGTCCAAGTCCAGATGTGACTTTAGTAAAAGAATGCCACACTTGCCTGATATGGGGCACCCACAAAACCCTCAAAGGCTAAGCTAGGATTCTCCAGTGTTGTGTATTTTTAACTTTAAAATAACTTTTAAAACCCTTTAAAAGCAGATGCACCTCTACTCAGAAGACCTGAAGTTGCACGAGAACTAGAAATAGGTGATCTGTCTTGGGATGCCCTAAATATGACATTTGCCTTATATCTACTGTTAAGGTGACACTGGTGAATGACTCTGAGACATGCATTTTTAGAAAGAAGCCATTTGACTCAATGCAGAACCTAAGCTACAAAAAATATTTCAAAATAAGTAAATAAATACAACAAAGGAAACGGACAACTCCAAAACAACCATCACAATAACAAAAAGCCACACACAACTAAAGCATTAACCTGAATACGCTTTTCTTCCTCTTCCCTCTTTTTTCTCTCTTCCTCTTCTTGTTTTCTCTTTGCCTCAATCTCAGATTTCCTATTACATAAGAGGAGGACGAAATGGAAATATGTTATTATGATGCAAGTGAACAAGAAATAGTAAGAAATACAAAATCTCTTTCATAAAACTGAATGGTAATCTACAAGTCAGTGCAGTCCTGACGACAAGACACTACATGTAAGTCATGAAATTTTTCAAGTTCATTTGTATTTCCAGCTGCATCATGTAATTTCTTCTATATGCTCTTTTGACACTTGCCTTATAAAGCACTAGGAAAGGAAGTGTTTCAACACTGCCCAGCACACCCAGAATACAATGCAAGTGACTCCCTAAGTGTAAGTGCATCAAAAACAACCTCATTAAAAAGCCTTTCCTGTTTTCTTCTCATTCTACAACCAGCAACTTATTCAAATTCAAGACTCACAGGCGTCTTTCCTCTTCATCCTTCCTTCGTTTTTGTTCTTCCTCTTCACGTCTCTTTCTTTCTTTTTCCATTTCCTCCTGGATGCGTCGTAGCCTCTCTGCTTCATCCTCTTGCTGCTTTTTCTTTTGCAGTGCACTAAGAAGCTGCTCTGAGCTTTTAACTAAAGCATCATATTCTTTCTGTATCTGTTCTCTAGTCATTATAGTGGTCTGCAAAAATAATAAGGGAGTTATTCTTCTTCATTTGTACCTCACTTTTGAAAACATATACTGAAAAAGTATTAAGTGAAATGAGATCACTGAGTGCTATATTTAAATCATATACACACTCCAGGGTGGAGAAGCTTGAGTCCATTCTTTCCTTTCTTAGTAAAATCCTGAGGACCCATTACTCTCCTCTCCCCTATAAAACCATACAAAGCAATCTCCATTTCATCAGTGAAATTAAACATGACTTCTTTTCAAAACACACCTTCATATTTTAAATCTTGCTATTTTAAGCAACAGAAATTAATTCTTAACGTGCTAGGATGGAAGGCCTGCCCATGTGTATTGTGCATTGTGTTCTTCTTTAGTGGTTACCTACAGCTCTGCTTTTATGTTGTAGCATTAAATAGTTTTTCTCAATATTTCTGCTAGCACTCAGAAAAAATATTGCAAAATGTCGTGACTAACTTTAAAGTTATTAGTAACAAATGACAAGTTGAAAATGATTCAAAAATAGACTTTTCTACACACGTTTTCAAACTTTATTGATAGGTACAATTTAATTTCATTTTACAATTCACATCTTATTAATACAACTGCAATATAGGGTGTTTGCTGACCTTTTCTGATGGTGGACCATGATGATAATCAAATTATATCATTTTTATTAGAAAAGAGAAATCCAAGTTGAAAGGTTAACTCTACCATCTTTTCAACAGTGATTTTAAATAGAGAAGTCTTAATATGGTACACTAAGAAAGGCGTAATATTGCATGAAACAAGAACTCAACAAACCAAACCTTTTCTAACACTAATAAATGCCAGTGTGCTTTCATTTCGTCTTTGTGCTTCTGCGGTAAGAAACAGAGAACTATAGACCTGAAGCATAATCAGCAAGCTGAATTTTCTTTACTACCAAGTCTGAAAAACTTTTTAACTGGAAGAGAAATGCCTTTATTCTGTGAAAAATGCTTGTCTGTTTCAGCCCTTATTAAGTGAAAATATTGGTAATATGCATTATTTCAAGTAAAAAAGCAACAAACAAATTATTGACAACATTTGTCTCATAATACCAACAAGCATTTTTTCTTTAAAACCTTCAGAGCAAATTTTGGCACACAGATAATAGTAACAAAATTAAGACATATGCACCTTTTTTCAGGATTCACTTCAGTTATATTCACAAGTAATTTTAAACAGTAATTACCCAATGACTGAAAATTAAGACCACCATATTAAAGTATTTTTTCTATTACGAAAAATGTATTTGCCTTCTTTTTTAGATGAAGCTTTTTAAAGATCTCAGTACCAAGACAATATTTCTCTAATTATTATTACATACCTTTATTTTGGTCATTGAAGCATCAATAGAATCCTCCAGCTCCTTGACCTGCTTGCTTGTCTCTGCTTTCCCCTCCTTCAGAGCACTTACTACTTCATTGAATTTATCAAGTCTCTTCTTCAATGTACGTACTTTTATAAGGCCATCAATGCTGTGAAGGTAAGACAGCTCATTTGTATCTTGAGATAATTTTGGAAGGTGGTATTTTTAAAATTCCACTAATCATTGATGTAAAAAAGGTAGATGGGAGACTTTATGCCTTCTGACAAAACTCACCGTCTTTTCTGAAATTCAAGTATTATCACATCAAGTAACTAAGTAATGGAGCATTTTCCAAACAGTTTTAAAACTAATTAGCAGACAGTGACTCAAAATAGAAAAATGCATTTTTATTTTGAGAATTAATTGGGTTTTTTTTTTCTATTTTTTTCATAATGATAAATCATTAGTATCCACTAGAGGATTTTAACTGGGGGGGACAAAGATAGTAGTGTAGTGCCACTTATTCAAAGAGCAATAAAGGAATGAATCAGATAAAACTTAACTGATAAACAGCAGGGAACATAGTCATCACACCCCAAAGGAGTGAGAAAACAAGGCTGGAGAAGAGTTCAGGAAAACTTGGGAGTTTTTTTAAGAACCACTATTGAAGGCCCCACACAGAAGCTACAACTCTTCAGACAGTCTTCCTAAACAGAAATCACTGAACTGGGATTCACAAAATCAACACACAAAAGTAAAAACTAAATCAAATCATTAAAGATGAGAACCAAGTAGCTCAAAAATAAAGGAAATGTTAGAAATGGCAAGATTCAAAATGCAACAATTCTCAAAGAATATAAAATAAAACCCTTTAAAAGAAGCCCGCTACTAGAACAGAACTGCATCTCTGTCAAAGAACATAAAGGTGTCAGCAGAACTTAATGACTGAAGCAGTTTTTCCATCAGTATTCCCTGCAATCAGCTAATGAAATTAATTTCAAGAGGAGACAAGACAGACAGAATACAATTATTTTTAAGATAAAAATGAAAGGGAGCCCACAAAGGAAGATGTGAATGGGTGTGCTGGTTTAACACAGTCTGGTTTTCTGTGGGGGCAGGAGGAAAGCTGTTCTAAACTTCTTTGTCCGGCACAGAGCCAATCGCTGAAGGCTCTGACAATGGGCAGGTTAGTAGCCCAATTAGAGAAGTTGGGAACACCTCTGTGATGACATATTTAAGAAAGGAAAAAGCGCAGGAAGGTCCTTCTTCTCCCAAGGGTGGTGAGGTGGCTGCTGGGGCCCATCCCGGCAGGGGCCACTGGGAGCCGTGTGGCTGGGGCCTTCCCGAGGCCGGGACCATGTGGCCAGGGCCTTCCTGAGGCTGGAGCCGCCCGTGTGGTGCTGGCAGGGACCACGTGGCCAGCANTTTCACTTCCAAATTAGAACAGCTCATCCTTAAAAGACTAAACCCCATGAACTAAAATGACCCTCGCTAGGTAGTTGTGGGAAGACTGCTTGGCCCGTAGGAGGGACTCATGTTTGAGCAGGTTCAGGCAGGATTGCTGCTTGTGGAAGTTAAAATCATGCTAGAAAAGTTCACAGAGAACTATCTCCTGTGGAAAGGATCCAGAAGAAACTCTTTTCCTTCAGCATACTGAAGAAAGAATTTTAAGAAGTGAAATACAGGCCCAAGCCCCACATTTTGTTTCCTTGCACAGTCGGTGGAAAGATGGAGGGACTGGGAAAGAAAGGTGTTCTGAAGGTTTGCTTTGGTTCTCATTACCCTTTTTATTTTTAGTTCTGTTAATAATAAATCTTCTCTATACTGTTTAGTTTTTGAACCTGTTTTGCCTTAAAGTGGTTTTTTTTTCAATAATCCTTATCTCAACTCATGAAAATGAAGTTCTCAATTCCCCTTCCTCTGCTCAGCTATAGCAGAGGAAAATAAGTACATGGTTTTTTTATGGGTGCCTGGTGCTTAGCCAGTGTCAAACCACGACAACGGGTAAAGGACAAAAATTAATGATCTTAAATTAAATTAGAGAGACTTAATAAAGGATTTCTAAAAACCAGGCTGTCACGGAAGAATTTTATGAACAAAGAGCTAAAGAAACATCTCTTAGGAAAGGTTCAGATTTGCTCTTGGGAAAGAGCAAACAAACACGGAACATCTCGGTCTCCTTCAATTGGACTTAGCATCATTCTATGATCTCAGATATATTTGGTTAAGTAAAGTCAATCTCTTCTTCCTACAGTCACAAGAAAATACTATTTAAAACATATTTCCTTCAACTAAGGAATATCTTCTTACCGTGGTTTGTGCTTTCTCTTGCAAAGCCACATACGAATAGTCTTTTGTATTTTAATGCAGGCACTGGCTCGATATTTTATCTTATTTTTCACTGTAAACACACAAAAGATAGAGTCTTAATGCTTTACGCAGTTTAACACAACTTCTAACTTCTTCACGCATTTGATGTCTCAAAACTGTATGCGGACTACATGTGCTTGAGAGCCTGTTCTATATTGGAAGCACAACACTTAAGACACAGAACAACAGAGTTCACAATCTTGGCTCTCACGTATAGAGGCTCTCATGCAAAACCAACAGGAACAATGAAACATGTGCAGACCTTTCCCCATCTTCCAGACACCTTTACTGAAGCACACCACAGTGCCAATCTCTATTTCACACCTCCTTATTCCTACTCTGCACAGTAAACTTCAAGACCAGGTTGGATTGGGCACTGAGCAACCTGGTCTAGTGGGAGGTGTCCTTGTCCATGGCAGGGGAGATTGGAACCAGATGATCTTTAAGGTGTCTTCCAATGCACACCATTCTATGATGCTATAAAGTGGGCAGGCCAAGCACTTAGAAACCATGTATTGACAGAGACTTATTTGCAGATGAGCAGTAATTCCTGGAGTAGAGTTGTTTGCCCCATAATTTATGTCAGTACTTTCAAACATGGCAAGCACTTGCCAGAACTAAATGATTCCGTGTTGCCAGCTATGAGTGGAACTATCTCTCCTGCTGATGCTGAAGTCTCTTCCAGCCAAGACCTGTGACAGCTGGTTATTTATGTGCACGGGATCAGCCAGGACCAGTAAGCACCCAGGCAGCTTGGACACAGCAGACTAATGCTGGCCTGTAATGCCCCACTCTGTAAAACCTCTGTGGTAACCCCTTCCCATGTACCTAACACACAGCACAAAAAAAAAAAAAATCTCACCAATCTTGCAATCAATTATTCAGACTTCAGTAATGTAACCATCTCCTATACATGTCCTTGGTTATATTTCAAGGTGATAATAATTGCTTTGCTGTACTTTTAACAAACATTTTGATTTAACAAAACATAAAATACATACATTTAATCACCGAGAGAGAACACCATTGAACTTTTTTCCAACGACTGCAGATAAGCCAGCGATTCACTCGTTTAACCAGCTCTGCTAAGTGATCTGGATCAGACTTCATTATCTGATCAAACTCTGCAAACTAAATAATAATTAAAACAAGTTTTACATATTAAGAGGACAGAGAGTGATAGACATTATTATTTAAGATCATGCTGAGTTAAAATGTTAAAATATTTTTAATGTAAACTGTATATCATTATATCAGCTTTCAATTAAGGTTAGCGGATACATTTTATTACACTTTATTATTTAATGATAACAGAAATGACAACTGCAGTTTGTTTTATGGATGTCCAACACTTGGCATTTTGAATAATCTAACCATTTACTAATCACCAAAAATATTTATTGCCAAAATTTTTAAAAATTAATTGTTTTTCTATATCCTGGAAATGAACTCTGGCCTTCCACAACTTCAAGACACATCTAATTATATTATCTGTGAAAAACAATAAATGCTGAAAGCACTTGTCAATTTTTAACCTTTGTATAAGGTTCCCATTGAAGGCAACATTTTCTGAAAATCCTGTGCTTCTGCTTTTCAGTAATTATATGATAGGAAAATTACTGTAATCTCAGAAGAATGTTATTCCTTTCTCATCACAATAGCTCTCTACTTCATCTCCTCTCTCTGAATAGCAGCAGCAATGCTTAGAATCACAGAAAGAGATTTCAGGTACAAACAGATTTTACCAGAAAATATTTCTTCTTGGCTCTGACTTCCTCTTTTTAATAGATAACATAATTCTTGAAATACAAACACTGCATTAGAAATACTGTAGTTATTACTACAAGCAACAAGACTATAAATAAGGGTGTATTAGTACTGATACTGTTGTTTATTCAAAGCAAATGAACAAAATTATTTACAAAAATCCTAAGGGCAACCTTATTTAGGTTGGCCACACTTTTATCAATGTGTTAAACAATGTCACCAAAGGTCCTTTCAAACTGATATTATTCTAAGATTCATAATAATGAACTCCAAGAAAAAGACTACCTTGCCAGGTCTAAAAAACACCTTGGTTAGCCCAAATTTGTAATCATTTTCATTCAGTCCAAGGGCTTTAAATAGGGCCTGAAACACAGAAAACAGAAAGTATTATATTCTGCCTCCTTCAAAAAACCACAAAAAAAATGCTACAATACATTTTCTCTCCTGGATGATACAGAAGAATGAATTTCTTTCTTACTTTGCAAAAAAGCCTAGGGTCCAGTCGAGCCAATTTTTCAGGCAAGTATTTCTTGTACATATTATATAGTTCATGAAATGAAGCTCGTGATGGGAAACCACCTTGCATCAAATCCAGAACTGACACCATCCCTAAATTCACAGAGACACATGCACAAAAGCTGGGATCAGTAACATGCAAATTGAGCAGTGAATTTTATGATAACCAGGAGGTTTATGACATAAGACTCAAAGACATTGTTCAGCAACTAAACCACAAAGTTCAGCTGGGACTTGATCAAATCTCAAGCATTTTTTGATGATGTGATCAGCCACAAAAAGTTGATACTGAACTCATCAGAGGAGCCCACAAAGTTTTCTCCCTACTTGAGAGGTAAGTAACAATCATGCATAGGATTTTTTACTAATATTTCTTCTAAATTCTTTTTTCTTTTTCAGCAGATTTGACATTTTCATTTTTAAAGGGAAGAAAAAAGAACCCAAATCCCAAACCACCAAATAATGCCCAACCAGGCTTTTGTTTTAATCATGTGGATGGTATTTCTGAGATGTGGTACAGATGCAACCTCAAATACATACGCAGTGCTAGAACATTTAGTGTTATTTCAAATACAAGGTAAGATGCTGCTTAGAACTGCTAAGATGTAACTTTAACATCCTGAATAATGTTACTACATTTTGGCTGAAACTAGGACACCAGTAAAGCCCAGATAGAGTCAGTGAGATTCAAATTACTTCAGCAGCACAGGACATACCAGTTTTTACCCACTACTTTACATAACCTTATCAACAGAGGCAGCAGGTTAAGTTTTTAAGTTGGCCCTTAACTTGTGTTTGCTGTCTTAAAAATTAATCTTCTGCATATTTGCTTTGTTTTTCAAAAAGTTCAGTGGGGCATGAGCAAATAAAGTTGTAAATTTGGAAAGCATCTAGCATTTCAAGAATAATGGAGATGCAGCATTGTGTCCATGTTGGATGTTCAGCTCCAAGTTAATAGTGATATAAAGAAACTTTTGAAAAAGTAAACCAGTATGATTAACGACTATCATAGAATCTATAAAACCAAAGAACACTGGTGTGCTTCGATTACTAGATATCTCAGCTAACACTGACTGCCTCTAAATGCACACAAAAGTTTTTAACACTTCAATTGCCACAGAAATTTAAAATTCTGTTGTTCCAGACTGAACTGGTACTCTATTAACACTGTGGGCAACACAAAGAGATGGATTCAACTCCGGGTCAGGAAATCTAAATTTATGTACCCAAAAAATGGCTACAGAGCTTCTTATATATGCACCTGATATCTGTCTTCTCATTATAATAAAAACAGTTGATGAAAATTACATCAACTCTTCTTGCAAAGAAGAGACCTAATGGCAGTTCAGATAAATTATTTCTAGGGTTCTATTGACTAAAATAGAAAGTTACTAAAAATCTAAATAGCCATTCATAAGGCATAAACAATCTACCTTTTAAAAAACAATTCAAGCAAGGAAATACTGCTTTCATCCCACATATTTCAAACTTAGGTTAATATATTATCCCCAAAGTAAAAAACAGAGGGCAAAATACCAGTGGCATACATTACCGGAACACTGAAGCTGAGAGAGGATCTGTCCTCCTTCAAAATGGTGACTTGTCATCTTTAGATTAGGTTTGATACAGCGAATAAAGCTGGACCCCTATGACCAAAGCAAGAAGTTAGCAAAATCTACACATTTTTAAAACTCCTAAAATAGCAGTTAATGATTTAAGACTTATGGGTGGGGGGGGAAAAAAAGATACAAAATAATTGTATTCTAAAAGAGAAATGCTAACATTATCACAGAATCATAGAATGTTAAGGGATTGGAATGGGCCTCAAAGATAATTAAGTCCCAGTCCCATTCTTTTCCTCTCGTATATCAGTTTTGCACTATAACCTTGGTCTTGCTATATCTGATCTCAATCCTCAAGCTATTAACTGGACCATCCATTTTGTTGAATTTTCACTCAACTATTCTCCTTAACATGTATACAGTCTAACTATAATTTATGACTCTAGATTCTACTACCCTCATTATCTTCTACAGTCACAGCACTAAAATGCCTCAGTCCTCCAGAGTTCACATCAGCAAATATTAACAGCCTATCAAAAAAGCAAAATGAAAAAAAAAAATTTTAATGGCTTTATGGAATTTGGAAACAGTAATTAATAATAAATTACTTCTTAAATAACTTACTTCTAAGTAGTATTTCTAAATTTTCTGCAAATTAGTCATCAATGATAACCAGTGCATGGAAAGAAGTAAAAGTGACAAAAAAGGAGATTGCATATTGCTTAGTCAAATCATTTAACTTTCATTCTACAACTGTTTTGAAGGTGGTAGGTTTTCCCTTTTCAAGTAAATCAATAACCATCACATGCACAGGAAGATGTTCCCAAAGTGCCATGTAGCTGCAAACTCCAAAACAATTACTAATTATATTTATTGTAAGCCATAATATTGAGATAATCTATTTTGCCTTACATCAGAAAACTGTGAACCTACATCTGTATATATACTTACAGTACTGTGAAGCTTCTCAAGAAGCAAATTTAACTGAGTCTGCAAAGGAAAGCAGGTATTTCAAGACTCTTACCATGGCAAGGACAGAAATATACACAGAAATAGAGGTACAGCATTACTGCATGCATGTTCATTGTTAGTGATACAGAACTGATAAACCAAACATTCACAAAGTTATTAATAGACAAAATCATGCAAGTGTGCATGAATGGCCCTGTGGAAATTGATTGTATTTAATGTACAACAATACTGCACGGACTACTCACTTATTACACCACAGTTATCAAAAAAACATGCACATCCATTTGGGAAAATAAAAAATAATGACTATGTAATAAAACTATTAAAAAAATGAGACCAATCTGCAATCATTTTTAAAAACACACTGAAAATTTGTGAAATCCCAAATTTAATCTATAACAAGCATTATTTGTATGTTAAATAATTAACACAAAAAATATATTCTCAGGGTTTTCTTGTAGGCTTTTTTGAAGTTATGTCAACACTTATCTGCAATAATCTATTTTTATTTCCAAACTTCCTACTTTATAATTCTCTATTGATGACAAAAAAACCCCACAATTTTAAAATTACATTTACTGAGATTGCATTTAAATATACCATGATGAGAAAAGACTGCAATACTACTATTATTTGGAATCAAATCTTCAGGATAACCAGAGACTTAAGGCTATCAGAAAAAGCAAGTTAGAGTTGCTATTGAAAGTTATTGTTAGGGACCTAAAATATTCCAAAACCACATCAGGAAAATTGCAATATTTTTACTTTAGAGATGTGTCCGTTTTGCCACATAGATTACTGCTGGGCCAGCCTTTCTAGTTTATTAGCAAGCTTTAAGTATATAGACTGCAGCAATACAAAATTCAGTATGTCCTACATATTCATTTTCAGCATTGGAAGCAAAATTCAAAGAATCTGGCTTTTGATTAATTTTTTTAGCCAGATCTTTCAATTACCTTGAATCCAAGAAACAAGATTTGTATGGGTAGTGTGCATCAGCTACAGCTGCCAATTGTCCTTCTGGTAGACGAAATTGGTTTGGGATTTTTTAACTTAACATGGATATGGTTAGAAAGAGTGTCACAATAAGCATGACAAACACTAATAACCTCCTGCTCAGTTCTCACTTACACATACTCTTTATATCTCAACTTGATCATAATAATTATGTTTTCTTAAATTCAAAAACTTAAGTTTGCAAGGGACAAAATGCATTTCTGCTTGAGGAAAAATACCCCTTCCTTATATTCTGTGATTTGACAAGAAATAAGCCAGAGCTATTCTCAGGTGAATTTCTCCAACAAAATGTGTATATGAGTAAGGCATATTATTAAAACTACTGCTCTTTGAATTGTCACAATTTAATTCATCATTAGCATACAGTAAAATCATTTCAAATAATCTTGAAGAGATCTGATGATAAATTAATCATTATTTTCTCAACTGATTTATGAGAATTAATTTTAATCAGTTATAAGGAAGGGATGTGTGAAGGATTTCATAAAGAGAAATCCCTGCAATATAATCTAATAATTGATATAATTAGAAGAATTTCTAATTTCAATAGTTCAGAAAACTGACTTGGAAATTAATGTACTAAGAATTCTTATTCTTAAAGAGATGAAATATCTAGTAAGATAAAAGACCTTATTTTGATGTCATCTGAAGTGAAATTTTCAAGGCTATTAGTGTTCATCAGCATTGCATGCTGTGTCTGGGAAGGTAACACTAAATGAATTTTTGGAAGTAACACATACATTCAAAATGCCATTAAACTTGAAAACACTGAAAGAATTATAGATTGATGGGCCAGATCCAAAGAGGACATTAGTTGTGTTCTAGGTGGAGGGGTGAACAACAAAGTTCAAGGGGAAATCCCAAAAAGTTCCCAACTCCATTGCTCCTGGACTTTAAAAATGCCTCCCTTTTAATTCACCCCTCCTTGGACAGTGTATAATGCACAAGTCCATGTCACCTGAACATGGAGTGCTAAATTCAAGAGAAATTGAAAATCCAGATGGAAGGACGTGGAAACTAAAGATCCCCCACTTGATTTCATCTAAAAAACTGTGGATCCTAGCTTAAAGCAGACTCATGGCTGCAGGGTTTCCTTAGGACATGACTTATCTGTATACAATTTTTCAGTCTACCTGATGATAATGTATTTTACATTAAATCAATTGCTGCAGTTTAATTCAACAACCACTATAGAATAAAAAGGAGTTAAAAAGAATCATCAGAGCAAAACTCGAGAGAGCAGTCTGCCCAATTCCCAGTTAAATGCCAAAACCTCTACCTTACAAGTCAAGCTCTGCCTCCTACTCTTTCTGGGCCCATGAAAATTTTATTTCTGGCTACCTAACCAAACAGCTCCAGAAGTGTGTAACAAGAACACCCTTTGTCAGACTGACCGATAACTTGGCGCTCACTACAGGAATAAAATAGCCATAGAACACTGAATACAGCATAGACCTCAGAAAGAATACTATTGCTATAAAAAGCAAGTGTTCTGCTACCATATCCTTCCTGTTCTTCAGGCCCTGCATCTTTAGAACAGATCCAAATGCTACCCTCAAGATATGATTACGCAAGAAGGAATTTATCTTTCAGTCCTGATTCAGTACTTAACCTTGATAGGAAGCACAAATGCAGAAACACTCTTCTGCTACTGGCCGTGTCTCACTCTACGCAAAAGTGTTTTGGATTACCTGCATTCCCCAGGGACTGTGTAAGGAGTCTAGCTGGGAACATGAGGGGGGTTTTTGGTTGCCCTAGGTAAGTTAGCATACCAAAACTGTTTCAGCACTTAACCTGAAGGCATACAAATCCTTCATTGGATCTGGCCCAGATGTGTTGAAAAGAGCTCTTGCTGAAATTGCTGCAGCTCTACCAACTGTAAATCCATGAGATTGAAAAATTTACCTGCAGCCCACGATGTGCCTGCTTTTCATCTCATAATTCCCCTATTGTTCTTTCTAGCCATCCTGAGCTGGAATAGTCCAGCTAAAATAAAACTGCTGAATGAGAAAAGGATGCAGAAAACATTTGGAGAAGACAAGGTTTGAAGGTCAGCTTTGTAGCATCAGAAGAAAGGAGAAAATGAGGAGAAGCATCAGATTCAGGTAGTGAGAAAGGAAACATTCAGCACAATGAATATCTTCCTGTATAAGCCATGACTATGCATACATTTCGGAAAAGGAAAAATAGTGGTTAGGTTAAGTATTTAATTTTGAGAATTTGGCCAACTGTAGTGAATCAATACATCTTCTAGAAGGCACAATTACAATAGGATGGAAGAACACATTTTGTCACATCTAGAACCTCTTGAAGTCCACAGAATCCAAATTTAAATCTCAAAACTTTTTGAATAAAGACTTTCATGTGGCTTTGAAAGAGTCTGACTTAAAAATTACTGTATAATCTCTGTAAGGACTATTGTGAAAGACAGTTTTGACAGAAATGCATAGCATGTAGCTTGAATATACTGGTTTCCTATAATTCAACAGAAGAAAACCATCTATTTAACCAAATTTTCTTCTGAATCTCAAGTTACTCCTAGTTCTCCCAACCATACGTTCTACTTAATCCAAGTAACTTAAAACCAGGCATACATTACAAGATGAGACTCTTTGCTATACAATATTACCTTGAATTTGTTTCCCACGCTGATGAAACTGAGTTTCCCAGCTTTTTGTTTGGGATCCTTGTTGTTGTTAGTGTTAGCTTCAAACAACTGTCGAACAAACTTGTCCTTGGATTCACATATAAGAGATTGAAGGGACATGTGCAAAGCATCGTTGTTTTTTTCCACAAATTGCATCTGAAAAGACAATCCATGACATAAAAGCACATTTGTTTTACTGTCCAAGTTACTTTAGTCTAATTAGAAAACCAAAGGAAACTAAGGTACATACTTAATTCAAAAATCAGCAAGAATATGTGGGGCAAATATTCATGTATTACTTCAAACAGCTTTTCAACTGGATACACAAAATGCTAGAGAGAAAAGACATTCTTGAATTTGAACGGTGTAATTAGAATTATGAAACCCAAAGAAAGGTTTGGTGCCTTTAAAGAGAACAGGGGTTTTTTTTGCCAATGACTATCCTCCTTCCATTTCCAGCACTCAGCACATCTTCAGCACCTGGGAGTTCTGAGAAGCTTAATTCTTCACTGCTTCTAATATCACTTAAAATCTGTTGTGAAATGGGAATTAACATGCACACTTTAATTGGTACATCTAAAAAGTTTGGAAAATAAAATGAAAACAGGTTATTTTAGTAGTATTATGACTATTTCTGAATACCTGTTTTAATAAAACTTATAGTCCCTTCCTACAAACTTTATATATCTGGTTTATTTATATTGGATCACCAACTTGGAGAACTTAAGAACAATACATTACATTGAAACTTGGAGATCAACACACCAGTCTCCAATTTCACATTAACAAAATCCTCAATAGATTTTGGTGCAACTTAATAGAGACTTTGATATTAATGAACAGAAGAGGCCAAGACTACTTTGAAGAAAATGCCAATCTTACAGACATCCCGTAAAAGGACCTTAATGATAATGAAAATCAAAGGAAAAACACAGGACTCCAAAGTTTCCTTCGGCCATGAAGACACAAGACAAGAATATGAATGCAGCCAAATAAATGTCCTCACCCCAAATCAGACTGTGAGAACTGCCAAAAGTGCAGTGAAAAAAGAAAAAAACAAAAAAACAACAACAAAAAAAAAAAACAAATTACAGAAGTACTACAAGGCAGCTATTGTCCAAAAGTTTTAAGGCCCAAGCTAAGAAAGTCCCTCTGAGTGAGAAGATAAGTCAAGCATATTTACCGTTTCTGGACCTCATATCTGATTAGTTTATGTGATCAAATCTGTCTTATCTGTTCCTGAAGACACTCTTAGGAATTATTAGTGTATCATAATGAGGTACACAGTTAAAAATACAGCACCTGAAACAAGTAAAACCTGGGTCCAACTTTACTGGAATTACAATTTCATTTGTTATTTTGATACCTACTCTGAGAAACCTCAGAAAAATCATGTAGAATAAAATGTAGGTAACACAGAGGATTCAACTTTCTTATTTGGAAAATGACCTACAGAAAGCATCTATTTCAAAACAGCACAGCAATCATTATTATTCTTGGAGTATTTTGAAGTAAATAAAGACAAACCCTTCAAGTGCATTTTTTCAATTGACAAAAACACCTCTTTGGAAGTAGCTTCCTTCATACTTGCTGGAGTTATACAGACCAGAATAACAAAGCATTATCGATTTTCATTTTATTTTAAACTCTTGTTTGTGAAAATTGATGGTCTAGATACTGGCTTCTAGTCTTACAATGTTTTTGTACAATAAGTAATAGTCAAAAAAGTACAAGAATCTGGAATGTATTTTGAGGGTAGCAGCTTCAGGTATTTTGTATTTTTACACAAATGAATCCATTGCTAGTAGAAATGGAAAACACAAAGTATGACAGAGACTGTGTACAAAGACAATCATGCTTCCAAAGCAGTACTCTTCACTCTAATAATACTTTTATATCACATAGTTTGTTTTGTGTTTAAATCACCTTTTGATGCAAGATTTCCAGTAGATTTTGAATCAATATATGTAATATTGACACCATTATTTATAGATTTGAAACAAACTTTTACACAAAACATATGTCACTAAAACTGGCTGTAACCTGCAAAGTTAAAAGAAACTGTCAAATACTCAAAAAATTACTTTCAAAGTTAAGACCTATCAACTTCTGAACTTCTCCTCTGATCAAAGGAAATTTTGTCATTTAAGCTATACGCACTGAAAAATATAAATGTTCTACAAAACACAGTAAAAATAGCTTTCCATAGGTAAAATTACCGTCTCGTAGCATACTGCTCCTGCAAAGTGTCGGATGATAAAGCCTTCATCATCTCTGATATTTCTGTGAACAGCCAGTTTAGACTTTCTAGGAATCTGGAATTAAGAAGTTGAATTACAAAGTATTACAATGGAGATTAAGAAATGTTTTTTTCTTAGAACACTACCATGATCTGCCAGGAACACTAGGTGTTAAAAATCACATCTCCTGTAAGTACAATCATGAGATCATCACCATTCCTGTCCAAACCATGATATTACAAAAACCTAATTTCAAACTCTTTCACACTCTTAAATAAATTGCATTCAAATACAAGTCACCAGGATTGTTAATACCAGCCCGTTGATTTTGGTTTTACCTTTAATCAACACTTTCTGTATCATTCATTTGACAGCTGATGAATAGTCTTGTTATATGAATAGGATTAGAAAGAAGTTTAAGATATGGCTTTAGATGAATCTCTTAATAGGCAAGAACCCAGCTGATCACACACATATCACCAAAATGTTTCACTGCACAGCAATTCAGGTAAGCAGGAGTAAGAGGAAACTTAATGAAAGGTAAATGGATGACAATTTTGGTAAATGGTTGATAAAGAATGGCTTCCTTTGCCTGGATTTTTTCAGCATTTTTTAAATTTCAACAGAATTCATGTATATAAATTTGCATTAATCTTCCACACAGTGCTGTATGTTAAAAAATAAATAACAAAAACATTTTCCTAGTATGATTCCTATTTTCATCTCTGAAGTGTTTGCTAGACACTAGACCTTAGTCAAGTGTTCTCCAAAGCAAGCAGGTTTTGAAAAGAACAACAAAAAACTCATCTAATATGAAATAATCTAAATTAAAATATGTTTTTACTTCCTTTTCATGCTTTACATGGTAACAAACTTCAAATGTAAGTGAAGAATATGGCTTTAGTTTCAGCAGGATATTAGAATTGCTTGAAGCCTTCAGTGAACTTTTCCTCAAATTTAATAACAAAACTTGTCCTTAACAAAGAGGTACAGATTGTGCAGACTGGGTGGTATGAGATTTCTTACGAAAGGTTTTCATTAAGCTGAAGTGTTACTATCAACTGTTCCAAGAACTGTTTCATTAAAACAAGACAGACAACAAAAATAAACCTACTGAGAGCCTAAAATGGTCCTTGTGTTTTTGATGCACAACTGAAGTAAAATGCTGGTCACTTGGTTGGGGAAGACGATTTTCCTCATCCAGAATATCCAGTACACCTACTAATTTTGCTTCAATCAAATCTATTAATTAAAAAAAAAATATTTACAAAAATTGAATATATCAACTCTTATCAGAACTAAACATACACATCTAAATGCTGCTGATCGGATTCTGTATAAAAGTACTTAGGGAAAGCCATTAAACAAAATGCAAGAAGTCATGGCAAATTAATTCCATATATCTTAATTGGTATGTATAGGATATCCATCAAATTTTCAAGTTTTAACTCTAACTTGTGGAACACGGGAGAAAGATCAGGAAGCAATTGTTCGATTTTAACTCTTGGTCTCAAGCAGAGATTAGTCACCCAAAAGGTGCTTAAGTCTTCCTACGGTATGATCATAGGTCTTTATGTGATGATTGCTTCAATTGCTGAGGGAGTTTTTTAAGCTTTTCATTCACATTTCACCACATGTCAAAACTAAAAGGTTAATATTTCCATTTGACAACATGATCCAGTGAGAAATAGAAATTTGTTTTAGGAAAGGCAGATCAGACTTGAGCATACAGTGGTGGTTTCAGAACTTTTAACAAGTGCATTGCCTTGTCCTCTCACATACCCACAACAAAGCCCTTGAAAGCCCTTGAATTCCTGACACAGGAATTCATGCTCTTGAAACTATTAGACACAAACCCAGTTTTGTAACTTTTTTCCATTCTCTAGGGAACTGTTCTTGTAAGAGGAATTTTTACTATGTACTTTTTTCCTGTGGAAAGGATGAAACTACTAATGCTTGTACCACAGCAATGCCTATGAACTCTTAAGATTGCGAATTGAATGAGGCTACATATAAAACCATATAATTACTACTGCTACACATATTTTTCCTCTTCTGCTTGAAGCTTTTTCCCCCAGGACACTAACAAAAAGCTTTATCATTCAAGAAGTACATACCTATACAGTCCTGATTATCTACATAACGAACTTCATTAACCCCCAGGCCTTCCTTCTGGTAAAGTTCTTGTTCCTAAAGTTAAAAAAAAAAGTAATGGAAAAGAGAAAACACCACTCTTAATTTTTTTTTTACTGACCAAAAAAGGATTTTTTTTTAATAAACATGAAGTAATTTTAAAATATATAGCATGAGTCAACACACATTTGAGAATTTCCTTCCACAGCTTACTATATTCCAACTTTATCACCTTAATGATAAGCCTGTTCAATTAAATATTCCCATTAGATATTAGTGATTATGCAATTTCTGGATACTTCATTTTAATGAGTGGTAAAAAAGAAGAAAAAAATACTGTTGGTTTTCAAAACTCCCTATTCTTTTCTGACACAACCAGATGTCACACAGTATGGAAACAGTATGTCAACTGATTTTTTTTATTCAAACATAATGTGTAATCTATGAAAAGCAGTGCTACTTCAAGTATCCCTTCAGCAAAAACAAAAGAAATTCCACAAATGTAACAGTAAAAAATCAAATCCTCAAATATAACATTAAATATATCATACCTCTTTCAGAATTCTTTCATTAAAAAATTGCTGCAGTTTTTCATTACAGTAGTTTATACAGAATTGCTCAAAACTGTTGTGTTCAAAGTACTCTGAAAGACAGAAGTTAAACTTTTATGATAAAAGTGTTCCAAAAGTTGATATTAAATAGTAAACAAGAGAAGCTTCACTGTGCTAATATTTAAAGATGTGTTCAGATTCATATCTATTTCTTTCAGCAAAATGAAATCTTTTACAGATTTCCAAGTTGTACACAAGACACCCAAAAATACTGCAGCAGATGATATTTCTAAGACAAATGACAGACAGTTGGCAACAAACCAAAGCAAGATGCTACCATACAGTGAAATTGTACCAATATATCCTCATGCATCTCTGTTACAACAGGCTGGCACAGGATACCATAGCTCTAAAGACCTTAAAACCAAAGGCTGTTCCCCGCGACAACCTTAGTAGTACTAGAGCATACCACAAAACATGCCTTATTTTGAATTTCAGTGAGCCAAAGATGGCAAAATCTTTACAAGAACCATCAACGCCAAAAAGAAAACCCTCCCACGCTCTTCATTACAGAATTTATCATTGAATCTTTGGTGAGAAAAAGTGTCAACTAGAAATTATTTTAAGTATACTTACCAAAACCAGCTATATCTAGAACTCCAATGAAGAAAGAAGACGTTTCAAACGGAAAACACTGGTTTACCCTTTTCACTACATGATCAAACAGATGACTATACACTGTTTTAGCCAAGGCATCACGAGCATTGTTTGCCTGTTCCACTTTCAAGGGTACCCTAAAAAAGCAAAATACAGATCTTATCTTTCAGAATTCCTTACTGCAAAATGCTGAGATTAGACTCTAAACTTAAAAACAGCCTTTCCAATACTGTAAATTAGGACTTAAAAAAAAAAACCCCGATCTCTAGGCCAAGGCAGGAAACATTCTTGTCAAGTTAGACTATCTTACCTGTTAAAAAAAAATAATGGTTTGTTGTTTGTTATCATCAGTAGAAATGAGTTTCAGATGCTTTCACAATTGTTTATTAGCTAATTAGAAACTCTATGGACAATTTCCAGAGAAAGATATAATATATACATCCCCAACAACAAAATATATTTCAACTATTTACTTATTACTTGTTTTGTTAGAATAAAGCCTATAGTTTAGTTTTTGCTCTAACATTTTTTCCGCTCCTCACCGCATTGCACCAGTGAGGAGGCTGAGGGTGAACAAGAAGCTGAGAGGGGACACAGCCAGGACAGCTGACCCCAACCGACCAAAGGGACATTCTCTATCATACAGCATCAAATGGGAATGATGTTAGGAATTTGAAATGTAGTCTTCCTAAGTAACCATTACACTTGATGAAGCCCTGCCATCCTGGGGAGCTGAACAGTGACCTTCCAATGGCAAGTGGAGAATGAATTCCTGGTTTTGCTTTGCTTGCATGTGCAGCTTTTGCTTTACCTGTCTTCATCTCAATCCACAAGTTTTCTCACTTTTATCCTTCCAATGTTTTTCCCCATCCCATAGGCAGGGAGTAAGCAAGTGGCTGTGTGGGGCTGAGTTGCTAGCTGGAGTTAAACCACAGCAACAGCTTACACGTATTGCATCATTTCCTTCACTTCCCAGCATTCATAAGCACTAAACTAACTAATATTTTTTTATTAGTATTTCTTCAAGGCTAATACTTTTGATGCAGAATCATTAGAGTGACGGAGATCACTTTCTACTGTTACTGGTAAGGCACAGAACCAGAGACTCCATTCCCAAAGGACACATGCAGCTACATAACATTAGATAGTAATTAGCTTTAACACACAATCTTGTCTTCCACTAAGTATCTATCTTATCTTAAGGTAATGAGTACTGACAGAAATCTTAGCTTATAAATAGAAGGAAGGTATCTTTGAATTCTGTTCTGATACGTTTAAGAGATCAGAATACTAATTCCTACGTCAGCTGCAGACCTATTACATAATAAATACATTAAAATAATTTATGCTTTTCACTCACTTTTTTAAACAACATGACAAATAGTGGTACTGCTAGAGCATGTACTTACAAAATGGTCCTTGTTTTCAAAATTGCAAATTCTGCCATTATTAAGTACAATTCCAAAGACTGCACAAACCTTTCTTGTTAAATTTCATAGTATGCAGCAAACACACATGGAGAGAAAATTTAACTCTGCAATGCATTTTGCACAACTGAAAGTTCAGAACCACAAAATAATGCTAGAAATGCCCTGAGATAGTAAATACACAAGAGCCCCATCACAGAACTGATGTTCAGAACAAGTAATTTCTTCTCACAAACTTGTTTTTCCTCAGCTCTTCCTTTTCATTGGTCTGCACAAAGACAAATGAATCCCTTTCCTTCTCTTGTTTCTTGCCTGAACAGGAAAAGATAAACTGTCCTTCCTCCATTTCACCTTCTTCCACTCTCCTCCAGTATCAGCTACTTGAATGGAATAGAGAAACATTTTTCCAAATTCCAAGCACTGTGTTAAGGCTGCAAGAAAAACCTTTGTTGGTCTTCACGCCAATTTCTTCATCAAGGTTTCCATTGATCTAGAGTCTGAGACCCAGGGGAAAGCACTGATGGGCTAGATTTAACCTGTGGGCAAGTCCATGCAGCTCCCAAATACATTCCAGAACAAATAAACTTCAATTAGAAATATGTATAATGATTGACAACAACTGAGGGAGAGAGAGCAGGTGAAGCAATATCCACCAATTACTGTCACCCAATATGGTTACCGGTTCATAAATAAAGTAGCCTGGATGAAATCGGCCTACCTAGTTAAATACTCCTCATAATTAATTAAATTAAGCAGCACATTTGTAATTTGAGAAAGGCTAAAATTCAAAAAAAAGCAGAAAAGTATTTTTTGAAAAAGCTTTTCCAACAGAGGCTTTAGTAGCACTGCTTAAAAAAATGCATTTTGGTAGAAAATGCACTACAGAAGAAGCTGGAGGACCTGAAATGATACAAGTTAATTTTTTCACCCTGTAAAATAATTTAGTTTGTGATGACAAAGTCCTCCCAGAAAGTCTTAGAAAGGAAGAAACTGAGCAAAAGAGTAGCACGGTTGCACATTTACAGTCTAGAAGCACTGGATTTTGAATCCTAACACATTATTTCTCTCTGTAAACACACTTCACATGGATGGCAAAAACATCATCCAACAAGGTAATTATTATGGGGTTTTGGGAGACAAGGACAGATAGACATAGTGCAGCTGTCAAGTTCCCCTGGCAGTTCACTGCACATGAGTATTTAATAAAATTCAGAGAGATCGCATTTAGCATCACCCTCCCTCTATTCCTTGTTGGCTCCACTGAGCCCAGCAGAACAAAGCCTTTGTTATTCTCTGAGCACAGTGATTTCAGCAGAGCTATTTATTCACAGTGACCTATTAGGACTCACATGATCTACTTGCACACAAAAGGTCCCTAAGAAAGAGAGAGAAACAGCTCTTTGGGTTGTTGGAACAAAATAAAACAACATACTTGTCAAAACTCTAATATTGATAGCAGTCAAGTAGTTTCTAAACCACACTACCATAGAAAAAGTGGTGTCTATTTCATAAATATCTAACACAGGCCAATCCACTTTCCTTGTGCATGCAATAAGCCATAAGACATAAGAAGATGATACTGACCCATTTATTAGAGTATGTTTGCTTTTAGATGCGCAAGTTTAGAAAATGTTAGCAAAAGAGGCTTAATGCATTAATCATTGAGATATTGTAAGGAGTCTGCTGAACTCATTTTTGAGTTTTCCCCAAAATAAAACACTGGGGAAAAACAAGATCTGCTGGCACAAAAACATAGCTCCTTGTGTTTCCCGGCTTTTGAAGCTGCACACTGCTAATAACACCTCAGGCTTATCAGGATAAATATGCTGATCAGAAAATCTTTACAGTTTTAATCCAAAGTAAACTCAAAGCTGTAACAAAAATTAAGAAACCTTCCTTGACGCTGTCACTTGAGAAGGGGTGACAGGGTGTGCCTCATAATGGTGGTAGCTTGATATGTCCCACCAAACACTCTCAGAAGGAAATTACACAGAGAAGCTTTATCTATGTGTCACATGTACAACAGCCAAAACTCATCTGTTCTCAGAGGCTGAATCAGCAGTTCAGCAAGAGCATTTCCAGTGAAGTGCCATCTGAATCTTACATGGATAAAATCTGTTCAAAGCCCTTTTGCTTCTATTTAACACTTTCACTTAAAAGGAATGTGAAATTAAGGGTATTCTCAAAACTGGGCTAATTATACTGAATTAAGAAAGCAGAAAATCTCGGTAAGGTTAGCATACAAAATTCTTTTCAAAAATTCATAATGTAAAAATCGACATGATATATCTCAGTAAAGGACAGTGGGTAGTGGTAAGCGGAGGATAATTAAAAACACAAACTCAAGATGGAGAATAACCAGGTAAGCAGTAAGTCAACAGAAAAAGAACAGCAATTGTGGTACAGCACAACCTGAATTAAGCAAAAAATATTACTGACTTTCAAAACCTGCAATGCTCATGTTCCCATGCATTACTATGAGTACCATCTGTACTGTATAATATGTAATTTTCTACTCTAATGTTATCCACAACACTGATAAACGTGGTCCTGGAGGAATATATCAAGGATTTTGCTGTCAATTTAGACATGGTCTGGTAAAGAGCAAATAGTAAAAACTTGGTCAATATTTTTCACTGGAGACACTTTTTCGTGCAAGACCGACATCTTCCTACACTTAAAGGTTGTAATGAAAGGAAAAAATTCCTTGTAACTCTCCATATCATCTGATAAGGCAGCAAGAAAATAATTACCCAAAGTCCCCAACTTCTAGTAACTGGTGGGGGAGAGAGAAGAGGAATTTACACTGGGGAAGGAGAGAAGAAGAATTCATTCACCAGAAATGGACTATTGAATACACTGTTAGAGGTCTAGACCTTGAGCTTTTAACTGAAGGCAGAATAACACATCACCCTCCCCCCAACATTACTTACCATTTGTCACTGCATTAGAACTTTTTCCATAATAATAATAATTTCCAAAGACAAAATAGGCAAGGAACTTAAAACACATTAATACATACCATTATGTGTTTCATATACTAAACAACTGGTGTAATGTGAATAAAGTATTTCCAATTCACTAAAATCTGATTGTTTCCGTAAGTCAAAAAAAGCACACATGTATTCTTCCAAGGAGTGAACGTTCATTAGCTTCCTAATTAAAAGATTGGTATGTTTAGCTGAACACTGAGAATTACTTTTAATGCACTCAAAACTGCTTATTCCAAGTTCAGTTTTTGATGTGGTGTTTCCTTGAAATCCAGAAAATACACAACATAGAAAACTAGATGTTAAAACACAATTCAGTTGCAGACAACTTAGTTAGCATCCCTGACAGCTTGTGTGCCAGGATCAATCTCAGCAAGAGAAAATTACTGGTTGAAGCTAGAGGTTTTTCATAAATAAAGGTAACTGTACTGTCATTTTCATAAAACTCAGTTTCACAAGAGTCATACATTTCATGGTATTGAAATGTTATCACTAGTACCATGTTTATACATGTTCTTTGCCATTATTCGTTTTCCATGTGCATAGAGAAAGAAATCGCTATCCTGCTTCTGTGCCTAGGAAGTTACCTTGATAATAGAAAAAAAAACCCCACAAACAAAAACAAACAAACAAGCCAAACAAAACAAGACACTTTCTAACAACGTTTTTGTGAAACATTAACATTCCAGTCAAGATTACATGGGTGTTTACCAAAAACAGTAAAAAGCAACACATTTCTGGATTACCATTTGCAGTGGTGTTTTTAAAGATGAAACATGATTTCAGAAGAACTAGATGTGACAAACACAAGGACACTGATCACTCAGACATTAAGAAGGGCGGGTATACTAAATTAAAGCATCCCAGCCCTAGTTATTACAGAGCAGCACACACAGGAGCACTGTGCAGCTCTCATGGCAAAGATTCAAGTGTCTTCTAAAAGACTTTAGGCACCGCATTAACATTCCTTGATACAGTGTATCTGTTACATCGTTTAGCATATCAAATTTGCCGTGCAGTTTGAGAATTTAACTAGCTGACTGCTATACTTTATTCGGCCACACAGTGTACTCACTGACACGTGAGATTTTATACAACGCAGGAGTCACTTACTCGAAGTGACTAGCATTGCAAGCCTGCTAGCCTTCGGCACTCTGATTTCTGTAGGACCACGGGGGTGTACTCGTGCTTGGTACACCATTAAAGGAAGCGCTTTAGACAGCTGCGCTTGGGCCGAGTGCCCCGCAGCTCAGAGCTGCAGCTGGTTCCGCGGGAGCCGGGGCCGAGTGCCCCGCAGATCACACCCGCAGCTGGTTCCGCAGGAGCCGGGGCCGTGCCCCGCAGCTCAGAGCTGCAGCTGGTTACACGGGAGCCGGGGCCGTGCCCCGCAGCTGGTTCCCCGGGAGCCGGGGCCGGCCGTGCCGGTAGCAGCAAAGCGGCAGCGCGGGCAATCCCTCACGCCCCGGCCCCGCCCCGCCCCGCCCCGCCGGGCCCGTCACTCACTTGATGACCGTGCCCTTGGCGCCCCCTGCCGTGGTGAGCATGACGCGCGAGGTGAGGCTCCCGCGCAGGTCGTCCTCGTCCAGGCCCAGCAGGGCCGCGCAGCGCTCCAGCGCCGCCTGGCTCCGCGCGCGCGGCGTGCAGCCCCCTGCGGACACACACCGGCAGCGTCAGCCTGGAGGGAATCAACCGCCCGCCGCTGGAAATCACTTCCTATCACTTCAGTGGGAAGAGTCAGTCCTCAAAACGTAAGGAACACCCCTCAAAACAAACACAAAAATAACCCCCGGCCTAAAAACCCTGCATGAAATCCTGTATTTCTAGAACACTGTCCAGGCTGTTCAAAGATCATCCTGCTTGTAGGGAAGAACTATCCCAAAATGCTTAAGTGCTAAGCCCTATAAACTAGCTCTAATGACTTAAAACTTTTCAACTTAGATGTTCCTGTAATCCTCCAGGCTTCCTTGCTACGCAGCAGAAGTGCCTGCTAGGGCAGACTCCTGGCATTTGGATTTTTCAGATAAGGCTCTGTACCTGTCCCAGGTAAACAGACAAGGGATGCACTCCCTGCTGCCCTGCACTTGCCTCGCCACCAGGGCTCAGCCAGCAGAGATCTCCAGCTGGAACACCACCCTCTTTAGTAAAATCTAGCACTTACTTACATGTATTTCTTGCTGTTCCCACTAGAGCAGGAAGAGAACTTTGGTTCTCTCTGGTAAGAGACTGCTTGGAGCAGTTCAAATGCACACCCTGTGTGAAGACACACAAGGGTGAGGGAAGAACAAAACCTGTATTTACATTTTAGAAGTTCAGTAATTTGTTCCAGGAAAAAAATAGGTCTGAATTTCAGTATTTAGAGGACATGAGTTTTCTGGTGATGTTCCCTTTTCTAAACCCTGACTTTCCTCACGATCTGTGGTTCCCACTCTTCTTGTCCATTTGCCTGCTCAAACTGCCTCTCCACTCATATTTGCACCTTTTTCACTATTCCACCCTGTCGATGCCTAAGTCACAGCTCACAAAAGGCCCAAACAGGGAAGGTTACTGCTGAGCTACACAAAGCCAGTACCCTTCTCTACACCTGCGTCTTCTCAGATTCATTCACATTAATCATGTTCATTTCAGTCATCTTCATGAAGATGGCAACAGCATGAAGTGACACTGGGGAGGTTCTGATTTGATCTACGGAGGAAAGAGATCTAAAAGAAACTAAAAAAAAGAAAAACCCACCTCTGTAGCAACCCTAAGCTACCCAGTCTGAATTCAGCACTGGCCCTGCTTTGACCAGGACACATAGGACTAGAGCCCTCCCATGATCTCTTCTGAACAGGATGTTTTGTACAGTTCTGTGCTGATTCTGTACTTGGGGTCGGGAGCTAGTGAACCTGTAAGGTTAATACTCATTTACTTCATTTAATTCAGAACACCTTTGAAAATGTTCTTTCGTCTGCTCTTCCAAACAACTGTACCAACAACTGTACATACTTGAAGTAGGACCAGGAGAAACCAATTTCACTCTATCTTGCAGCTCTAGATAGACCTACATACTTTTGTTTTCTACTATAGTTGTACTACATCCAGACCCAGAGGAATCAGTCCTTCAGGAATATACAGACAGCAGTTCTCAATTTAGAGAGGCTGATTTCAGTAGTAAGGTAAGGAGGACAATTCCCAAAACATTAATTCTCCTTCATCAACCTTCATGCACATTCCGCAATTAAGACCCAACTACAGTTGTATTACTTCATCTTGTGAGTAACTTCTTAATTTAGTAAGTTACATTTACCTAAGTTTTTTGCTGTAACTTTTTTCTCCTCACCTCTCAAAATACTAACGTGATGTTCTTTTTGGAAGTCAGAGGACATAATGTCTTTCCCTACAGATGGAGTTGCTAATTTCTAATTTCAAGATATTTACATGACATGAGAGAGAAGCTGGACATTAAAACTATCATTAAAATACAAGTATTGTTTTGAGACACAAAATGGCTCTTTTCTTTATATCAAACTTTTCACTGAACAAGTTCTTGAACAATTTCAGTGAAAGTCTATTTGCTTTCAGAGCATGTAAAGATACAACTTTAAAACAAATAGGTAAACTTGACTCCAAAATGGGGCAAATTAAGATTGAATTACCCTTGAATACAAAGAACCTTTCTCAAGCAGTAATTCACATCAAAAGGAAACATCTCTAATCAAGAGATATTTTTAGTATTTTTACAAAAAGCAATTTATATTTCATCTAACCTGAAGTACTCCCAGCTTCCTCAAAATCAATATTTCCAAGGTGAAGGACACCGGCCACTACTCTAAAAAGATCAAGTTTTTCTTCATCATCCAGTCCAATCTTTTTCATTGCTGTGCACATTCTGTTGAAATCTCCATGATCATCTAACAATGGATCCTTCAAGGAACCTTCTTTTAGATACTATAAAACAAGAAAAAACAAAAATTCTATGTAAGTGCTTTAAAGTAAATGTAAGCAAATATTTCCAGTCAAGAGTAATTCATAACAAAAAGCATACAAAAGCATGCCAAACTAAGGAGAGATTTGAGCTCTTCATACAATATAGGCTTTGCAAGAACCTTAATTTATTTTAAATTGTTGATACTTGGAAGCATGATCTTCAAACTTAAATTTCAAAGCAAGCTTCAAACTACATTCAGAAAGCAGAAGCTAGAGAGAATGTGACTGCTAAGGACAGGGGAATATGAGATAGTAAGCAGGGGAAAGGAAGACTGGCTAAGGGAGCTATCACAGCATTTAATACAAAGGAGTCCTTCTAGCCCCAAGAAGCTGAAAGAAGATGGAGGTCCTTGCAATAGGTTGACAGAATGACAGGCTGTAGGAAAGGAGTAGAGGACAAATCAGAACCAGGAAAGTTATCCCTATTCTAAATAGACTTACTTAGAGAAATATACTTGCTGGTAATTAAGAAACAGAAAAGTAGTTTGCAGTGCTCTACAAGTTAGACGAATACTGGCTACATTCTGAAATTCTGAATTTTAACATTTTGCTGATTTCTCTAAATACATTGAAAAATATTTTAGCTATAAACCAGTTTTAATAGTAGAAAGTAACACATCTGCATGCATCAGGAAACTACGTGAACATGCACAGACTGAGCTACGTTTTTACACTTATTTTTAAATGTTTTCAAATAAAAGTAATAATTAACTAAATGAAAGCCTTGTTAATGTCAAATAAGCTAACATGATTTTTATCAAAACAAAACACCACATGCATCTGAAAAATTCACTTCACACAACATGTAGGCACATCAATAACATTAAACTACATGTTAATTATGTAAAATGATCACCTCATCTTCCTGATAAGGAAAACACAAAAATAAGTATTAATTGACTATTCCAGCTATTTTTATTAAAATAAACAATCTTACTATTTTTTATAAAATGACAGAGCAAATACTAGATTTCCAATTTAAAAACCTGAACAAGGCA
The DNA here is from genome assembly GCA_013396875.1 of Vireo altiloquus. Lineage (NCBI taxonomy): Eukaryota > Metazoa > Chordata > Aves > Passeriformes > Vireonidae > Vireo > Vireo altiloquus. The sequence goes on from VZRF01006104.1 coordinate 886,358, forward strand.
ATATATTTCCTGCTTAAATGGCTATACTAGGTTTAAATATTATTTAAATTTGATCCTTTATTGAGCCTTCAAATGGATATGGCAGTTACATACAAGTATTATGGTATTGTTCTGCTACTTCATGTTTTACATATATTTTCAGAACTATTCTCTTAGTATGTTTTAAGTTAGACAAATGCTTATTTCAAACCAAGTCTTCTCTTATTTTAGGTCCCTCAGAGGAGAAGTTTTATGACAGAACATCCACCTGTAAATCACATCAGTAACACAAGATTGCACAGGTTCATCTTCCAGTAGCAAAAAAAAATGAATGTTGATACTCTATGCCTACTCACTACAATTCTTCATTAAAGGCATACTGGGTAAACTGAGGCAAAATTCCCCAACACTAGCCTATACGCTTGGCAAGAATGAAATATGAGCTTTCTGCCTCACAGTGATGTCAAGTAAGTATTTTTGTATCTGACTCCACACCATCCATGATTATAGAAAATAGCCTACATTTAACAACAGAAGGCAGGGTTACATGCTCAGTGTTACAATAATATAACCACTAGAAATCCAGGGATTGACTTGATAACATTGACTTGAGCAAAGGAAGTATCTATACAGTCTCTCATAGTTGAGCACGAGCTTCAAGACAAAGTTATGAAAGAAACGGCATGGCCACTTGGTGGAAAGAGGCTCTTGAGTAAAGTTAATTTTGTATTTTTGTCAGATATATATGCAGCTTACCCTGCTGTTGAACCACAAATATGGATTTGATTAATATTTGAAATATCTTCCAGCTACACAAATGCGAATTTCATACTTTAAGTATGACTAGATGAAAATTTTATTAGAGAACAGAGTAGAAGTTTAAGTGTTTTAACAAATTCCAGTTCATATACACTATTAATTCATTACAAATTCTTTAGTATCCTCATATGAAGCTCAAAGGTTTAAATGCTACAAATTCTGGTAACTCCAGTTCTAAAAAACATAAACAGAGACAGAGCAAGAAGATATAAATGTTTTGAAGCTTCAGACTCTCATCCAGGAAATGCCATGCTCTAGCATAATTAGCAGTTAATAGCAAGGGGAAAACAAAAATGTTTAAAATGTACCAGGGAGAATATAGTCACGGCTAGAAGTGAAGTTGCACTACTGATTTATAGAACTGTTTGGAGCATCATTTCAAAACTCCTGGTAGCAAAAATGGCTCCAGAAAAAAACATTGCTTCTGACCTATTCCTACCAGTAAAGATTTTAAAAAAGAAAATTACAAAGTGTCTTAGATTTTCATTTTCCACAGAAGACACGCTGCATCATTAAGTGTTACATTATTGTGAGAATGAAGAGAAAACCATTTTATGTACACTGCTCCATTTGGGATTTTATGATGCATGTAAAAATGTATTTCTAGGACTGAACTCCAAAGCAGAGTTCTGAACACAGCAGCTTTGAGAATACCCTTACAGACCTATAAAGATGTGTAAAATGAACATTTCATTCCACACTGTAAAATTCTAATCACTTTCAACTCTATCTCCATTACTTAAGAATATAAACTATCTGAAGATAAAAGCATACCTCAGGACTCTTGCGATTTTGCAAAATCTGCTTGTCTGTTTCTTTGTTGGCGAAGAATCTGGTACAGCCTCGATTTAAATACTGTGACAATAAAAAAGTGGAAATGCATACTTAAAGACAGAAGTAAGGAAAATATTATGCTTTTATTTAAGGCTTGCCCTACATACCTTGATTTAACCATTTGATACAAAAATTGCTCATAACTCATTCCTTGAAAATATATTTATTTACATCTACAAAATTAAAGAACTGCAACAGTACCAAACTTCTATTGAAAGTTTCTCAATTCTGACAACTAAACCACTTTTTGACACAACGGGCTATAATGTACACAATATTTTCTTAATTTTTGATTCTATTAAACATATTCAAGGAGTCCAGGATTACAGAAAAGACAATCAAAATTCGGAATCAAAAGAATTAATTTTCTGGTCTACGTGTAACACAGTCATTCACATTTTTTCTCACCAATGAAATATTTCTATAGGTAGTAGGAGACATAGTGTATTAAAAAGCCTGAAAAATATTTAAAGCTTGTAGCATGGTCTATGCATAAGCCTTATTTAGAATCTGGCTTCTGATATCCATGTCATGTTGTATAGTAATCTCAGATTTACTGTTCAGTAAATCAGACTGAATTTAGATTTAAATAATTATCGTTGCTTTCAGCGAAATGGGATCGCCAGCTTTTTCTTTGTGATTTGTTCAGCTGAATGTAAGAACTCTGTCCAAAAAGCTTGGACAGAGCCCTTTGTCTGAAGGAAGTGAACTGATTCTTTGCTCTTTGATTGAGCAAAGATGTTTTCTAATAGGTGAACACAGACAATTCTACTCTGTGATTAAAATTTACATGCAAAATTCTAAAACCCCAATATATTCTTCAAAGCATTTCTAACAGCAGAAGAAAACTTGCTGACAAATTTAATATTAAAACAAAGTGACAACAATTCAAAGTTAGCTTAGTGTTTAACAAAGTACTCAAGTTTTCTTTATCAGCCAATAAGAATGCAAACCACAGTGTATTTTAAACACAGTATATCCCTGTATTACAGCATTACTAACACAATCCCAGAAACTGGGAATGGGAAGTGAAAAAGGTCATACTTTTCAAAAAGAGAGTGTGAAAACTTATCTGACAGGCTGAGAATGTGAACCAGCATGGTATTCAATGATAACCTAGTAGAAGACATTTAATCACAAGACAACAGCTTTCATTTGAAAGCTAAAACCTAGAGTAAATTTATATATTAAATCAGAGATAAATTATATTTTTAGAAGAACACAAATACACAGTTTCAGATTATCATATAGTAATAGTACATCTAAATACCATTGTACTTGGGTTTTGGTTTGTATGGTTTGTTTGATTTTTCTTTTTGTGAAGTACAACGCCCCATTATAACTTTAATAATGCAAACATAAGGCAATCTGACTTCTCTTCCTGAAATTTAGATGTGTAATAAGTTCAGCTTCTCATCCCCATCAACTATACTCCAGGTACAGAATTACAGATTTACTGTGCAGCTTTAATTTCACACCCATGTGGTTCAGTCAAAGGCACAAAGGCCTGCAAGGTTCAGCACAGGGTTACCTCATGACCTTGAATTTCTGAAAACTTCTGCAGGGCAACCTAAAACACGAGCACCCAGGACTGCCAGCTTTCATGTGGGTGTGTTGGAGAATGGGCGAGTAAGAAACCTGCAGAACTGCAGGACTATTTGCATAATCCTTGGCAAGTAAATTCTCACTTCCCCAGGGAACCTGCAGGGGAAGGATGAACTAATACAGAGGTAATGCCCATCAGTGCTGCTGAAATCCAGAGGACAGGTCAGGCAGGTGCAGCCAATGCAGTGTCGGTTTATGTGCCCAGAGCAATGTGCCACCCTAGCCAAATGTATGGGGAGGAAGATTCCAAGGGATCACTTAAGTCAAAGCGAAGCAAGCCCATGAAATTATCCTTTATCTTTTAATAATGTTTTGCTTCTGTGAAAAACAAAACAAGAATACCTTAAATTTGAGACGGTCCTATTTCCAACAAAGTGTACTTAAGAGAAACCAGGCTTGAGTCTTAGAACTCAAGCTGGCCCTAATTTGGACTTTGACTTGGTAAGCTAAAAGGCAGAAGATAAGCAGCACAACAGAGACAATGCAAAACTGTGACTTAAGGGATGAGTTTTTCTAAATAACCAATTTTAGAGTATGAGGTTTTTTATTAATATCTTTCTTGTAAAAAAAATTAGTATTGATAGGAAAATACTGATCAATCATCAAGCCTTGCCTAGTATATCACAATCTATTATCAGAAGCTTGAAAGATGGCATTTCTATGAATTCTAAATCAGGCAGACATGCAGTCAACAAAACATGGTAAAAAAAAAGTGACACAAGTGTGCTTATTCAGAATCTGAATTTCATTTCATTTCATTCTGAAACAGTTTTGTTTTCCTAAAAATCTCCTATAAAGTGATACTTGATGAAAATTTAGTGCAATATGGGTAATAAACTTTAAGAATATTTATAGTCATTTACAAGCTTACAAAGATGAAAATTATCCTAAGCTTTTGCGGTTTTATTTGTCTGACTTTTATTTAAAGATAATCTATTTAAAGGAAAAAACTGTGTTAAATTTTTTTAATTTAACATGCACAGTGGACCTTTCACATGCAAGGAACTCAGAATTCAAATATGAACTTATGGGAAAGCAATAAAATCCTTAATGGAAATTAAAGTGCCTGCTATAATCTTAGTAGAAGTCAAAAAAAAGAGTCACAGTGTGATAAGGCTGGCATGACGATAAACTGTCTATAAATGAAATATGCAAGAAAGTATCCCCTGTAAAAGAACTCAGGCTTTTAAGTACTGTACTGCACCAGCCTGATTTTTAAAAGGTTTTAAGTCTGACCCTGACATCTACAACCTTGGGTGCTCTCATGAGCAGAATTCTTGATTTTAAAAAAATCCTCAAGAGCGGGTAAGCATCATATTCTAGAAATAAAAATCTATTAACTTGAAGAAATAAATTTTAATGGAAAAGTGGCTGCACAATAAAAACATGTACTTGAAAATCAGTTCAATATTTTAGCGTTGAAACATACAACAGAATACTGCACAGAGTAACTGCAGATTAAAGAAGAAAGTTTTGAAAACTAGCTCCACGTTTCACAAATAAAAATTATGTTGGGTGTTTTTAAGTATTGTGTTCGTTGAGCGTTTCAAAGGAAAAACTCTCCTTCAAGGGAATGGAAGCAGTTCTTTCCTAATAAGCATCAGATCAAGTTTCCATCACATAGGTGAGTACAAATAGACAAAATATAAGATCACCTTGATACCACAGTACAAATGTACAATGCACACAATATGGAAGTGCAGCTTTGTGCCCATTTCCTGGCTCATCCATAAGGAGAGACTGACTTGGCCAAGCCAAGAGGCAGCAGCTGCCTATTTGGTGACCAGTGTACCCCACCTTCCCCACAGTGAGTGCACTAATTTAGGTCCCACCTGGGCAACCCCCGCTTTGCACAAAACTGGTAGGACATTTGTATATTTAGAGCATCTAGCCATCTGCTGAATTGTGATGGAACTGAGTACAAAAGGGAAAGCCACAGATAAGCACAGTCCAAGTTTTATTTAGAAATCCAAATAGGAAGATAGACCAACAAAGAAAACAATCTGCACAATAACTTGAATTCTTTGTTAGTGGGGCTTCTCATCTTGTTTAAGATCAAGGAAGTCTAAAAAGATAACAGTCATTTAGCTTATGTCCTTGTAATTCCACATTGTTGTATTAGAAAACCCTTCAAAACCCAAGAGAATTGGTCTGCATATTTTAGGAATACACAAAATTCCACTTCCTTGATGTGCTAAGCCAAACACAAGGCAAGAAATGGTGAGAGATGGAAACAAATTACAGGATACAAGCAAAGAACTGACTGGTATACACCAGGAGATTTGGTTTGCACTGAAGAAATTCACATTTTACATCTCTAGAAGAGCCCGTAACATTACTAACAGCTGGGTATGCAACAGTACATTTTCTGGAAAAGCACAAATTCCTCAATTTTAAGAGAGAAAAAAAGTATAAGAATTCTTCCAGTAAAGAAAAATGTCAGGTAACTTTATTCCAAGATCAAATAGATTTAACAAAAAAAAAGAAATCTGATTTTTTTAATAGGAATGAATCTGTCAAAGATAATAAATAGAGATTTTAATATGATCTGTATGAAAAGTCCATGTATGACGATATGACAAGCTTTACAAATGGTGACTCGGATACTCACCCTAAAGTTGTCAGGAGAGCTTAGATAAAGCTTTTCCCTAATGTCTTCTGGAGCACCAGCACAAAGCCTGTAAAAGATATGATAATTCCTCTCTTCTTTGCCTTGCACACAGATCCTAGATTTCTCCAGAAGGTAGTGTGACACAAATCCACCAACCACCGAGTTCTAGGAAGAAGAAATATTTTTCTGATTATCTGAATATTTGTTGGATTATTATTTGTTTGAGATTCAGGTTTTCAATTTACATTTGCCTGATCATGACTCACTCAGTAGAAACTGCTCCAAAGACGATTAAAATCTTATCTATACTTAATACATACAAAACCTAGAAAATTAACCATTGCCTTTACCATGATTTCTCTCCCCAGCTCACGTATTGTACATACATATGTACAATATATACAAGAAGACCCTTAAAAGAAGGGTCTTCTTCACCCCAAAAAGCAGAAATCCATAGCAGAACCTCAGGAGTTACAGCAAAGAGCATCACTACAGCCATCCTTACACTTTTTGGATGACAATGCTATTACAACCTTCTCTAATTGCATTTCACTGAGACTCTTGTAAGCTAAAAGGAAGGGTTAAAATTATAGAATACATATTTAGACAAGATCTTAAGCAAATTAATTATGACAAAACATTTTATTTCCAAAACTTGCATTTCTTTTCTGAGAAGGAATTCTAACACAGATTTTGAGAGCCATTTGTTATCTGGCCTACGATAAAAATTGGCTGTGCCTAGAGAAATCTTAATAGCAAGGAAATTCCTGAACTTAATGGCCATTAGAGAAACAGAGAAGGATTTACTGGCTGACAAATTGACTACAGTCATTCACTTATTGGGGAGGTCTCATGTCGCCCTGGTTTTTGCCTTCTGATTCTGTCTGCATTTTTGCTATAGAGTTTCTCACGCATTTTATATAAACAAAGTAGTGTTTCTGTAACTGTCTCTTATTTCATTCCATTCCTAACAGAAGAAGTTTTTGATAAACTTCTACCTAAACCAGTAGAATTAGAGAAGAAAAGATCTCACTATCCAATCCATGGAGTTCCACAAAATTGTATATAAAACAGAAAAATTAAAGACTTCCTCTCTTTTTCCTTTCACCTCACTTTGTGTGTGTGGTTTTTTTCATGCTCTCTAGTAACAGTCTCAGTCAGTAGTCTCATATCACTTTGAGAAACCAGACCTAATAAGGTGACCACAAAGTGAGGTGTGAAGTCTTGTAAAAAATGGGGCTCAAGTAAACAGGCTGATCTTGCAGTGGAAAGCTGAAACAAGCTTTGAAGCAGTTTCTGAAGATACTCAGAGGGCTGTTTGCTTCCACTGAAGTAACTACGTAAGTGTTGAAGGGTAAACTGATAGATCACGAATCCACCATTTCAAGTAAAAATTCTGATCCTTTCCATAACTTTATTAAGACAAACCAGCTAACAGATAAAGGCTCTCTACCCAGGAAGGAATTTAGTTATTTACTATCTAAACTATTAACAAAAGCTCTGAAGTTAAATTACAAACCGAGTGATGAAAACTTAGGAAAAGACCGCAAGCTCAAGACCAGATAATGAGATTTAATTCTGCAGGAAAAGCAACAAATTCTTGCAGGTGCTCTGTCCTCAGTCAGAAAGATAAGGAAGCATGTATGTCATTTCCACAGAGAACATCAACAGGAGTTTTCAGCTTGGACATACTGACCAGCCATACAGTCATCCTTAATTGTGGAGCATGTGTAGACATACACCATCCAAACAAGACTACACCCAAACAAAGAAAATTTTTCTCAAGATACACAGTTGAGTAAGTATTTCTATCAAAAACCACTTTTTTGACTTCTGTTACATAGATTACTATGTGAGGTCCCAAAATTTCATACAAATACATTAAAAAATCAGTAATTCATTTGAGGTTGAAATACGTTTATATCTAATACGCAACTCATGCTTACTCGTGCATTAAAGGAATGCATGAATACCTAACAGCGAGTTAGCCTTCATACAGGCTTTTTTGCAATGAAGGGACCCATTTTTGATCTTTTGTGGGTGGAAGCAATTTTCCTACTGACTTGCCACTGTATTCCAGTAATGAGACAGTACAGCGTGGCTCTAGTTTTTCTTTTAAAGTGACACAATACAAATCAAATCTGTAAGGTAGTGATGCCTTAGGTTTTAACTTTTATATTTTTTTCAAATCCTGTACTGCTAGTGTAACTCTGAAGTTTCCTGTAGCTTGTTAAGTGCTGTTCTCTATGCTAAGATAGACATAACAAAGCTCTCTAGCTTGCTCTCCAAGGACACCCAGAACAAGAACTGTAAACCATCATCTTGGGGAGGGGGAACCAAGCTTGGGGAAATTCCATCATTGGCTGGGTTCTGGTTGGTGAATTTATGCTGATATAAAAGTGTGAAGAACTTATGACCTGTTATCCATTTTGAGATCTACTGAAGCAGGACCCTCTGGAGCCCAAAGTGTGCATCTGAAAACCTTTCAAATAAATACTTCCTTTACTCCTGTCTAGTCTCTGTTTCTAGGTAGCCATTTAAGGCATCAGTAGGACAGTGGCTATTTGCTGCAAGACTAGTAAGTACATTCAGCCTTCTGCTAGTCTAGCATTTCCATTTTAAGACAAAAAAATCATCACTGGTTATCTGTAACAAAATTCCAGTACCTTTTCATTGAAGTGAATTTCAACAAATTTCCCAAAACGACTGCTGTTGTTGTTGCGAACAGTCTTTGCATTTCCAAAAGCTTCTAACAGGGGATTTGCTGTTTAAAAAAATTAATTTTTGAAGTGTTAAAATTCAATCATGAAACTACTGAAAAGAAAGAGAAAACAAATACATTATAATTAATCAGGAACTTATTTCAAATAAGGTTTGAAAATTAAAGGAAAAATACTGCCTATTAAGAATCAATTTTGCAAATTAAACTGGATGTATTGTGGTGGAACATAAATTAAGTACTTAAATATCAAGCAACACTGCAAAGTACTTGAATCAATACTGCAAGAAATTCAGAAAAACGACAAAGATTATTCAGGGAATTTCTTCCATAGGAAGTAGGTATATAACTGATACATAAACGACATGAGACAACACAGAATTTGACACTTCCCAATGAGTTATTATTCATGAAATCTAAACTACCCACCTATCCCACAGACAAAAATGCCACTTAAATGTCATGCATGCAATGTATTAGATTGATTAGGGAATTAGTAAATATAATATCAGAAAAGTGTGTTGATTTCAAAAACTACTTAAACCTGCCCTTTCAAATTAGGTCAATTAAGTGACTGACTGATTTCATTTTTTACTGGCTGTTGCTTTTCAGCACATTAAAGCCCGTACAGAAAGAGTGGCAGCAAGCAATCTAATTCTCATATACATATATATACACACTCACAGAAACATCATGCAGAGTTTAAGCAGTTTGAAATTGCTTATTAGTTATTAAATAGAAGGCCTCTGAAAGACTGCATTTTACTAGCTTTGAAGATCAAAGAAAAATAGTTCACTGAATCATGTTAACAATAAACCACTAAAAATATCTGCAAGATATTTTAAGGCTTCTAGCTAAAAATAAACCCTGGAAACTAAGTGAGCAGAAACTCAAATTTAAAACTCCACTGACAACGATTCAAATATCTACTACAAAAATTAAAGAATTAAGAAATAACAACAATGTTTGGATAAAGTATGGATGATAATGCATCGTGTAAGAAGACATGAGAATTAACTTTTTTGGTTTGGCTGTATTTTCATTTTTTTAATACTTAAAGCTTATGAAAAATGCAAATCTGACTTCTTACAAGATCTTTGATAACTATTCAGGTGTAATATCAGGTTTTAAAGAAAGGATTATGAAGAAAACCAAATTGCATGAGGTCTTTCAGGTAGGCTGAAGATTCCTTTAGTAATATATATGCTATAAGCATACTTGTTAAAATCATGCCTAAAAACCTTCAGAATTTGTGCATCAGATGCTGTTCTAAATTAAAGAGCCCAAACTCTTTGAGGAATACCTACAAGTACCAATTAATTTGCATCAGGCATTATCCAACTTTTGCCCAGTTTGAGTTCCTTTAGCACACAGTGGATTTCACTAAGAAACTGCTTTAAGCAGACCTACGGCAACAAGAGATTAAAGCCTGCAGTACTTCTCTTGAATAAGTGGTTCAGATTTGAAAACAGAAAAACTTAAAGTAGAAGTAAGTAATTTTCTAAAGAAAAAGACACAGGGTCAAGAAATTTCAAATTTACTGTATGCTATAGAGGACTAAAACCAATGTATGTGGCTCTATTAGATTGGCTGAGGGTTGTTCATATTTTCTCAAAAAGCTATTTTCAGTTCAATAAGGAAGTACACACAACGTTAAAGAGTCTCAATGAGGATGATCACCACAGTCTCTTTTCACCTTGTTTGGGAGTCTATTGTAAAGAGAGATACTATCAAAGTGCTAATCTGAATTATGTGATTCCTGGCAAAAACAATGTAACAGAAAAATGACCTAGAATCATAATTTAAAAGAACTTCCTGCTTTATTTGACTTTGAGAACTTGATGGTGAGGAGGAAGAATTACATTTTCCTGGTTTTAACAGATACTAATGAAAAAACAATCTTGTCCTTGCAGATTTCACGCATTTTAAAATTCCACCTTGGGTACCATCTGGAGTACATAATGTGTGTCAAGTTCAATTCAAACACACATGTAAACCTTTTCTAGATCAATGATTGTATGATACTATAATAAATAAAAATAAAGTGAATCACAAATGGAAAAAAAAAATTTTCAGAACCTAGGCTCAAGGTAAACTACCTGTAAATTATGCCCTAGAAAGTCTGATAATATTTCTGTGCCAGCTTTTATTCACTTGCTGTTGACTTAAATTTCTGAAAAAAAATAATGTTGGAACCTTTAGTTAAGTGAAAGAAAATTCATTACCTTCTACAATTCTATCATCAATATCTTGGCCACTACCATAGGATTCTGTCAAATACCTGTAAAGCAAGATAAAAATATCAATATCATTCATGCCAGGTTACCACAATTAAACAGGGTTTAACATGGCTGTGCAAAAATACTAACCATTTACTATAGGGAAAGCATACTGATTTTAAGTTTCAAATACTTGTGCACTTTAAAATAAACTTAAATTTTTCTTTAAACTTTTAATTTTTCTTATTTGTTAAAACAAAAATATACTTGCACACTTCAATTTCTTTTTGCAATACTCCAAGGCCTGCTAGAACTTTCTTTTAAATGTGCATATGAAAATTACAGTTTAATAGAAATATAATCAAACTCTTACTGTATCATCTGTATTTACTAATACTCATAGTAACCACATAAGGTTTCATGTCGATTTGCTGAATTTAAGACTGTTTCCATGCATACGGTTTCTGTATTCATAACTATCAGTGTTAATAAAAATCCACACAGAAATGGTGAGGACAAGAATTTGCAGGTGTATAATTAAGGCAAGATTCAATTTAGCAATTGAAGAAAGAATTTGAAAATAAAACCACAATGTACTTGCTCCAAAGTTCCAGTCTCTTTTTATTTTTTTTCCCTGCACACAGGGCATGCTTTCTGAATTTTCCAGATGGATCGGGGACAAGATAAAAACAGTTCTTGAAAATGGAGCCTTCCAAAAAACTTCAGATGCACTCAAAGAGCTGTACCATTATCTTTTACTTTCTAATCACACAAGGGTAAAATCTTCCAGCTTTCAAAACTCAACTAGGTTTTGTACATGGACTCCATGGTGGAGGGTGGGGAGAAGAAGCAACAGCAATGATATTTGTCTGTTGTGTAATGAGCTCTTCCTTTGCTGAGAAGCAGAAGAATAATCTCCTTTAAGAGCATCTCTCATGAGATATTCTTCCCGTGCCTGCTGTCTTTTTTTCTTACTCTTAGCAGGAATAAAGCGACCCCTGTAAGAAATCATTACCAGCACCTTGCAGTAATTCTTGCAGCTATCTATGAAAGGTTGCACAGGGCAGAGTAGAGCAGTATGCAGGACAGACAGACAGCTGTGACAATTCTTCAGGGGATGTGGAAGATAATATCTCTACTGTACATAAACAGTAGAAAATACAAGATGTTAGGGAAAAGGGAATTAAACATTTATAGGGGAAACAAGTCCAAGGCAGGGGAAGGGAGCGTCTTTACACTGCCCGCACCGTGCTTCCCTGCATAATCAGGCCACCTATGACATAGGCGTATTTAATGGAGAAGTTCTTTCCAGTTACAGTGTTCCAGAGTGATAAAAACCATTAAAGGATAATGCAAATATGGAATCAAGGCTGATATATATCAGCAATATGGCTTCCAAGTAGTTTAATGCACTTGATTTAGTATTGGTCATACATGAACATCAATAAATAAATAAATCCCATTTTTCAGTCTTATTCAGTGAACTAGGGTAAAGTATATTAGAGTTCAAAACTCTGGATACTCAAGCAAACTAAAGCAAAACAAAACAAAAACCCAAAAAAACCCTAAGAGAGCACACAGAAATACACATTTACAGCAAAATCAACAGTGTCTTGCAAGATGCAATTAAAATGTCTAGTTATGTTTTTTATCAACCACAATACCAGATGTGCAATACCAAAATGACTGCATCATGCACCATAAACCATAATAACTACATGATGTCACTACAATTGAGTTAAGGTTTCTTTGAGTATGTAGCTGTTTCTGCATATTATCATGCCAGCATTTAACTCAATTTCTTGTATTAAAGTGCACACAGAAGTTAATACATATCTTACTGAATTGTATCTTAAACCTACTGATTACCTTAGTTTGCTCTGCCTCTATGTCAACCAAATGCATAAACACAAGCGATTCACATAATAACTTTGGTCCAAACACACAAACCTCAAAACGAATTTAGTGTTTTCTGTCTTGCCAGCTCCTGATTCTCCAGAGACTATGATGGATTGACTCATCTTAAGCACTTTCATGTCACGGAATGCTTTATCAGCTTAAAAAGAACACAGTTACCATAACAAAACTTAATACTCAGCAGAAATGCAACGATAAAATTAGGCTACAAAGGAAAAAATAAAATGAAACATTTTCAGGAACAAAACCTAAATCTCTACAATTGAATGCATTACAGTTTATTAAAGTCTGTTTCCCTTTAATTTATACTACAGTTGTAATTCTTCCAACACTGACATGTAAGAACTCAAAGTCTTGAAGACAAAGGCCTACTAAACTATATCCAGGATAAAATAAAACAAAATCAACCATCTAGAACTAAAGCTTTTGAATTAAATGTATTTACAAAATAGTAGACATTACTTTTATATATTTTTATATAAATGTTACTTTTATATATTTTGCAAAGGGAAACTTTGAGTTGTACTTTGCAACAAATAACATCTGAAGAAACTTGGAAAAACTGTCTCTTGTTATGCAACACGTACTAAAACCTCTGCTATTTATACTTTTAATTTCAAAATAAAATACAAAACAGGGAGAAGGTTTTTAATGGGTCAAACTTTGATTATAGTTTCCAATTATTTTTTATTTTCAAAAGTGTCTGAAATCAGATTTATGCCATAAATAACATTTACATGTACTTTCTGTCTATAACACCAGCATATAAAAGGAAACAGTGAATGTGCTCTGGCAAAGAAAGGCAAAGAAAATTACTACACTGAAAGACAGTGCCAATTATGCCTTTTTCACTTATAAAATTTGAATTTCTTTATTTCTTTTTTAGTTTTGTTTTAATGGTTGCAAATTATATTTTTACACTGCTTAGACTTAAAACACTGGAAGTGCAGAAGAATCCTAACAGGGTTGTCATAGTTGCTAATTTCCAAGTTCTTCAAACAGCATCTCAAAGATGAGAAGATTTGCAATTTTAGCCATTAGTGTTTTTATTTTATAATAGTTAAAAATAAATTAATTACTGTTACAGGTGGCAATTTGCAGGTAGCTCTGAAGTATTCAGTGGCTTTTTTTAAGAGACAAATACAGGCTCAATACATACCAACTGCAAAAACATGTGGTGGCAATGTTCCCAGAGATCTGCCCTGGTACTTTTTAATAGTATCTGAAGAGTAAAACTTAGGTATATCAAAGTATGGATTGACTGCAATAAGAATGTTGGCGACATAGGTCTGCGAAGAAAACAACAAACAGCAAATTATTAGCCAGTATCCTTTCAAGTGGTTAATAGCAATTGTCTATTATTGGAGACTATAGCCTCTGTATAACAATTCCGTTTATGATTCTCTCCAGCTAATGCAAATACAAGACAGGATATATTTTTAGAGTTCTTTTAATTATCTTCTCAACACTTCTGTGAAATTATCCTGGGAAAATTTCCTAACCACCAAGCTGTGGAGTATGTCCTGAATGTGACCTTTCTCCCAATCTCCTTTTAAATTATTTCCTATTGTCTGCATTACTGGATCAAGGAGAAGATGCCAAAACCTCCTGCTCAAAAGCGGATAAACTAAGCTTGTGGATAGCATAACACACTGTCCTCCAGTGAGGAGGATAGCTTTTCAATATCTAATGGAAGCAACTCAGCAGGAAGGACTGACAGGATCCTGCCTGGGAATGCATTCAAGCCAGGCAATAAAAGCATTCAGCCAAGAGAAAATTAGCTATAGTTGCATCCACAGAGAGAAATGCAGAATGCAAATGTTCTCTCACAGAGAGAAGGAATTTGAGAAGAATCTCAAACAAAGGATGCTTTTTACCTTTCCACAGAATGAGGAACACTGAAGAGAGGGGGTTTTTTAAATGTCTCTGAAAAAAAATCTCATAGCTTGGTTATAATTGCCAGGTTACATACAGGGAAGAAGAGGGGTCAGAATCAAATGAAAAATCAGATTTTCAGGAAAGAAAATAAGCCAAACCTTCAGCTTGAATAACTTATTTGCTTTGTTGTTACTGAGAATGACCCTAGAAAATTGACATTTGGACGCTACTGTGATACATTAATAGAAGGCTTGATCACACAATACATAAGAATGTCATTTCTTAGACAGTTCTACTTTCAGCACTTATTTCATCGAAGGAAATATTTTCTTCAGGAGTTGCAAGTACTAATATTAATTTTCCTTATAATAACAAGATAAATATTGTCAACCACGATTTAAAAAAAGGCATAAAACTGTCTACAAGGAAAATGTAGTTAAAATATAAACTGAAAAAAGGGGGTATTTTTGGTTTTTCCTTCAGAAAATACACATGTTCTGTATAACATATTAGTACTATTTGTTTACACTGAAGAAAGGCTTTACAAAACAAAAATACTATCCTACCCCATGATCAGTTCATATTCAAAATTTTACTTCCTTGGGGGGTTTTAATGTTTGGTTAGGTTTCTTTAAGGATTATTTTTCCACAACAGCATTCAAATAGCCATTTTTATTTATTTATTTTAAAGCTGGTGCTTGATCTTGAGCCATAAAAAATTTAAAGCTATGTAAATTAACTGCAACAGAAGGAAACAACTATACTTTCCTTACATTTATATAAAAGAGTTTAGCTAAATTAATTTTACAATAGTAAGCTAAAAGAAAAGTTGATTATTTTAACATAGACACTTTAAAATACATAGAACTGTTTTGTATTATCCCTAGCCAGCTTTCTATTAGGAAAAAAAATAAGAAAGAAAGCAAACTCTTATCTTCTGTTTCACAGCTGTCAGTGTCTGGGCAGATGGTAAGGACAAAATGTAATTTAGTCAGAATTCATTAAGTACAATTAGGCAATTTGATAGCAATATAAAAGATTAAGATGGACATCTGAGCTAGGAGGTGTCAAAGACGGCACCTGTTTGCTTCGTTCAAAAATAATGAAGAAAGAAAACCATCTTTGTTAACAGTGAAATAAGTTACCTGTAGGACCATCGTGATACAATGCTGTGCTACGGTTGCACATGAACAGTCAAGTAGAGAAAAATCTATTGTTCTGCCTACTGAAAATTAGCTGGCAACAATGTGATAAATGTGATTCTGATCTCAAAGTATAATGTAAGGGAAAAAAGGCAAAAAAAAGGCCTACAACCTCAACCTTTCCATGTTAGCAGTTCTTTATAGGGAAAAAAACAGATTTGGAAACACTTGGTGAATTTTTGAAAGGACATCTCTATTAGACTGGTTGTCATGACACACAATACTTACATAAATTCTGTCTTTACTGTATCGAACTTTGATATTGTGAAGGAGAGTGGCTTCATTTAAATACATCAGGGAACCTATAAGTAAAAAACAATCACACACGATTAAGAGCTCAGAACTACCTTCATGTACAGACAAGAAAATACATCTTGAATAAGGAGAATCTTCTTCCCCTCTTTTTGTTTACAGTTTAATCCTATCATTTCTTTACACTGTCTTGAGGCAGAAGTACTGGCTCAATATACATTTTGAAGTCACAGACCTGCTCTTAACTGTGCAACTGGAGTTACAGAAAGCTGCTGAACAGAGTCGGACTGCAGGAGCCTCAAATACAAGCTCTGCTCAGTGTAAGCTCCTTTAACCAGCCTGTCAGTCAAACACAGTGCGTCTGCCTTCATACCAGCCTCTAAGCACAGAAACTGGTGCCTACCAAAATCTCTACCAATGACTGCTTCCTTCCTTCCAGCTCCCCTCTCCAACCTCAGCCACAGTGTCCCCAGGGTAATGCCACCCAACTGACATTTGGAGTAACAGCTGCCTACTGGTGATTTTTGAATTGATGAATATAAACATCTAATTGGGATCTGGAGGCAGCAGCAGCAGCTTCACAACGCTAGGCACTAACCCAACCTTCTCTGCTTCAATTCCGAATTTTGTTAGTACTAGGCCTCCTCAGAGAAACTGTTAGGGGGAAAAAAAAAAGCTAACCTACCAAAACCTAGCTGTATTTTTCTCCTTTGTTCTTTAACATAAAACACCTGACGCTAAGATTAGCTCAGTTGGTTAGAGCATGGTGCTACTAACAGCAGTGCCATGGGTTTGATCCCTATATTAATCATTTAATAGTTGTACTTAATGGTTGTTGTGGGTCCTTTCCAGCTCGGAATACTCTCTGATTCTGTAACTGCTGAAATGTTACAGGGTGGTGTCACCCACAGAAAGCTTCAGACCATTCACATTCCAGCAAAGCTGGTCCTTGTTTTTTTTCAACTATAAAGCACTGGAAAGTGTCAGCAACCTTAATTACAGAGGTCATTTCCAGTTCCTACTGTAACGCTGTTAAAAATATTATCCCTAAACCAGGTGAGGGCACTACTCATTACACTGCCTCCATTTTCAAATATCCTCAATCCTTTTTATCTCACTGCTTAAAATTCAAATGCACATCATTATTTTGCATAGTTACAACTGACTGACTGCCATAGTGATAAAACTTACTGTAATACAGCATAAAAACTTGTATACATCCAACTACTGTGCCATTAATGTCTTGTCTTTTTAAGGAAAGACTGGACATGGCACTTAATGCCATAGTCTAGTTGAAATGGTGGTGTTAGGTCATAGGCTGGACTCAGTGATCTCAGAGGTGTTTTCCAACCTAACTGGTTCTGTGATTCTGTAATAGTAATCTTGCAGCTCACACAAGGGTCACATACAGACCTCTTATCTGTAATGATAAACAAAGTTGTTTCAAGTTAAACTGATGCCTTTTCTCAAGGCCTGTAGCAGCAAAAAAGTACTGTAACTTATTTACACAAATGTGCAAGAAGGGCTGCCAGTTTGTTTGACCTAAAGTCAACCTGCCCCACAAGGATACCTGAAGTTCAATTAACATCTCCTTCAACACTCCTCCGGCTGAACCAAAATATACTGGCAAAGGAAAATGGGAGCTTCTCAAAAACATCTGTGTTTTTGTTTACCATCTTTTACCCTTCCTCCTGTCGTGGACTGAGCAGTGGCTGTGGCTCTGTCCCCTACTACCTGAACTACACTGGCCTAAAGTGAAGTCAGGTTCACCAGCGAATTGCAGCCTCCCCCTGGCTTGCATAGCTCTGCTGAATAACAGCCCTTCCTTCCATTACATGACTAAATACAGCTGTGTTTCAAATACTTGAAATCATTCACACTTCTCACAGGATCTTGTAGCTTCTGGTTTGTTCAGGAGAAACCATCTTCCTCCACAAAATCCCTTGCACTCACACTCCTGTGTTGGCAGAGGCATGCAGGGCACACTTTAGGTTTACCCTAGGTAAACTCTCCCTTTGGGTCACAACAGCCTTGAAACCGTGGTTGTGCACAATTCCTTCATGGAACAGCAGGCTGGCCCCATCACCACAGTTCTTCCTCTGCCACCATAGCAGACACACATTCCAACACAACCCCACAGTCACTGGTAGCTGCAGCAACCGAGCACAGACACCCAGCACTGCAGGACTTGTCCTCTCCTCCCCAGGCATTCTCCATTCACATGGCTGAGAAAATGGCACTGGGACCACAAATTGTAGGTCTGCCTTCACCTCTTTTATTGGGGTCATCCCAAGAGAAAGAGATGTTAAAAGGAAATGGGCTAGAAACAGAAACTCCTGCTTGCTCTAATGAAAGTTGAAGTCTCCTCTCCCCCTGTATGTGCCTGGGAGTGGACAGGGTGGTAAAAAATTAGCAAACTTGAATTTGAAGTAATTTGGATTCTCAGTATTGAAATGAGAATCTATTACATAGTAATTATCTATCAACAGCCTTGACTGTATCTTTGTAAGAACCTCTCAGGGTCTGCAGTATGTTTTAAAGGAAACAGTTAATAATCAACTTTTTATTAGGTAGCTGATCTAAACAGCAAAGGACCCCAGATTTCACTGCACCCCAGTGCTCTCACTGTAATTCCTCATAAAAGGAGCTATACCTGCAGACTCAGTGCACAATGGGAGCTTGCTCCCCGAGGGAATGTCACCACCTCAAGACATGCAAACTAAGGCTTAGGTCAGCAAATTCAAAATGCATCTTCTTTAGAATAAATCCTTTAGAAGAGGCATCCATATCCAGAGGCAAAGGAAGTCACTGGAGAGAATTCTGAATATTCACATGGCTCATGTCTAAATATAACCAGTGTATGTATGTGCATTTAGTTGTCTACATATTTACTTACAAAGTTCATGTAAGTCAAGTGAGACACTAAAAACGAGGAAATATCAACGTCAAATTTACTCATGCGGTCTCTCCTGCACATACCATGAAGCAGGGTTTCTACTGAAAATCATTTTATGAAGTAATTGCAAGGCTCTACATCTGTAGATCTGGGGTTTTTTTAAGAGTCTTATTCAATACCCTGTCCTCATACCCACCTTTCAGGATTTTTTAGAACAGTATTATAAGCACTCAGTATAGTTATTTGTCTTAAAAATCAGTGACACCCAACACAAATGCTCTCTGACAGAGAAGGAAAATGAATTTGGGATTCACACATCCTGCAAATGAAAGGCATCTTATGAGCAGCAAGGCAGAATATGTTAGGAAAGTAAAAATAATGTTTGATACATAAGGGATTATTGAACAAAGTATTTTTAAGTTTTATCTTCTACTCAGGATGCCAAAGAAATTTTCTCTGACTAACTTAGCTGAATAGTATTCTGTTGGAATCTCAAATTATTTCCATAATCTCATTACAGATTTCAATTCCCTGACTAGGACATGGAGGTGTCAGGACATCTCAGTAAAATCATTGTGACAGATGCACATGTGAAGTGCATTTCCCTAACAATCACCATATTGAGAACCATAGATACCAGCTTTGAAAAGTTTAAACTCACATCCTGTTTGCAAAAATATAATCAGCTGGAAGCAAGGCTACCAGCTTGGTTCTAATGACACTGTACCATCTACAGACCGTAAGACTCAGATCTCATCTTTTTGTTTCTTATGGAGAAGCTGTAACAGCTGTTACTTCCTGTCACGGGGTGTAAACACTAAACCCTATTTCAGGACAGGAACTGGGGTTACATCACCTAGACCAGACCCCTAGCCTCTATTTTAAAAGCAGAACAATAGAAGATACTTTTGCCCACTATTTACAAAGTCATCAGTATTTTCACCAACCAGTAAACACTGTAGGAAATGTTTAAAAGACTTGCCTTCATCAGTATTCAAGACAGGAGAGGCTCTGTGATTTGCTTATACAGTGCAGCAGCGGCAAAATATTTGTTTAATAGTTCTCTAAAAGCTGATCACAGGACTCACTCAGCTTTTTAAGTATTCTCTCCCCTCTCCCCAGATTTGTCAACTGTTTCCATCCACCTAACTAAAAAATATTTATTTAATATTTTAAAATAAAAGCCCTGCAGATCAACAGTGACGTTTATTACACAAGCTCACCTCAAAACTCCTTTTCTACCAGCACTCCTATACCCAGTTCAAGTTTATCCATTTTCAGTGGTCCTGATAGGACCAGATTCCCATCTCCAGTTTTGGGAAAGTAATCTAAAACCTTATTTTCCTTTACCTTAACTTCCACAGGAATGCTTTCTGAGAAATTCCTTAAGTGCAGGAAAATGCTATATAACACAGATGCTGATAAAGACACTGAGTCTTTGGCCACACTGTAAAAAGTACAGTTACACCCATGATGCTGAATGGAGTATTGCTGAAGTCAAGTAACAGTTCTGTATGAGAATTATGTAACTATCCATTCCTCTAAAGTGTTGAAAAGAAAACTAAAAACCACAATAAACTATATTTAAAATGGGCTTACTTTTAGAAGTTTAAAGGACTAGCAAAGGTCATACATAAATTTGAACAAAGATGACAGGGAAGAAACAGGAAGCTAGTAAGGAAACAATATTCACTTCATTACAGTTATTTTTTTCAAATGCATAATTTATTTTTATATTCATAACTTACAATTATCTTCCACATCCTTTTTGCTATCCTCCTCTGCAGGAAACACTTGATTGATAGCAGCCTGGAAAGTCTGTTAGATAAGAAACATTAACATTGTCAGAATTCCATAAAATAGAAATTTTAAAGACATCTCATGCAATCATACAAGTGAGTGCACTGTAATTGTGCATGATTTAAAATGAAGTCACCAGCTTTATACTTCAGAATTGGAAATTTTACTGAGTTACTAGATGCAGACAAAAAGCTGATGCATTTATATTACTACACTACATTATAAAAATGATTTCACTGTAATATATATTTTACTGCAATAATATTTGATATTTAGGTCAAAAATTGCATGTCATACTGTGCAATATAAAAATAAGATTTAAAAAAGTACTGCAAAGATAACAGCATTATAAAAGACACACAATTTCCTCAGTTTTGCAAAGAAGAAAGAATAAAATGCAAGTCATCAGTCAAAGGAAAGTGCTGTCATTATCATATGTCATTATCTTATATTCCTACTTAAAATATTAATGTTCAATATATAACATCCTATGTATAGCCAAATACTGTAGAGCTTTTGTGGTTGTTTATTGGGGTTTTTTCTACAATAAATCAATACTATAGTAAAACAAGATCTTCCTTCAACTCTTGTATTCCAGTTGTATAAAACGACCATTTATCAAGTGTTCACATCCAACTGGAAAAATTCATAAAAAAAGCAACTTTGTTTCTTTTTTCATCTCCAGAAATCATAATTTATATTGCTGTAAAAAGGAAGGAAAAACATCCAAGCACACATGCACTACAGCATCTGCACAAAAATACCTATTGTACCAGGCAGATTTTTAATTATACTTTTTTTGTTTACTGTAGTAATAGCTTGTTTGAGCTAGCAATGAATGAACAAAACCCCTGTTGTACCAATTAAACACGACAGCCACCATGCTGCTGCAGGCACAGGCTCCTTTTTCCCATGGAAATGGAGACAAGAAGTCTAGTCTAATATTTGAAAAGGCAACCAACTGGATTTAAAGAATGAACTTAATAAACAAACATGTTTGTTTGTTAAACATTGTACTCAGCAAGGTAGTCCTATGAGAAACATCTCACAGGGAAATTTAGGAGAAAGACAGCAACTTGTTCCATATTTGCTTGAGCACAACAGTATGAGAGCTCCTGGGGCTTCCACCATCATTAACAGACACAAATTCCATATCTCTTTGAAGTGGGAAGGGTTAAAACTGTCTCAGAGCAGAACTAATTGCTGCCAGACGGAAAACATTAAATCTACAATATTCCTTCCCTACCAAGTTATCATAAAGTATGCAATTTATAGCCATAATAAAATATATTTTGTCATCCCCTTATCAGGATCTAATGCAGAAAAATACGTACAAGATGTTTTCCTAAGGGAAACAAAGCTGCTCGATGACATCGGAACATCTGAACATCCATCACACCAACTTCCTCCAAAATATCCTTTATCAGAGTTTGTCAGGGCCATGGAAGCCTTCAGTGTCTTTACCTACCTTAGAAAGATCCCTGCTACTATTCAGAGTTTTAGCAGGGCAGAGATTCACCACACCCTTTCCTCCCTTAGTATTAAGAGTAACTGCATATTATCACCATAATTTTCTCTACAAGTTTGTCAACAATAAAGGTACATCTTGTTTGGTAAAGATGTATTTGAATACAACAGTTCCCCACATAATCAGTTCCCTGTGCATGAAACAGTGGGAAAGTTTAAAATTAGTAGGACCAGGTTTGCAAAAATGTAACTTCGTTTCTTGTTCTTGTCTGCTGATGTGTAAACCCATTATCTACTAACAAAGACAGGAGAGAATGAACACTATTCCCAGCTATTCTGTGAGACTTCTCATAAACCTCTGATACTTTAACATTTCTGGAACTAAAGTAGGCCATGCTGGAGCTATCCCAGAAGAGGAGGGGCTTTTTCAATGTTCTCACCACTCAGCCTTCTGATTAAAGATAAATTTAAAGGAAAAAAAAAAAAAAAACCAGAGAGAATTCATGCTGTATCATCTCTTCTATTTTTTTACTCAATGTAAATTGTAAATTAGTTTCTAGAATATTTCAGAGATGATAAAACCAAGCAAAACGAAGACTTATCTGAAAGCTAATGTTTTTCTGCTGAACTTTTTTAGATAAGAAAACATAAGTATAGTTTCAACTATGTCAACAAAAAAAATTCACTGCTGTATGTCACAGTTGGAATACTGCTTTACATAAGGTAAGGTACTTGTTATGTAGGTAAGTATGATAGCTAAATGTGCAGAGCTCCAAGTATTAAAATCTAATATTTTAAACAGAAAATGACCAAGGTATCCCAGATCTATCAATAAGAAAATATCCAAAGAAATTCTTTACTCTATTGTCCTATTTTTTTTTAAACAAATATTTTAAGGAAAAAAACACTTGAGATACTTGAGGGAAGACTTTTGCATTAGTCATAGCTTAGGACAAGCTTGTTCTAAGAAAGTGGAGAGGGTATTAATCTCATGAGACAATAAAGTGGTGTTAGGAAGCAAAACAAGGTTTAGGGGGTTCTGAAGGGGTTTTTTTGTCATCTTTGTAATGAAGCAAACCTTGAAATCCAATGGCAATCTTAACTATTCTCCCAGAAACTAGATGAGCGAAAAAAGATATCTTTCCATTCAAGCAGGATCTTCTTTCTACCATGTAATCCAATATGTGTAACTGTGCCTTCCTTTATGCCTTCCAGATACAGACAGGAGACATCCCGACTCTCAGCTGTATTTCACAAACCAACCTACAGCAGTACAAAGCGTGTGTAACACAGACAAGAGCATGTCTCACTTGAGCAAGCAAGTCGTGCTCACTGTTAAAAAAAATCCAAAACCACCTTAGCTTGAAGCCCTGAACTTTGAACATTCTGATCCTTATTTTCAAAGTACATTTATTCCTTTATACTTAGCTGGGAAAAATACCTTTCTGGTTATTCACAGCATACCAGAGCAGGTGGCCCATAAAGCCCTCCATGACCCTTCAGAAGTGGCACAGAGCCATAAGGTGTCTCTCAGGTGATGGCAGGAGGGGAGTCAGCAATTGTCTGCAGCATCTCACACCTTCCCAATGACTGCCAGAAACTCATGACTGATAATGCTCTAAGAAATGCCTGCCTCCCACTCCTCAGTGTCCCACAACACCTGGGATCTCAGGGTGCAAGCCCTTCCAGGGCATCTCCTCCTAATCACTCTACTTAGATTTGCTACCTCCAGGAAAAGAGTAAATTCCCCATTTGGCAATTTCACTGTTATCTGCCTTCTCCCTGTTATAGCCTCGAGGAACAAACAGATAAATGCAACAGGATCCAACGTTATGAATCCCAGTATATTCAGAAAAGAACACTCTTAAGGAGAAATTAAAACTAGTTAATATTAGTTAAAATTAATACTAGCAGTACTAGTTGAGTTTAACAGCTGGTTTCCTTTCTACCTGCCTCCTTTCTTGTCTCAAGCAAGTGACTGCTGGTGGGCTATGGGCCAGGACTGCCAGCTCTGGTACCACCAATTCAGTTTGGAGCCCGTTCTCAGGGCAGGACTCCAGCTCAAGGTGGGACCATGCTCATTAGCAAAGCACTCTCCAGTTTCTCTGGCTTTTTTTCCAGTCCAGGCATTCATAAGCCTTGCAAGCCAATGATCTAGTTTTTGGGAAGAGGTTCCCATCACGTAACACATGCATCCTCTGTTCCAGTAAAATGCTCCTGCAGCTCGCAGTACTGTTCTGCATGCAGGGCAGGCTGGGTGACTCAGATCCCCACCTCCTTTAGACAGCCTGCGCACAGAACTGTAAACACTTGGGGATGGGCTGCGGTGCCCAAAACTGCCACTGCTGAGGTTGAAGTCAATTGGTGTGTTGGACCTCCATGGAGTCTGGACCGGGTAGCTTGGTTTCACAATATGAAGTAACCAGCCACCACAATGGCCTCAGCTCCTCTGCCCCCCTTCCGCTGGTTGCTGCCATCCTGAAAACTTTCCACTTCTCCATTTTTAAGTTGGATCTGTTCTCTGACCTGGTTTGCGGTGTCACGCACAGCTCGGCAGGCAGAGCTGGGAGGGTGGCACTCAGCAGTGCCAGAGCTGGCTATGGGTGGGGATGGGAGGGAGGGATTTAAGACAGGGTGAAACTGCTGCCTTGCTGTTATTGACAGTGTCATAAAAGGCAATAATCAAACACATGCATACACATTTCCTTTTCAGACTGTGATCCCTGGTAAGCTACCAGTGCCTACAGAGAGTACATATGACATGGTAATGACCCAGATTAAAAAATAATAATAAGTTACACTGCCCAGATATGTTTACAAGATCAGGTTACTCCTCTCCTCCCTGTAATTATCATGAGCCACCCTGGAGCTGCTGGATCACGCATTTTTGCTGAAGAGCACTTCTGAATTACCATTTTAAGAAAACAAAGTGATAATGAGTATTAATGCTGACTACTTCAAATGAATGGTCTAAGTGAACAAGGACAGAGTCTTTTTAAGAAGACAAAAAGCAACAAGAAATGTTTCTCTGAAAGAAATCAATGATACCTTGAAAAGACTGAGAAGGTAACCAAGAAAACTTTTTACACCACCTTTACTAATATAGGACCATAGTCTCTACAGCATTTAGACTGTGAAGTGTTTGTTCTCTTAGATGAATGAACATTAGGCTCTTAATTGATCTGCTTAATTCAAAACAGCCAACAGCAGAATAACAAACTCTCTAGACAAAAGAATTTTTTTTTGTTGAGAAAACCATTTAAAAAAATATTTGTATTTTGGGACCATTTTCCATTGTTTTGGGCTTTTTTTTTTTAATTATATATGGTCCCTGAAAGGAGAATATGTTAGAAATAAATAGTGGCTCGGAAGTATCCTTAACCATATTATTGTTTCTGTTTCAATACATAGGCTTTTGCTCTTTATCTATTTGTATTCCCAAATGGTCCTCTTTACCAGGACCATTTCGGAATATAAATAGAAATAGCAGTGGGGGTGAAATTTATTTAAGTCATTTTAATATTAGCCATAGATTTGGAATATTTAATATCCTTCTTTGAATAATCCTGCTCTTCCTCAAACTGAAGAATCCATACTAGTACTACTAAATCTATAGACTTTATCTCTCACACTCAAAAATCAGATGTTACACTTGCTTTGTATTTCTAAGGAAGGCAAAATCAACTTCCTCTCCAAGATGCACCAAAAAGAAAGTCTTTAAACATTCCCTCAAAAGGAAGGACTGCTGAATAACCTTTTGACCTATGACAAGGCATTCTCTACTACTGCTGACATAAAAACAGAAGTTACAAAACACATTGTTGTCTTTTTTACATCCTTAACTATAGAGAAAGGACAAATCTATTAGGAAGGGCGCAAAAAACATATTCGAAAAGACTGAAATCCCAACTTTCAAAACAGTGCTGATCTTATTCTAGCTAGTACAACACAGGAATCTGACCATTTGAATTAGGATAATTGATAGCTACAAGGTGCTTCCTGTAAAAACTGACATTTAGTTACGACATACTGAGTCTGAAAGATGTCATGATAAATTAAGCCATTGGAACACACTAATTAGGATGGATTAGGTCTTCATTTTAAAAGTTACATTTATTTTGACTTTAATTTGACATAGCAATTCCATAGGACCTTTGTTTGACATCATATTACTTCTTAGGGTACTTGAGTTAAGAGGATTCATCTCTCGTCTTCATCAGTCTAATGGTATCTAATCTTAGCCAGGGCCTAACACACCCCTGTACGACCCTTCCTATGCATGTAAGGGAAAAGAGAGAAGCTAATCTCAACAACAGGCTCTTAATCAGTGTCTAACTGAGAAAACTAAAGCATACAGTACTGAATCAAATGGCTACGGAGATTCAAATATCCTCTCTTTCATGAGCACGTACTCAACACACATGCAGATAACTGACAGAAGGTACACGCTTCTCATCAGTGTGAGGGAGACTGCAAATCATTTGCAATACAAGCTAAAGCTCAACAAAGATCCTTAGCCAAAATTCTAACAGAAAAATTATTTTCCACTCCTTCAGGCTACGTGCAATTGAAGATACTGGCAAAGACCTGGCCTACAGGTAAGGTGGTTTCTTCTATGTTTTTCCCCTTTTCCTTTGTTTGTGAGACACTTACCTTGCCTTTCTGATTCAAAGGTTCAATAGTTAAGGTGTCAGGGCCAATGTCCACAATCATCCCCATTTGAAACCCATCAGTTGGGTGTGGAGCCCAAACGGGCTTCCCGTCTTCCATTGTGGGATCTATCCAGTATTTCCTGTAAGAAAAAATAAAATCAATTAGAACACTTTGTATACAAATTGAATAAACCATCAGGATTTACTACACAGACTTTAGTTTATTATGTTTATTTCTATTCTTCAGTAGGAAAGGAGACAGCCCCTGCAGACTGGAGCCAATTCCAACCCACAATGCTTTGCCTAAAGAGGACACCCCTTGGACTTCAGACAGAGAGGATTCAAGACCAGAACCATTTCTTGTGGGATCCACACACTGCTCTCTGCAGGTCTTTATCCAACTTCCCTAACTTGTAAACCAAGAAGGGAGTCTATCTCATGATCAGATTAGAAGTACAAGATAGATTCAAAGCCAAGAATATACTAGGAGTGTGTATATACACATACACAGACACACAGGTAAAGACACACACATATATATATATGCAGGCAGTGGGTCATATGACTAATAAATACTTGTCTGTACTTGATCTGGTGTACAAATATTTCTATTTTTGCAACAGCACACGTTGAGGCATATGAGCAGAAATCCAGTCTCTTGGCATTTGAGACAAATGAGTGTGTTCACTCTTTTTGTGTGGCTGAGCATATGGCTTTCAAATAACTCACAAATATATTTGGTCTCAATTGATTTATCATCCTGTAAGTCTTTTAAAGTCTGACCCTCCTGATACTGTAACATAACAGCTCTTCCTCTAAAGGAACTTTATTTTCTATTAAAAAATGACATGAAAATTGTTTTGAAAGAATTTTGATGTGCAAGTGAAAAAGATGCAAAGGCCAAGATATTCAAACCTTATGCTCCTCAAGTTATACAGCTAAATAAGCTCCCAGTTCAAAAGGAGGATTTGATTGCATGCAATACTCATTGAGCTAACCAGGAAAGTTGCCAAGGTTGGCACACTCTGAATGGCTAATGGTGCCATTTTTAATATGCTGAATGGGTCCCTTTTTTCGTGTTTTTTCTTTTGTTGTTTTTTTTAAAAACTACTTTATAGTCCTTACCCTAGTAAGAATAGAGTCCACTCACTTCTCCTAGCTGTTCCTTACTCCCCTCCAAAATTCATTCACATACTAAACTGACATGTTTTAGTGATTCCAAAATTTGTAAAAAGTAATCTCATACAACCAAGGTGTAACTTGCCTCTCTTAGCATGAAAGAAGTAAGCCTGCCAAGTAGCAGAGAAAACACTGGCAGCAAACTCCAGAAGTCGAGGAAAAGTTTGGGAAAGTGTCACACATTTTTCCTATATCTGAAGGAAAAAGAAGATCCAAAATTTCTCACAAACAATGAAGGCTGCAGACCCCTTTGCCATAAGCAGCAGCAAGGAAAAAGAGTGATTGGCCCATCAGAAAGCTGTACAACTACGAGTAGAAAAGGACATTCTTGCCCCTCAGAGGATCTGTCAGCACATACTGCACATGACCTGCTTTTTACTGCCTCCAAGGACAGGTTAGAAAAGTTTGAAGAGAAGGTAAAGGCTGGCTGTGATCTCTTTGAGAATGCCACTGGTCTTACTTAACAGCAAGCTGTCTTGTTCCTCAGCAACTTTAATGTGAAATTACAGGAAAACTTGTGATTTACTTTTCTCCCATGAACAGAGCATATTAACTTATTTTAACTACCCACAGAAAGCTATGTTCTAAAACCTGCAGTATCACATTTACTTCTGTTTACTTCCAGCCTTTTGCCGCAGCCCATGAACTCTATGAAACAGCATCTGCATCATATGTTGCCATCACCATACAATAAATCCTGTAAACAACATCTGTATTCACTCACAACTGGTTGTTGGCCATTTTTTCTTTATTTTATGGTACTGAAAAGGAAATTTTTTTTTCCAGCCAGACCTGACCTCTAGATCCAACTGTGATCATGGGCATAGTTGCTAAACAGCTGAGTTTATTTCTGGATATAACAAAGCCTTCATTTCTTCACAAACCTATCATTTGCTTTTAAAATGCTAGTTCAAAATAGTAGTTAAGCAATATGTCACACAACCACTAAAAACAAGGCTGTCTTTTATACCCCAAGTAGCATGGTCAGGGTTCTGGACATAAACATGTCACACGAGAAACAAACCCTAAAATTACTGCCAAAATTTCAGCAAAAGTTAGAATTCAACCTCCCCAGTTCAACCCAGATGCTTCTGCTTTGTCTATTGACAGGGATTTTTACATTCTTACATATTCTTAAGGCTACTTTGTACTTTATTAATAAATTATAATAGGGGAGTGTCACAAGCTGAAAAAATCCTCTTGATGGACAAAGCAGTAATTGAATTCAACCACCACCAGGAAATGCAAGTTTAAGAAAGTACCTGAGGCTTTGAAAGCATCTAAGAAGCCATTGGGTGAAAGCAATATAAATACAAGTGAAGAAGTTATTCATGGGACAATTACTTTTAATAAATACAGTCTTCTGGCTAAATAGTGACATAAAACTAGTTGTAACATTTTGGGTTTGGCACCACTCCATCTCTGTCAGCTGGGACTCTGACAGGGAGTACACTGAAATTTAATGTGGCTGCCGGGTTGGGGCCCAAGTAGCTCAGGCCCAGGATAGCCGGAATCACCCCAGAGAGGGACTCTCCTTGGAGAATGCCTTCTAGGGAGCCAAAGGCTTTTCCCTCTGCTGCCAGGGGAGCCTCTGCAGGGGGTGATAGCCACGGCGGACAGTCAGCTCTTTAGTGATTTCAGCTCTTTGGCCTGCGAGGCAGCCCCCTTAGCTGGCACGGGGAGGAGACAGAGAGGGGCTCGTATGGCTATTCCTCAGGAGGTAACTTTATTGCAAAGTACCCAGCAAAGGGAAGCCAGGGACGAGAAATCCCTGGAGTCTGGGGAGAATACGGGGGTTCTTACAGGGGTACACAGGTGGGTGTGAGGGGGTACAAGCCAATGGGTTCCAACAAATCTACATAATATCCCCCAAAGAATTGTGGGCCTCGTTTTCCTCGCCGTAACTAAAAAGTTTGCTTCTTATCTAGGGGTCTGGTCAGGGCTATTGTGCAATCCTCCGTATCTCTTCAGCAGGCCTCCCTCCAAGGCAGAGCCACCACAGGTCTGCCAGATCCCACAGAAATTGGACACGAAAACCTACCAGGTATTACCTGCTCTATTATTTACACCCCCCTCTGATGCATGTGCCATTGCCTTGAGACAAATCCATGAAGCCTATTCCCAAACAAGTCCTTAAATAGCCAGTTTCCAGACCAGCATTTTACAGTGAACAGAAACTATCAGTGGGAACAAACTTTTTTCCTGAAATGCATCCATCTAAATCCAATCTACATGCAGTCCACCACACTGCTAAAAGAACACACCATTTCTGAAAACAATGAAAACAAAGAGATTCATGCCCAGGCTAAAAGCTCTAAGGCAACGTATTTGATAGTAACACCCCCAAACACAAGGGGTTGCCTGAATGACGCTTCCAAAAAAGGAGACCAAGGAAGTTATCTCCCACATTTGTATTTGTATATATGCACTCAACATATATTAAAGTAATTGATTTTAAATTGCTAGATCATTTTGGTCTCCACAATTAAGGCATCTCCAAAATGAAAAAGAGAATTCACAAAGGTTATGCTTTGAAGTGGGAAGCCAGCTGCCCTTTTCTCTTTCTACTGTCCATAGAAACACATTGGGGACCTAGTACTGGAGTTTTCCTCTCTGTTGAGCAGGAGAGGGATAGTAATAAAATAAGCCTTTGCCTGAAGCTGGTAAACGTAATAGCTATTCCTTCAAATGTCAGATTTTATTTCTTCATAATTGGTACGCAATAAGAGACCTTGCCTTAATTATCAGTAGGAGTACTTAACACATTCAGCACTGGCTAAGCACTAGAACTAGTGTTCAAACAACTTGCAAGACAAATCACTGCCCGCATTCCAAGAAAATTCCACCAACATTCCTGTAACTTTTCTCTGCACTATTATTACGCTTTTTGGAGAACGTTTAATGACTTTTCTCTACAAAAAAATTATCTACATAATGAATTGAGTATATGAAACAACTAAGAATTCCTCAGTTGAAAGCTGACATGCTATCCTCCCATTTATGTTTACCTAAGTAGCATCGATTTTAAAAGAATATAATACAACTACATTTGGGTGTTGTAGATTATTCAAAAGGAAGTCAAATGCTACCATCTGGTGAAAGAATTCTACAAAAGCAAAATATGGTAATGCAATTTTAAACTTGTTGCCAGAGCCTAGAGGAAAGGATTTGCATGATCTGATCCTACGTACTATCCTATGAACAGTCTGCTATACCAAAGCACTGTACTGATTGCTCAATTAACTAATTAAAACAAGTGAAAAATTAGACTTCATTAAACAACCAACAGTAATTCACTAGAATGGCTAAGTGAAAGGAAAATAAACTAGTTAGAATAGGTATAGTAGTAAATTATCACAGTAAAACACATGGGTTTTATATTAAAAACATCTTGCACTTGTGTGTTTAAGAGCTGCTTAAAACTCTGCTGATTACAGCAGGCACATGAGAATGCTCTGGGAATGGTCCTGTAAACATACAGAAGAGACCAGACAGAGAAAAACATTCATACATAGTGGCAGCTTATGGTCAGACAAATTACTTTTTCAGCCCTAGTTTACTGCTCAACTGAAACTTCTCCAAATCAAAGCTCAGGCAGCATGCAGCACTCTACTGCAGGTGACACATTTAAAATGAACTGCATATATAGTAGAGATTTATTTTTATTTAAGCTAATTATGATGCAGTTATATAACTGCATTGTTTAACTGAGTATTAAACCGATTTCATTTTTATTATTTACTTTTCCAATTCACAACAAAACTCTGCTCTAACACATTCTAATTTATCCATGTCACACTGCAGCTTTTTCATACCTAAAATAACATCAGCAAAGTAACTCTTGTCAAGCAGAGACTTCTGCCAAACTGTAAAAGAAGAAATGGACTGGAATATAGCACAGCACAAAAGTACCTTCAAAACCAACTTGCTTTGAAAATCTTAATTCTGACTTGTTAACTGTCGCTACCTTTTGTAGATGTATGCATGTAAAATAAAGAGTAATCATTCCACATCTGAGAATTACTAGATAAAAACTTCTTTTAAAGCTACCTGCTCTGACTGCTTGGGACAACTTGAGCACAACAGCTGATAAAATTATTCTCATGGCATGCTCATTTTCTTGTGTATTTGCATATATCAGCATGTTTTCAATACTGAGCAGACAGAAACTGATTTCTGCAGTATTTCCAGATGAACCACTCTTTTGTATTTGTATTCACTTGTATTTAGCATTCACATTAGAAATACCTTCCCTGCTGTTGTGTTTACTATTCAATAAGACAAGACACTCCCTCATGCTTTAAGCAAAGGAGAAATCTTATTTTCTCTCCATTAAACACAGCAATTCCCAATCAGTAAAGCACAACTGCAATACTCCATATCATTTCTGAAAACACTTTTGCCTGAAACATCCATGCTCCTGGAAGAGCAAATTTTAGGAGCAGAAGAAGGGGTGTAGTAGGGACAGGATTATCCAAAGACTTGTATAGCTTCCTCTAAACCATCTCACCTTCCTGTGTGTTAACTGCTGCTTGAGCCACTTCACCCCAGCTACCCTCCTGGATTTTGCTCCCTGCTCCTGCCTCTTCCCCTCCTGACCACCTTGAGAAGTACTGATGCAGGGCAGGAGACCACCTGAGTAAGAACAAGTACTTTGGAAAAAAAACCATACTACTTTATCTGCAACTATTTAAATGGCTGTTGCATCAAAATAAACTGTTAAAAAATAAGGAATTCAATTAATGGTAGGAAATTTCCCCCACAGCAACTGAATGCTTCATGTACATCACCATCCTGAAAATGAGGTGATAAAGGCATTGCTCAAGAGCCCTCAGGTTTGAAACACCTGTTTCATGCTTTTTCAAATGCATAATGTTCAGTCAATCAGTGCTTTTGTATGCACATGCACCTTTCATATAACAAAAATGTAGCCCATTAAAAAAGTACCTGTTGTAGGAAGCTTATAAAACAAAATTTGTACATCAACTGTAAGGCCAAGTGTCTTTCAGGGGTTGTTTATCGAGTGATAAATTCTCAGTATTTTGCTCAAGAAATAAAAATAAACCTCACATGGACAAGGAAATCTGCCATTGGAGGTTACAGTGAAGCTTTAAGAAATCCAGAGGAAGGAGAGTTTAGGCAAATTTAACAAACACACCAACCCTGCAGGTATGGCAGAAGAAATGAGTCCACAAGAGAGGCTGTACACAGTAAAAGATCACTTGTGGCACACCAGCAGAGGAGAAACAGCAAACATTCTCATGAACTGTACCATGTGAGATGATGACAAGGAGCAGGGAAGATGGAAGTGAGAAATGAGACTTAGCAAAGGAAGACAGCAACATATATGTCATGTTAAACAGCAGATTGATACTGGCTCATATTAAATCCTGTGGTAATCATGACCATGGTTTGTACCTGACCTGATGGAATGGAGAAGCACCAAGGCATATAGAAAGGGGAAGAAAGGAAAGCTAATTTCTATAAACCTTAAAAAACAAATTGAAAGAAGCAAGCAGCTTCCATCTGTCATCAATGCCAATAGATTTAGCTCTCTGCAAGCTGTAGTATGGAAGCATTTGCTTAGACCATTAAAAGAACAAGCCATAATCAAATGAAGCTTTCTTTAGGGACCCTATAAAAATGTTAATAGTTCTTACTTCAAGAATATCAAATCTACCAAAAGGCAGCATCTCACTTTTATTAAGCCAAATCAAAACCACTGGCTGCAAAAGCCTCAGTGGACAGTTTTCCAATCTGCCAAAAATGGGGGCTGCAGGACCAAGTGCTTGTGGGGAAAGCTTTCCACTGGACTCTGCTTAACTGGATTTAGTTGAGGTTTTTTTAATGCATCCCTCACCAGACCCCATGAGCAGTAAAAATGTTTGTGGCACCTAACTGTCTGCCATGCACATTTTGCCCACCTGCCCTCCCCATGACAAGTACTGACTGGATTGGTCAAGATATGGCTTATGGAGTAATATCCTACTGCAGCAACAGCTCAAAATTAGAACAAAACTAATAAAAACCCCCTAAATTTTATTAAAGCTAAGCTGAAATAGCTCGTAGTTGCAGCAAGGCAGTTCTAATTAACAAAATTCTAGCTAGTTTTAAAATTTTGGTGAACTTCAGTAGCAAGTGTTTGTCCAATTATATTGCTGTTATTCAAAACCAAGATAAATTTTGTACAG
Source organism: Vireo altiloquus (assembly GCA_013396875.1). Taxonomy (NCBI): domain Eukaryota; kingdom Metazoa; phylum Chordata; class Aves; order Passeriformes; family Vireonidae; genus Vireo; species Vireo altiloquus. The sequence goes on from VZRF01006104.1 coordinate 920,578, forward strand.
CTTGTAAGTTTGTAAGACTGTAACCACAGAGGCTGTGGTCTTTTGACTGTGATACTGAGAAATTAAAACTCAATTCATATTAGAATCATCAAGGTCTGATGATTTCCTCTGTAATTCCTGCTCTGCTGTTCTCTCAATAGCATTGTTCTTATTTTACAATAAGAAGAAAAGAGAGAGGTCTTTGTCCCAGTTCTTGTTCATTAAAATAAACTGAGTGGAGCTTCCTGACAAATCGAGAATTAAGTATGCCAAAAGGATCTGCATAAGCATTTTCAACCAACAGCACTGCCTACCCCAGTAATAGCAACAAGAAGAAAGAGGAAAAGTAGTAAAACACGGTATTGAATTTGAGCAGCAAAGTTAAAATTAAGGAAAAAAACTCCTCAGTTATGGTCTGGACACTACTTCAGAAGTATTACGAAAGAGAAATGAGGACTAGAAAAACCAGAAGAAAACCAACAAGGCCATGCAAAAGATTTTGAAAGAGGTTGTTCAACTTAACTCTTTCAGGCTTTGCAAGTCAATCCTAGTGAAACCAGCAGGCAGTGAGGGGGGAAAAAGGCATACCAAGGCAGAAGTCACCCAACAGACAAAGACATCAAAGCAAAATCAAAAGTATCTTAAGCCATCTCATGATATATAAAGAACACATAGGATGCACTTTTGCAGATCTATCTGGAGTAGTTAAAGCAGACAACTTGTGAACTCTGGAGTTAACTATCCCTATGGCAGTAGTCATGCTGTGTGACCACTGGCAGCAGTGCTCAAGCATGCTGGCATGAATCATATTCCATGAACAGCCTCAACAAGGTCAAGTAACTTCAAACCCCTTCAGCTAGCACTTTAACGGTGTGTTTGTTTATATCCTCATTTTTGAGGTGGAAAAGGTGCCACCTTTTCCAAGTGTAAACATGAGGAAGAACAAATACTTCCTGAAGGTTGAGGATGACTCTGTTTAAGCTAACGAACTTTAAATTCTCCTCCGGTTATGTCATTTTCCAGCCTTCCCCACCCATTTATCTTCTACATCTCATACACTCCTACTGTCAAATTAGAGTGCCCTGTTTCCTCACCCATCGTGTGCTGCTGCCAAGCTATTGCTCATCTTCAGGTGATCCAGTACAAGAACTGATACTCTCATTCTCTTTTAAGACTGTGCACCCATCGGTCTTTCTTTGAGCTTCACATAGAAAGTAAAACAAAAGCAACCAATTGGCCTAAGTCTGTCAGAAACAAGGGACCTCACCTCCAGCACAAAAAGTAGAAAATCTAATTACGCAAATGAAAAAAAAAAAACCAGTCAGAAAGTCCTTAACTGATTCCCAAATACTTAAAAGGAAGTGGATCACTTATCATAAACACTGGTTATTTATCATAGAAATAACAATGGCTGGTTTTCCAGTGGCTTCCATAATCTGAACTGCAGAAGCTGCCCATTATGATCAGCAATCCGAATCCCAGAACTTTAATCATCTGTAGACCACCATCAATATTGGCTAAAGCACATCTTGGTACAGCCAGCAGGGCCTTGTACCAGTTAAAGGAAGCATATATTGCATTTTATACCAGCTTTTGTCTAGCTGATTCAAAAAAAGGCTGAGGTAGACTGAATCCCAGTAATTTATTCTAACTCATATGAACACAGATAAACCCAAATAAGTTCAAACCCTCCCATACAAAAAAGTCAGAGGAATATTTCTAACCACCAATTTAAGGGGAAAAAACCTAAACCAAGCAAACAAAAAAAAACCCACAAAACAAACCTCACTTTTGAGTGCTTTTGAATTTTTCTTAATTCACCTGCAATTCAAGAACTCTGCACAACCTAAATATTTTTTTCAGAAAAATGCTTGAAGTAGAAAGCCTACACTACCTAGTGACGATATAATCTATTTTGTACTTTTAGAAGAGTGATACTAAGCCGTTGACATTCGAGCAGCCCTACAATTCCAACAGAGAAAGTCAAGAGCTGAATCATAAGCTGGAGTCTATCAGTAACTTAGTTCTCCACAGCTGCCCTGTGAATGCTTCAGAAATACCACAGGAACTCCTGAGGTGACACATCCTCTGGCCACTTCTCTAAACCCATCTTGTCAAGTTTTGAACTTCAGCTATATAACCCTCTTGCTGCAGAATAATCAAATGAAACTGTAAATATAGAAAGTAGCAAGTAAATATAAAAGTAAATCTAGAAAGTAAAAGTAAATATAGAAAGAAGCAAGCAACCAACCTGCACTGAGTTTTACCAGTTTGATAAATTCATACGCATTGATAACTGAACAAACACACATTTGCATGATAATTTTTTCTTAAAGTACAACAATAAAAAAGCATTGCCAAACTCTTACTGGTACATATCTGAAAATGGAACTGATATTTTAGAAAAATAAGAATACATACTCAGCCAGGATTCAAGTCAAGTCAAATAAACTAAGCATTGCAGATGGCAGCATCAAAGGCTGCTGGGGGATGTGCAGGAAACCTCAGATGTTTGACCTCAGACCAATACAAAGAGTCTGATCTGGAAAAAAATACATTTGTACTTTCCAACTTACTACCAATATAACAAAGAGCAAGTAAATCAGATGTTTTCAACTTGTACTTTGATTTGGCCACTGTATTAGAGGAGAAAATACTGGAAACTATGACAATCAGCATCTGCAAATTAGTAAGTATAATCCAGGAACTTTTTACTGCCATCCCTCTCTGTACAGAACCCATAACTCTTTCAGAGACAGAATTAGTTCCTAAAAACACGTACATTACTAGTTTCAATCTCCTTTTTCCTCTCTCCATATCAGCTTGTACTTACTACAAAAAGTGTAGATGTAGTTTATATGCAATGAGCTGAAACACAGACAATCTGATATAGACCAGTGAACTCAGAAGAAACTCCTCCTTTAGAAACACACAACTAAAAAAGGAAGATTCTTGTCGAAATCTACGCAAGTTTTGTCTACAAATAAATAAATAATTCATTAAATAGAATCTATTGCCAAGCTCACAGATCTAATTGATAAAAGTAATTCTGAGGGAGGTGACTGAAAGCTTACTCTTGACATAAGAGAGGTCATGAGAATCATTCAAGACAATTTTAACAACAAAGACAACAACAAAGAGTTTTAAACCTACTCCAAGAAGTGACACAGAACATGTTTCGTCAGCAAATCGATTCGTTTCCTTGGGAAGATGAGTATAGTGGGCCCATTACTATGACACAAAAAAATAGTAATTACAGCAAAAGATAAAGATCATTTACTCTATCTCAATCTCAAAAAACCTATTTGGAATATATGATTTAGGAATAAAATCCACTTAAAATCCATAAAAATTATCAAAGGGCTAGAACATCTCTCCTATGAAGAAAGGCTGAGAGAGTTGGGGGTGTTCAGAATAAAGAAGAAAAGGCTCCAGGAAGACCTTACTGTGGTCTTTCCAGAAATGAAGGAAACCTATAAGATGGAGAGAGACTCTCTATCAAGGCCCCTAGTAACAGGAAAAGGGACAACAGTTTTAAACTGAAAAAGGATAGATTTAGACTGAATGTAAGAAAGAAATTCTTTACTATGAGGTTTGCCTGAAGAAGCTGTGAATGCATCATCCCTGGAAACCTTCAAGGTCAGATTAGATGGAGCTTTGAACAATCTAGTGAGGACAGAGGGGTTAGACTTACCTCTTTAAAGGTCCTTTCCAACTCAAACCATTCTGTGTCTCTAAAATAACCTTTAATTCTTATACTGTTCATGAATAGTTTGTATTTTCACAGAAGACCAAGTACTATAAAGGCTTGGCATCTGACCAGCAACAAATCAGACAAAATCTGCTATTAGCACTGACAGGATCTTGGCAGCAGGGAAAACTGGAGACCACAGCAACTTCCACATTAGCCACATCCTGACCACAGCCACTACTCTCTGCAAGGTTTGAGAAAGTTCTATGCTTCCCTAAACCTTGGCACAGGGTCATGCAGATTATAGATTCTGGACTAATCTTTGCACAGATTTTGCCACAGCCAAAGAAAAACAGGCTGTTTTTCTTACTACTGATTCAGCATCTCAGGGAGCCACAGAAACTGACTGATGCAGCTCCCATAGCTCCAATACTTTTATGAATCGTGAGTTATAAGAAATCCAGCTCAAGAACATCACGCTCACTTCTTGTTCAGAAAATAGTTAGAAGACTGAGGTCAAAGTCCAATTGCATTTTACCAACTGATTTTAATACCTCAAATACATTACCTGAATGTTTCTGCCCATCCCTGTCATGTATAAAATATAATTTATTCATTTAACATGAATGGTGCAAGAAAAGTGCATCCCTGCTCATGATTCTATTATAGTCAAAAATGAGTAAAAATTATCAACCAGCAACACCACAAAAAAAGGTTATAAATTTTCTGCCCAAGTGTTACAAGATCTACACAAGAGACCAGGCTTACCCAAATGCATATTTTAGAAAAAATGTGGGAGAGCTTCAAGGTTTTCAATAGCAGGTGTCGTCGTGCAGGCAACAGAGCAAACACAGTCTCTCTTCACAGGCAATAGAACCACCCCTGAGGCTGTGAGCTGCACAGTAACCACAGGCACACACAGTCTCAATATTTCTGATATAAAAGTAAACCGAAAATAACTTATGCAGAATCACAGCTCCCAGGACCAGCCCTTAAGCATAATTACAAATTCTGTACAGAAGCTCATGCAGAGGACAAACCACCACAGTCACATGCTAAGATCTGCCTGTTTATTTTGGCAAGAAGCAAGAAGTGTAGTCAAGGAAACCTTTCAGTCAGGTTGTAAATTCAGACACAAAATGCAACTCAGGTGTTTTTAAATTCAAAACTTCCTGAACAATTACAGCTGGAAAAAATTTCTGGGAGAATGAGCATTGTCATGCTACCACTGCTATTTCCCAGCTGGGGTCAGCAGTTCAAAGGCAAGAGCATTTATTCGTGGCACTTGAGCCTTCATTTCAGACTACACAAAATATTGTATACAAAAAATACATCTCCAGAGGCTAGGAACGTCATCTAAGAAATAAAACCAGGTCATGAAGTCCTGTCCATGAAGTCTGCATTTAAATCAGCTGCAATGGTTTCAATCTAGATGTCCAAGAACTGTCCATCCAGTGATAATCTGATGGTTAGACATTTTTAAGGGGGTAGTGGATCTAAGATCAGACAACGGAGTGAAGCTCTGCTAAATAAATGATATTGCAATTATCATGGGCCCTTTTTCCTTTTTCTCCTTCAATTACATGGATATTTAGTTCAATTTCTCTTTAACAAATATTCAAGAATTTAACATTGTGGTGGGATTAGGATCATGTAACAATTTTCACCTCAGGAACAAAATGGTTAATGGAAACACCTATATTATTTTCAACTCTAAGTAAAACACTTCTTTCATTTTGTTGCTTTATAGTCCTTCCTACAATATTGTGAATTAAACTGAACACACTGTAGGGCAAACAAAGTATTATGCTTTCAAAATCAAAGATACCTCATAGAAGACATAAATGGTCAACTTAAGATATTTCTGGCTTGGACTTTTTTTTTTCTTTTTTTTCATAATTGTAAAGATTTTAACAATACCCATTATGTCAATACCACAAGAATTTCAGAAACAGAAGGCATATTTATTCACTTTTTTTTTCCAAGTCATTATTTTTCCTGACATAAATCTGAAAGGTAAGTTTTAAACTCAAGGGATACACCTCTGTTAGCAAATAACATGGTACAATAGGAGTAACTGCGTAACAGTGAAACAGCAGTGCTGAGGGATCAGTGCCCATACTATGAACATCTTGAGGGTTTTACTCATTTTAGTTTGTACCACATATCTCTAGTCTGGTTCCCCTGACTGAATATGAATTTTCAGCTGCAGACTATCAGGCATTTTTCTAAGGAGCATCTTCCAGTCTGGTTTCATCCAAACAGGATCCTGTTTGGTGCCTCCAGTGCCATAAATGCAGACAACCAAGAGGTTCAGTACAATAGTAAACCCCTAAGATGAACTAAAAACACTAATGGAGACATACCTCTACTCATTCTTTATCCAGCTGCTGATGGTTTAACTGGCATGGGAAAAGACTCTAGTTCTAATATAGCGACAAACCAGGTTATGGTACTTTTTCCCCTTTCTTATCTGCACTTCAACTTTATTGCCATTTTAATCTAGGCTTTATGCTTTAATACCAAGCATGAGTGATCATATAATATATAGCTACCAATCGTACATCATCACTTAAACAGGAAAAACAGCCTTAAAACAATCCAAATATAGTTGTTTTAAATAACATAAACTACATTTTTTTTTCTTCCTTCTTTCCTCCTCAAGGATAGACTATTGCTACTACAACACAAAAATATTGCCTTAGACCTCCAAAGTTGAATACTTTAAATTTATGCTTCTTAGAGTACAAACACCAGGTAGACATGAGTTCCACCCCTCAGAGCTTATATAATTGTAGTGATCTCACCCTCTAAACAGAAAGTATGATTAAAATTATCTTTAGTTCCACCTCAATTGTCCCAAGATGCTTTAGCAGTCCCCATCCTGTGAGCCCCCAGCAGGCAGCTCTCCCCAGCCCACCCAGGGACACTGCGCTCCAAGTGCCTGCCAAGCAGCCCTCACCCCGCCTGTGGAGGGACACACAGAGATATTGTTGTCTAATCAAACAGGTTTCAAAGTAAAACATCACTTACATACTCAGCTGGTAACTCACCACTGGCTCCCCATCAGATGATGCTATGGACTAGAAATGTGGAAGCAGCAGCAGCAGGAATGCGAGTAAACCCTGTTCCTGCACGTTTCGACATAACCCTGTTCAGCAATCTGAACAAAGGCTTGTGTTTATTCAGCCTACAAATAACTTTAATCACCGTGTTTTGTCTAAAACTGGGGTATGGATTCCTCTCTCTGGAGATTAATCTTCCTGCTGCTTGTCAGACAGGAGAGATTTGAATTAGGGCTTTAAGTCAAAAGCACAGCCAGCATTTGCAATCGCGCAGACCTAACCACGTATCAAAATTTCTGTTCCTGTTTCAACATCACATTATAAAATGTAAACTTTCATTTCACTTAAGGACAATATATAAAACACCACTCCAAATTGTTTCAAAGACACACTGAAAAATACTATTAAAAATACCCTCAAGGGAAGTGTAAAAGGCTCTCACACAGAAGCTTGAAGTTCCCAAATACAAGATTGGGGAAATGTTAACGCTTCCCCACAAAACCACAGATACCACCACCAAAAAAACCCCAAGTAAAGCTCTCTTATCCCTCTGCCAGAACAAGAGGTACCCAGGACAAAAGTCCCATTTCCTGGTACCCTTCTTCCCAGCTCAGGCAGTACCAGTCCCAGCAACAACAGAAAAATATCTCTGCCAACATGTATGATCTGTACTTCTAAGAAGGTGGGGAGGGGCTGAAACAGGTTGCCCAGAGATCTTGTGGATGGCCCATCCTGGAAGTGTGGCTGTGAACAACCTGGTCTAGTGAAACGTGTCCCTAGCATGGCAGGAGGATTGGAACTACACAAGCTTTAAGGTTCTTTCCAACCAAAACCATTCTATGATTCTATGTTAAAAATAAAGTAAGTCTGCAAGAACTTTGAATTACGAGTAGACTCAAGAAGCATACAATCCTTTTGTAGACATAAAAGTTTCCCTTTACTAAAAGCAAAATATTTGATACAGTTGTACAAGAATATCCAAAACATTAAACATATTTTCACAATGATTCAGGTTTAAAACTCAGACTTTCCCAAAACCAATGTTTTTTTCCATAGCTTGGAAAAAATCTTTTTCAGCAGGTTTTCTTATCTTCCCAACTGATATTACCTGCAACACTTTGAAAAAAAAATAATAATTAAAAAACCCAACCTAAAATACATACAAGCATGGCCTGAATTACCTGGACAAAACCTGACTTCAGATCTTCAAGGCCAATCTAGAAAATAGTGACTTTGATCATCAGAAAATAATTTTTTAACATTTCAAAAACAAGGGTGTACATATAGTATTTACCAAACAACTGTATTTTTTTGTTCTTGTGTTTGTGCAACATACAACGGAAAAAAGGAAATGTAACAGAAGCTGCGTTGGCAAACCTTCTGGAACTTAGTACCAGAGTTTCCTTGAGCTATCTCATGTCAAGGATGGTTGACATTCATTGTGTTTCTTAACTAAAAAAGTAGGGCACTTGATGTGGATCACAGAATTTGGCCCATATAAACTTTATGATTTAAATAACACTCCTCTAAGAACAGTTAAAAATAACTGCTGGTTTGGTAGCCTCTGAAAAGGAGATTAAGGAAAAGTAATATTTCAAAGACCCTACACAAGAAATTTCTGACAGAAATTCAACAGAATGGTGCTCAGCAGAAATTTCAGGAGGTCCAGAAATCAAAAAGACTAAATGATTTTTTAATGGGCAAAACTGACATCACAGATTTAAACCATGTCTCAGCTATATGTCTACATATACCACTCAGTCAATACACTCAATATCAAAACCATCAAGAAAGGCAATCAAATGGATTTGCCTAAATGAGTGAGAAGGACCAGAAAGCATGAAACAGTCATTTCTACTTAGTATTTTAATTGACATTCTTGAAGAAATTTCTGATTTTCTCAACACTATTTCCAAGAAATCGGCACAGCCCAATTTAATGCAACCAGCTATACATCATTAGGATTCACCCAGGTGACACAAGAGAAAAACCCAAACTTAATTAGATCATTTCAGATCAGTTGCTATAAAATCCATGGGTTTTGTTATTTGGCACATTTAAACCTATTATCCAGTTAATCAATTAGAGAAGAGGATAATGTGAAATAGTTCTTAAGCATGCTTCAAAGATACTTAAATCTTCTTATATTTTTTCTTTTAATTCTAACACCTTCCATGATCAAAAGCAGCATGTTTAAAGCCTTCCTCCAATTCCAGAACAATCTAAATCTATAGTTTCAAAATCCTTCCCACTGAAAACACATTATTACTAATTTCTAACCTCAAAGACACATCCCTTTGTTCTTCCAAGGCTAAGGCAAAACATCTTCTTGCACATTTTTAGAACCTTCCTCTAAATGCTCACTACCAGTCACACAGAAATTCCATTAAGTTTTAAACAACTCTTTGCCAAATTAAAAACGGTAAGGGTCATGTAATGACAGATTAAATATATGTAATATTTACATGGAAAACAAACCACAGAATACTTCAGTCTAGCAGAAAAAGCAGTAATACACAGCCGGCGGAAACAGAGACCACACAGACTAGAAACAGAAACTATTTTGAACACAATTTTGAAAATGTTTTGAAAAATTACTTTTAACCATTTACACAGACTTTAAATTAAGACTAGATTATTTTTTTTCTTCCTAGTTCAGTATTTTTCTGATTTGCAAGATGTCACACCCAGTCTGCACAGCAACTGCTTTGGGTTTTTTTCAGTATACACACAGATACAACCAAAGGTAAGCACTAGTGCCTTCTGACAGACACATTTGAGAATCAATTCCTGGCTGGTTTCAGCATTTGCAGATATTCCATGGACTCAGAAATGTTAATGATGTCAATCAAAAAGCCTAGGAGACAGTTCAAAAAGTCACACACAAAGTCCTCATGTTAAAAACATTTAATTGACACATTCCTGATTACAGGCAAGACCCTCACCCTGTTTATTACAGAATAACTAACCACAAAACAGTCCCTGATTTTTTTTCATGGAAAACTAATACATAAGTAGTTTTTATAAGACAAGGAATACAATGCAGAAGAGACTGTACTCCTGTTGAAGGAAAGACTGTGAGGTCATGTGAAACTTATCATCAGTGCGCCCACAACAAGGCAGCCTGATGACTCCCTTTCTCAGGGCTTTACAAAGCATCCCCTTCAGCTTCCTGGACATGTGGTCTACAGTGCTGCAAGCCAAGTTCACTCAAGCATTCTATTTAGAACTCCAGTCTTCAAGTCTTCTTCCTATATTACAGCAAATATATTCTTTACTTCAGATATATGGATATATATTTCCATATCTTTTCTTTCACCCAAAACTTGAGCTCCACAGGAGCTTAAGCTACAGTGATCAGCAATTCAATAGAGAAGTTAGACATGACTAATTCAAATTCCTCTTTGTGAAAAGAAACGTTTCAAACCTGCTTTCATGATAGAAATTTCTTCACACTGTTGAATGACCTGAGCAACATCTTGGAGGAGCAGGGGCAAGCTAATAGTAAACTTCTCACAGATTTCTTGTATTTCCTTTCTAGAGTAAAAAAATCCTCCTTGGGGATGAGTTTTTGAGTTTGAATTATTCATCAGAACTAGAAAAGCTTTTAAGCACAGTTCTCTCACATCATCATATGATTGGAGATCTTCTAAGGTCATCTTAGAAAAAATTCAAACATAGTGTAAAAGAAACAATTGTGTAGAATGTGACTACGATGAAGACCCTGAAGGATTATTACAAGTCAGGCGCTTCCTCAGGAATCCAGGAAACTCCAGTTCCTTTGGTGCTGAGACAGCAACAATCACATGGGGTTCAGCCACCTCCCAGTGACCTATATGAAGTCCCGAGGCAAGAACTTAAGAACAACTGAGTTCAAAAAGAGTAAGATGTAGCACAGAGGCCCAACTGATACAACTTTCAACTCACTGAACTAAAAAGCCAAAACACAACACAACCAACCAACAGACCTATTTTTCAAAAATGCATCAACATATGAATCAGTACCCTCATCACACCACGTTAATGGAGACTCCACCTCTCTCTACAAAGAGTCCCACCCTCCACAATAACATACCTGTCTTCAATTACAGGGAACTACGTGCTTCCTTTTATTGACTGAAGGACACAAAGTATGAAGAATTATCTTATTATTTCTATTAATAAATTAAAAATATGACACTGCATTTTGGTATCAATCCTCTGTTCAAAGGAAATTCATAGCTTCCAAAGTTTCTGCATTATTTGGGCAATTAGTAAAAAGAACTTGCTAGCTATAATAGTTTACTCAATTTCAAAATAAAAAATGCATGCCTCTTGAATAACTCCAATAACTTGGGAACAATAAAGGAAACAAGATTAATCAAATGCCTTCTCAAATGCCTGCACATCCAGTTTCCATGCTGCCTTCAGACACAAGGGTGAACTATGCCAGCTAACTTCCCAATGTTATGACCTGTGAAGAACACAAATCTTAATCTCCTAAAATAAAAATATCACTGCATGTCTGTTAAGTAATAATAACCTTTTTTTAGAGCGACAAATTAGCAAAAGTTGCTGACATTCAAGTACAAGGGAGAAACACAACTATATTTCAAAGGTTATCAAAAAACCATTTGCTTCTTCAGCTTCCACTCTATAAAAACCATTCAAGTTTTACTGAATGCTGTAGTTTATCTAGTTTCCTCATGCATCCAGCAACCTGTGCTGTGTAATGATCCTCCTTTGATAGAGAAGCTTTTGACAGCATTCTGGAAACATGTCCCATAATAATAGCATAGGAAACCCTAATACACCAGGTGTGGCTTCAGAGATGAAGGTTGAGCCACCCAGGAAGTGCTCTAATAACTACAGCAGCCTTCTGTAAGCTTTTGCCACTAAGGGTCTCTTGAATTAGATTTATACTGAAAAGCATTAGGGAGGTATAGGACAGAGGACTGATTTTTTGCCTGACCTGCTATTCTATTGTAGCAGTGGAATAAAAGATGTGCTTTGATTGTAGTGAATGATTTTCATCTTCTTTCATACTTGGCTTCTCCCCTTTCTCGAGGCAACTCTTAGTTTATCTTTTCTCCCAGCCTCAAGATGCCTTTTGTAAAAAAAAGTTTCTCTCTAGAAAGAAAGTCTCATTTAGTTAAAACTGTCATCTAAAAAATTCCTTGCAATGCTCTGGAGTGCTTTTTGTTTTGGGGAACACAGGAGGCCTGGAGCTGCCCATTCTGCCAGTGGAGCTGTGCTAATCCTGCCCTGTGCTGAGCCTCTGCGCCCAGCCAGTCAGCAAGGCTCTGCTGGAAGGTGAATCACATCTGCTCAGCCTCCCCTGTCTTGCATGCACCCAGGTCAGCAGCAACTGCTCCAGATCATGCTGCTTCTGCCTACACCACCCTGCTCAACACCAGCATTAGTAATTTTGCACCTCTGGTAGTTACTCCCCTTGTCGAGCCCTTCTACTCTAAACTGCCTCCCCCTTACACATTAAAAATTAATGCATCTAAAATTAGCCTGAAAAGCAGATCTTCATCTCAAAGCAACAGTACTCTCTCCACTTCCATTTTTTCAAAACAGTAAGACCAACTGCTATTTTGGTTCAGGAGTGTAGTGAATCCACATGCATTTCAGGTGGTAAAAGGCATGGGGATTTCTTTGTGAGGGTACTCTTGGCACAGTAACAAGGGCCTTTGCTGACCCAGAACAAGCTCAGTGTGTTATCATCTGGTGCAAGGACCACAGTGAAATGCCAAAGGTGTCCCCAGCAGAGCAGCAACTCACAATAGTCTGCAACAACACGAAGTATTCCTCCCTACTGACTCACATGGAGAGCTAGCATGTTCTACTGCAGGGCTTCCCAGGCCATGCTGGGCACACATGAGCAAAGACTGCCATGAAAGGAATGTTCCCTGCAGCAAATATGTCCTCCACATCACTCTCCAAACCTCAGCCTGATGAGCAGGGTTAACTGTAGGTTGACAGCTTTCAAGTAATTACAGCCACCCCCAATCCAGTGATAACTGGTATGACACTGGTTGTTCTCAACAAGGGGAGGCAGAAAATAAAGAAGAAAATACAGATTTGGATTAAAACTCTCTTCCCAGTCTTTAAATTCTGTTTTTACCAGATGTTCTGTCCTGCATCTCTCTACTACCCTTCTGACTAGACATCAGACCCGGCTGATAAGTAAGGCAAAAGCCAGCATCTCTTTCATCCTCAGAAAACCACACTGAAGCAGCCAGTTTTACTTGCTCTATTGTACAAACTCCATTTGCAATCTGTCTTGGTATATGCAGCCCACAAAGAGCATGTGAAGCTGAATGCTCATCTGTAGGACTGACGCCATGCAAATCCTTCCCCTTGCCAGCAAGATGTGAAATACAAAAGGCAGGATATCCTGGAAGTAGTAACATAAATGAAAAAAAAAAAGGCATGTGTCCTGGGAATAACTTACGCGGGGATTCTTTAGGGGCAGAAGTCCGTCCTGAAAAAAGAAGTCTAATCCAGAGGAAGATACATTGTGAAGTTGTCAACAAATATCAGCACTTGAAGCACCACCAAGGATCCAGATTGCAACAGAGTGATCCAGGCAGATAAATGACAGGCAAGACACGATGCAACCCAGGAAGCCAATCCAGGTGACATGCTAACAGCCTGCACTGGAGCATTCATTATGTTCTACACTCTGCTAAACTCCAAATGAATGCTATCCCATGAATCTGGGTCAAAATTAGACTGCCATTGCATGCAACAGTGCAAAGAGGTGATATCAGCTATCACTGAACCTAGGTTTGCATCCCGTGACTTGCTATAGCCTGCAGCACCCAAGGTCCACACCATGCCATTCCCGTCCCAGCTGGGTGGAAGCCCTTGGTAGACAGCCTGGCACCTGAAAAAGGAGAAATGCTCCTCAGCTATAGGAAGACTTTTAGAAACCCTTCATTCTCCTCCCACATTTTCTACTTGTTAGTATTGAAATAGATACAAAGACCTTGACAACAGTATAATAATAGAGAAGATACAGTAGTTTTTATTTACTTCTCTGGGTACTAATACAAGCTTTTTAGCTTATATTAGAAATACAGCATAGTCTGAACACTTGCAGGAGATGCTTGAGGGAAGCAGTGATTTGTCAGAAAAAAAGGAAAAAAACCATTCTTGTTTTTCAACAGTAGTAACTTGAAGTCTGCTAAAACACAAACTTCAAAAATAAACAGCACCCCCACCAATGAGCAAACATTGTTTAAATGCTTGCTAGTATTACTAGGATAATTTCTCACAACATAAAATTGTTTTTTCTGAAAATACAGCTATTACTCTACATTCAACTCAGTTCTCCTCTGTCTTTACATGTGTGACAGTTACACAGCTTTTCCCTACACAAAGGCCTGAAGCAAAATAAAATTAAATATGTGGGAAGAAAGTCCTCTTTATCACACAGATGTGCCTCCTTCACTGTCAGACTGGGGATTACTGGTTAGTTTTGTGGGTTTGCCTGCCTGTAAGATGTTTCTCACAAAATTACACCATGATTTTAAAATGAAGCAGCTGATCAAACTGAACAAAACAAAGCTACAGCAGCCTCACACACAGCTGCATCTTGCCCGTTCAAATTTCTTAAGTATATACAGTGGAGGAATTAACAGCTCCTTTTGAGATGGCTCCTGGGTTACCTGGATCCCCTAAAAACTTCTTGGACATTTTCAACAAAATGACCAATGAAAATGAGAGGCTGCTAGAGAGTACATGTTGAGTACTAGAAAAACATAAGCCAATTAGCTTTCATTAATTACACCTAACCACACCTTAGCACACCTTCAGAAGTCACTCCAAAATCTTTACCTGTCTTGGGGTGAAATACTTTACCCAAATTGCAAGGCCTCATGATCTTACACCCACAGCAGGCACACTCGGGATCAGTGCCTGGACTTGTACGGGGATCAGGCAGCACCTTCCTGAGGAAAACATGGCTTCAAAGTCCTGCCCAGGCATGGTAGGAAGGGCAGCCCCTGATGCTAACCAGTTTTGCATAAAAGCAGTCAAAATAGCATTTTTCTTCTACTACAATCTTCAAGTATTTCCACTTGCTCAGGTCCCTTTGGTCCTCTCAACTCCTCAGACTTTCCCACCTTGGCATCAGCCTTCAGCCTTCACATGTTTCTCAAGAAGGAGTTCACCTCAAAATACTCTTCCTCTTCCCTGTAGTTCCCCCGCTCCCCTGCTTCTGCCTCCTCCCTAGGGCTAAAGCAGCAGAGTCACTCAGTAAACATGCCAGGGACATGAAGTGCCTTTTGTCTGCCCTCTTCTCTCCCAAAGGGATTTGTAAAGAGACCAGGATTAATACTGAAAACAACTCATCTCAAATAGCTGGTTTGGGTTTTTTTTAACCATATAAATTTCCACTTCCATCCTATGTACTCAAGCAGTCAGTATTTATTACTCACTCAAAATCCCTTTTATTAAACAATGACAAAAAAAATCTAAAAAAACCAGGAAGTAATAGCACTGCATTTTTTTAAGGCATAAAAAAACATTTTCCTTCTAAAGAGATCAGTAACTGATCCCAGAAGCTGCAAAGGGCAATTTAAAAAAAGTCTGTGAACCAGCTTTATATATTATAATCCCGTTAGGCTGACTACTACATGAATAGACACAGAACTCTGTTGGAAGAGAAAAAAAGAAGCTAAACTCCAACACTTGCTAAAATAAACTATTTTCAGTTCCAAGTTAAAAGAAATTTGATGTAATATTTGACAAAAATACATATATGTATGCAAAACTAGAAAAAGCTGCAAGGATTTAAACTGGAAGAGAATAATCTGTAAGAGTTGTGTTTATCATTGCTGCTTTGCTCTTGAATATATATAATTTAGCACGTTACCCAGAAATACCCATAGCATCAGATGTCATATCATCAAAAGACTGCATGTTCACTGACAATAGGAAAGATTCCTATGGCCACAAGAAAAGCAGCTACTTAGACCACTGAACTGTAAAAACACATCTTCTGTGGGTGTTGACCTTTTGAGCAAGACATGACTTGTACAGCATGATAAAAGGCTAAGAAACTTCATGGCTAAGATTCCTCTCCCTGGATTACTAAGAAATAATCTTTTTCCTTTGAAAAGATGTAGAACTTTACAGCAAAACATAAAACAAGATCTAAAATTTGTTTCAGATTATCATCAGAATATGACACAAAAGGTATTTCAAAAAACATCCTTCCCCCTAAACAAAGCTTAAAATTTGTTCTTGCATAAATTATCTAAAAAAATAATAAGGTATAAGACTTTTTCAAAAGCCTATAGTGTATGCCCAAACATCCCAAGAAAAAAAAAATCTAATAGAGGACATTTACGCAGTGAACCAAACACTATCTAAAGGTCTAAATAATCCAAGATTGAGTGTCTGACCATAACTAATTTCAGGTGTTTGAGAAGATGCACGAGTACTGTAATGGGCTGACAACCAAAGACAGAGATCATTCCGCCATCTGCAAAACTGCAAGTTTACAGAAGAAACAGGAGTGCTTTTCTCCCAACAGCTCCAATTCAACACAACTATGACAGACCATCTCTCTTGTTTCCCAAGAACTTTGAAATTTGAAGCAATGTTCTTAAGCACAGCCAAAAGAAGATCAGCTACTAAAATCTGTAAAGACCATTAGAGGCTCTATTTTGGAAAAAAAATTGGAAGAGGACTAATGGGCCCAGCAGCACAGCCATTGAAAAGCAAGCCAACAAGTATGAGAGAAGGAGAAACAGCATAATTCCTGGCATGTCCACATAAGTAACACTCCTTGCTGTACAGCAGAGAGATACAATGCTCTGCAGAATGCCATTTGTGTACACAAGCACCTGCCATAAAGGCTGCCTGCATGAACACTGCCATGGCTTTAAAGCAATCAGCAGACAATGAAAAAATAACTCAGTAGGAGCCTAGAAAATGAGACAAGGATTTATATAATCAGTTTCCCTATCTTTGTAAAAGACTCCAAGTAACAAAAACCAAAAAAAAAAAAAAGAAAAAAAAACTAACAAAACCCAAAACCACAAAATAAACTCATTCTCACCCCCAAAACCACATGTACTAAACCCAAGTGTTTTTATCTTTACACAGTAATAAAAGTCCATATTATCCTAGGGCCCTCTGAAGTCCACAATCTTTTACAATCCTCTCCCATCCTGCTCTATGACTCTGTCCTTGTGTGTGACTCCACCTCGCTGTCCCTGCCCACAGCCCAGAGGGGCTTGGAACTAGATCATCTTTAGGGTCTTTTCCAACACAGGCTATTCTGTGATTCTATGATTCTATTAAATTCTCTATATATACTCTTTATGTCTATATTTCTCTCTGCAAAGGGCTCTGGAGGTCTTTTTATAACTTTTGGTAGAGGCAGTGAAGGTTACACAGGTCTAAGAGACTGCAAAAAATGTGGCTTCCTGAGATAGGGTGAGGTGAATGGCAATGTGACTTATCACCCCTCATCTGCCTCCCCTCATCTCTGCTGCTCCACCTCTGCAGCACGGATACGGAAAAAAAGAAAGGCGATGGGATTTGTTGCTATCTGCAGAGCCAGCAGTTTGCACTGTGCTGTGAAGGAGCTCCATGACCATCTGCACTGCTGGGAAGGGCACAGAAGATGCAGCCTTTAAGATTTCCTCTTTTCAGGGTCCAGGAGGCAATTACCTCAGCCCAGCTGCTCACAAAACTGCAACCCAACAGAACTGTTAAAATTGAAGTCATCAAAAATGTTTGTCAGATTCTTCATTCCTGAATGCTCTGCTCCCTGTCCTGGAAACTTTGCAGTATGTAAGCAAGGCCAACAGCACAAAAGGTTACCATACACTGTTAAACCTTGAATTGGATGAACAGCTACAGAGCATCCCTCCCCCAAAACTCTCCAGTGCCTCCCCTAAAACAAGTAGAGTGCCACGATAAGCAGGTTTAGTGAGCCTGCACACAGTGCTCACCCAGACAAGACAAAAGGAGACACAGCAAAACTGTCTATCTTTGGCATGAAGGACTTTGTGAAAGAGTTTTATTGCTGTCAATTCCCCCACTACCGAGTACCAAGCACAGATGTGAACTTGGAAGGGGGTGCCATCAGCCCACCACAGGTATGATCTCCTTCACAGCTCATGCCTAGGGACTGGAGAAGGACATGCTGTCCTCCCACAGACTGCTTCTTCCTAAACTTGGCTACTACAGTATCACCTTATAGCTGGTTTCCTTTGGATCTGGAACACTGAGAATGCACCTGACATGATCAAAATCTTATTGAGTGCGTGGCAACAAAGACAATATAGCAGATGAGAGCTCTGGACCACAAAAATCACAAGCTGAACTTTCTCAGAAAGCAACAATATTTCCATGGCTTCAGCTCAGGCCCAAAGAATCCATAGAAACATTTAGATATAATTCAGAAAGTTGCTGCTATTTTTGTAAAATACAGCCAGAGATCTTGCTAATATTGAAGAGATTTTTGTGAACAACTGGCTTTGTTAGATTCTCTGCTTATCTCTTTTTTTCTCCACAAATTTCAAATCAGTCCACTAAGTCTTGTTAATTACAAGGAAAACAAATTTGCTCATGAAACAATTATCCGCTATGTAAATAATACTCTTAATTTAATTGTCTGTTTAACTACCTTTGCAAAATAAATTCAGCAAGCTCTCTTATGAGATGTTGCTTAAAAAAAAAAAAAGTTTTCTTTTGTGACAACTAAGGCCTTCTGTTGAGCATTTACAAATCCAGGGTTCATTCAGACTTTCAGCTCAAGACTGAGAATTTCTCTTTGAATTTCTCTGAGAATGGATCAAGCCCCAAAAGATGCACATACAGATGTGGCCACCCCAGTTCTGGTAGTGCTCATGACACCTCCATTCAGCGCTGCCAGGATCAGATCCCAGTTTGAAGACTGGCCACATTCTGCATAGCAGCAGGGTTGCAAGTTGTGCATACAAAAAGTGAAGTTTAATTCCAGATGCCTCATCCATCTCTCGTTCCCTGGAGCAAGCAGAAATTGCCCTTCATCCATGCACTTGCAGAGCGAGAAGAAGCATTGATGAAGGTCCCTTGGCTTGACGGAAGTGCTTCAGGAGTGACACAACGCCCGGGTATGACTTGCGGCGCAGCCACAGCAGCCAGACACCAACCCACACTTAATCAAGCATTCATGCATGCCCTGCTACTGACAGTAGCTGCAGTTTAGCTCACGGAGCTCACACATGCCTACAGGAGCTGCGGCCAGCACTGTATCTGCAGGTTAAATCTCATCTGGCTGCAACGCCCTTTTCAGAAGGAAAAAGTCAGCATGCAGCAGGGAGTCCCAAACCATCTTTGCAAGGCCAGGCTATGCTGTTGCCAGATGGTAAAGGGCTTTGCCTTGGGGCTGCAGCACCAGGGCACAGCGGCAGGACCAAACTGATCAAGCCCTCATCCCCCACTGCTCCATTTCTGTACACGGCTCCACAACAACAAAAAAGCAAGAACTTGCTTTCGCTAAACCAATTTTTTTGAATAGGCATTCAAAGATGGTCACTAATCAAAAGACAGCTTTAGCATGCTCTCCCCATATATTAAAATACATATATTAATTCTGTATGGCCATTACTTAGAGAAATCATTCTACCAGAGACTAAAGTGCCCATGGATTTATCTATCCTTTTCTTGAGATCAGAGCCCTTGTAAAAACCATGAAGGCTGCTGATGCTTCACAGTCAGTTTTGCAAAACTGCTGGTTTTGTTGGGTTTTTTTTGGGGGGAGGGAAAGATTTATCCACAGCCATCAGTTCAAAAACATTTTTCCTATGTGTTCTTTTTATTGATGTAGTATCTATCAATACTTTAGAAACAGAAGTCACTGTCACTAGTATTTACTACAAATGTTAGACAGTCATTCCAAGAAATAGCAAAGTAGAAACTTAAATTGCTGGCAAGCTACATTAAAATGTTGCCATTTTAAAATGCTTGCACATACTTTAAAAAGTGGATACAAAATGAGAAACGTATGATATTTGGCTTTTTTTTTTTTAATAAGGACTTTAGAAAGTCCTTTTTAAAAGTGTTTCAGACCTAAAGATGCTATAACACTAGGACACAAGTTTTGAAGCCACACGCAGCATATTCTACAGTAGATGATGAATACCTCAGGTTTTATCCCTCTGATTTTCCTGGTTTAAAACACAGTATGGTCCTACACCTACATTTCCTACAGTATTACAGGCTATACTCCTAAACCACAACATTTTGCTGTCAAATGCAGTAGTTTGCCTCAACACTAATTATTTTAAAACCAAATGCCTTAAGCTTTAACATGAGATGACCAGCAACTGAAAGATTCTAGGACTTTATCACAGAAACTATGCATCTTTTGAGTGCTGAAATTACTTTTTCCACATAAAATCAAGCCTGAATACAGATAACACCTGAAGAAATCATCAAGCTCAAGCCCCTGCATGAGAACAAGTGTAACAATTTTGAGGAACGTTTTTAATATATCCTTAACACAAGTGCTATTTGACTTTCAAAAACCTTGGTAGAAATGAGATTGCACAACCTCAGTTTCTTTCAGTTTTCCCTAAGGCATAAGAGATTTTAAGAACTTCCATCAAGTCTTTGGTGTAAACTAGTTTCATCTTTTTCAATACAGTCACTGACATAAGAACACAGACCACTTCTCACTAATTTTAAGACTAGAATATTCCTGTCCCATCATCTTATCTCTTTCTTCTGGAAAGGAGCTTGCATAGCCTTTGTGGAACACACTTTCCAAACACAGTCTCTGCAGATATGTTTTCCACGACCTTCCTAAGCCCGGGTGACCATTTCTGGTACGTGGAGACATTGGAATTTATTTTTCTTAAAAGGCTGTGGCCAAAACTGGACACATTATTCTGTTAACTTAAGCTGCACTAGTATGAAAAGCTAAATTCTGAACTTCAGCAGTACTGCATCCCTGTGCTTCTTGTGATCCCACATAACCCTCAGATCTCCCTCTATGGCGCCGCTGCCAAGTCGACTTTACCCATCTGCATTATGCGATCTTCCAGAAAATAGTATCTTGTACTCATCTACTGACTTCAAACTTATCAAAAACCTCCTGTCCTCCAAACCAGAGCATCAAAAGCAAAGTCTGAAAGCCCTGCTCAGTCTCCTTCAGATTTTGTGATAATTCTGCTGATCAAAGACATCAATGACAACAAGTACAAAGGTGCCAGAACCACTTAAACTGACTTCCAGTTTGATGATGACTCACAATAATTTCCTGAGAATTATCACCTAGAATTGCTATCTCTAGACCTGGTCCCTTTGATTCAGCTATTCTCAAATACTTACTTCAAATGAACAATTTTCCTAAGAGCAGACCTACTGGGTCAGATGGCAGGTCTGTTGTCTGCACTATGTCAATGCCTGAAATTAATATAAAAATTTGATAAATAATTGACAGTACTTTCCCAGTCTATTGTCCCAGGTTCCACGCTCAGCTTGGTGACCCCCTGAACTACTCGAAGTACCCTGCACAAGTCAGCCTTAGTGGATTTTTCTTCCATTAATTTGTCCGGCTGCTTTTCAAGTCCCTGTAAACTTTCAATATCCACATGCTTCAGAAAGGATTTCCAAAGCTTAACTAACCACACATTGGGTCAAAACCAAAAACACACCCCTTTTGTTCATTTTGAACCTGCCAGCTTAATCGCATGCTTTCGCATTTTGTACTGATAAAAAGTTAGTCCCTACTCAACTTTGCCACATCACTCATATGACTGTCAAAATTTCTAAAACCTGAAATCTTTCCTCAGACCAATGTTATCAAATACCACAAAAATACAAAAGCTAGACTGGGTCACAAAGCCTTCTCCACCCTGGCAGACCAGGCACAAGGAAGCACTGTTTCACCTTCCTTATGAGAACATTATTGTTAATGGGTCAAAATACTGACCCATTATCAAAACAAAGGCACATGGCAATGCCGGAGGCTGAAGGACACAGTACTTAGTGCAGATTATAGAGGAATGCCCACTCTGACTAAAAATAATGGGGGTGGGGAAATTAGTTCAACTTAGAATTTCTGCAAGCTAATACTGATATGGTTTTAATCAGAAAGCTATTCAGCCTCACAGGAAAGTATACTGCCCTTATGTTTGCACTGCTGGCTTTATAGTTTTACAGTCAAAGGCATAACTGTACCTTCACTAAACAGTTTATTAACTTAGACACATAAAAAACACAGTCAAGCTAAATCTTAATTTCTACATTATTAAAACCAACATCACAAACCTGTGCTCTGATAATTCTGATATTTACTCTCCCACCTCACTGAGAGTAACACCGAGATCTTTCTTTTGAAGTTAATTAATAAACCATACATTTAAAAGTTAACTTGTGTGTTAGCAGTTTTATTATATTTAAACAAATACTGCAAGACATTTGCTTATACTTTAAAATTTTCAAAATGAAGATTTTAAAAATTAAAATATTTCTATTTTTGTTAGGCTTTTTTTTTCCCTAAACAATAAAGTTAAAAAGCGCAGATGACATTTAATTCAGGAGTTCATCTCCACCCTGTTAATTTGTCACACTTGCAACAGAAGGAAGACTCAGTCCCTCGGCAACCTTTGTACTCGGATGGCTGTGAACCCAGTCCACAGGCCGCCCCGCAGCCCGGAGATGCCAACTGAACTGTAAGGAATTAGGTCGCCTCAAAGGTCTGTTCCCTCCGGGAGCACGACAGGGCACAAGTCACGACACGCTACTTCTCTGCACC
This sequence comes from Vireo altiloquus, assembly GCA_013396875.1. Taxonomy (NCBI): domain Eukaryota; kingdom Metazoa; phylum Chordata; class Aves; order Passeriformes; family Vireonidae; genus Vireo; species Vireo altiloquus. The sequence goes on from VZRF01006104.1 coordinate 943,067, forward strand.
TTTGTAAAAACAGGGCTGACCGCCAGCAGCATTCGCTGAAACAACAGATAACAACCATCCTTTTACAGAACCAGTCATCTATCAGTTCAGCTATCTCCATCCTACAGGCCTCTGGTGGCATTTACTAGTTCAGACCCTGAGAGCCAAGTATTAGCCAAGCACCAACAATGTATTTACTGCACTTCCAAGTCGTGTTCCAGACCATTAAGGGGACGAGCCCTTTTAACTTTTCCTATTCAGTAATGAATGCGAGTTACAGGAATGGGGTTTTCAGTTGTACGTCTCAGTGACACACAGTGCTCTCCCAAACCGCAGCCTGCAAAAGTACTTCAAGCAGAAATACTCCAGAAGATGTTTTTCCACTGAACTACCAGTCATACTGTGTTCGGCCAGTAAAGGCTGTAAAAATTTTATTTTCTGTGACAAGGACAATCCCACATGCACAAAAATGTTTCTGAAGCAAGGAGGGGAGCTCAGCTGTTAACACCGCAGGGATGGGATTTCACAGAGGATACTAAAAAAAAAAACCAAAACCCACACAAGCCCACAAAGGAAAGAATTTCCCATGTCAGTTAATTTAAGGAAGTAAAGCACAGTCCAGAGGGATTCTGACCGCACTTTCCCGGGAAGCCCCGGCTCCGGCCGGTCCGTCCCGCGGAGCGCTCACCGGCCGAGGGCCCGGCCCTTGCCTCGCCCGCGCCGACCGCACCTGCCCGGGCGGGAGGGCGG
>VZRF01006104.1:943805-1169651 GCA_013396875.1 Vireo altiloquus
GGTCGGCCGGGGGCGGGGGCAGCGCCGGCGGGGGCGGTGGCAGCTGGGGAGGCCGGGCCGGCCTTCCCTCTGCGCTGGGGCTGCCTGGCGGGGAGCACCGGCCCCGCGGCCCGCGCCCTCCGCCGCAGAGGTGGTGCTGAGGGGCTGGCCCACGGTTATTTTGTGCGAGTTGGGTCTCTTCCTCTATTTTTTACCATTGCGGTTACATAAAGAGTTATTTTGGGGCTGCCTTTGTCTTTGCTGAACTTCGTCCCATAAAGAAAGGTGCCGAGCAGGTGGCGGCTCTCCTCCTGCACAAACCTTGGAAGTCAGAGGCTGTTTCAGCCCGGTTCTTCCCCCAGGCTCCCCCTGGCCCTGTGCTGTCCCTGCCGTGTCAGCAGGGTCCTGCCTTGGCACGTGTTATGCGGATGGGAGCAGCGATGGTCGTGCCCTCTGCTGAATGGCAGAACAGCATCGTCTGCCCCAGCCCTGTGCCCCCTGTACCTCCTCCAAGGCAGCCTCGGCTCTGCGGGATTTCCCGGGCATGTGCCTACACCCAGCTATTAATCCCAGTGGCTGGTGCGCTGCAGTGACCTGGGGAGAGTGGCCCAACTGGACGGCATTGCATCATGCTCAGCCAGGGTGTCACACCGCGGGTGCTGCTCACAGCCACCCCTCCCGTGCGGCAGCTTTGCGTCGCCTCCCTGTCCCTTGGCTTTACCACGATTCATTCCTAGCGTCGCCAGCTAGTTTGTCAGCCTCCCCATAGCGCTGTGCTTCTGTCCACACAACACTTCATGAGCAGCACAATGACCCCGACTGTATGTGCAAAGCTTCCTTGTTCGCCACCTGATGGTTCATTCTTACATATTTAGCTGACAAACAAACTGGTTCATACTTCAAAATCATGTGTTTTCCTTGATTTTGCAGCCCTAGCTACCTTTTTTAAAGCAGGGTGTGCTTCACTGCATCCTTTTTGAGTGTTTGGGCAACACCAGGGACACTGTGGGCACAACCACTAGCTAATAAATAATTTATACAAATTTCTTCCAGCCATAGCTGCCCATGTAGATGAGATACTCACAACAATGCCTTGGCCTCTTTTAGAGGACAAAGAGAAATCCCAGGGGCTTCTCTAGGGAGAATCTAGAGAAACTCGGGGGTTCTGTCAAGGATCAGAGTGGATGTACACATGGAAGGAAAATGGCAGTACATTAGGTGCATGAGTAATCCTGCATCCTGGGCAGAGCATGGGTGGAGTTAAATCCTGTGTCCAGATTAACATTCCTACAACTCCTGAAATGTACTTTGAGTTTGTTTTGGTTTATAAAACATTCCACATGCCTGCAAAGTGGCAAGGTGAATTTTATGGTTGCATCCTCACTTGACATAATTTCGAATGTTTAACAATTTGGACAAATCAAAACATTGTATAACTTCTAGAGAATGGAAGCTTGTCTTTGGCATTACCTTTCAGCTAAGTTCTTTGTACAGTCAGCCTTAGTTTTATTTGTAAAAGAGAGATAAGGATGATTGTTACCTGGGGGGAAAAAAGTGAATGGACAGGTAAATGAAAATGTAAATTTGGTGACTGGCTAAAACCACATCTGTTAGAAAAACAGGATATCATGTCAGGAAATGATCAACAAAATACTTCCAGTATAAACAATCCAAGCAGTGCTGAGCACTATCTCACCCTCTGATGTGCCTCTCCCTCATCGGAAGAAGCATGAGAGAGCTATTCTCTCCCCTCTTTTCTCCCTGGGAAATTTAAAAATAACCCAAGACACATCTGTTCTGTGAATCTTCAGGGAAAATACAGGAAAGCTCTCAAGTGAAATCTGAGTGCAAGAACTTCAACTTAAGCAAAGAGGGGGGGAAAGTGAAAAGAGAAAACAAGGCAAAACATGTTTTACTGTACCCTTTGCCTGTATGTAAGAAGCATTTCCAGTTTCATTCCTAGGAAAATTGGGTGGACTTCTCATATCAGTCTAACCAAGACTTTTGAGAATACCAGAAACAGTGCAGATGTGTTGGAGCTGCCAACCAGTCTTTGATTAATAGCTGTTTAAGGACAGATGCAGTCCGAGGCTGGGAGGGAGAGCAGAGCGGCGTTGGCATCACGCTGTTCCTCCACACCTCGGTGCACCAGGCAGGGCAAAGAGCAGCGGAGAAGGCTCCGTTCGGAGGTGGCAGCGCACAGAGCGGGTGTGGCAGCGCTGCTGAACTCGGGGCAGCGTCGCTCTGTGCACACCACAGCAAGGGGGTCTCTCGGGAGGAGCCAAAGCTGTATTAGCACCGTCTGAAATGTGCAAACGTCGTATTCTGGATGGCCTGCCAGGAATTCCATGGGCATTCCAAAGGCGGAAAGATCAACACTACAAGGCAGTATGACATTCTGACATTTGACATACACATGCACCTCTTGTAGCCCTGCTGCAAAGAACTGACAACACTCCAGATGTCTAAGGGGTCTTCATTCACCCAGACATTAAAATTGAACTTTTTAATGTGAATGCATGTTGTTATGGATAGTAAGCATCTTTTGTCAATAAAGTTGCCACATATTTTTAAAAAAGATGTATTAATTGTAGGAACCACCATATTTTGTCAAAGCTGTTGAATAGTAGTTTGGAAGAATAAGCAGGTAAAAAAAAACCCAGAGGATTTCTCAGAAAACTCTGAGAGGATATTACATTTGTATTCATAGAATCACAGAATTATTTGGATTGGAAGGGATCTTAAAGATCATTTAGTTCACTAGCCCCACTACCATGGGCAGAGACACCTGCTTAACCAGGTTGCTCAGAACCCCATCCTGCCTGGCCTTGACAAATGGTAGTTGGAAAGGATGAGCACGACTCCAGGAGACTTCTCAGAAAACCCTAAGAGGATATTACATGTTTTCATTTCAAAGAATATCATACCACATCCTACTTAAAATTTCAATGAAAGTGAATTCTTATGTATAACTCAGTGGATCAAACTTCAGACTATTCAATATAAATAGGAAAAGGTAAAGGCTCTCACACCTGCATCATTAGAAATTTCATTCCTGAGATGGTTGTTCCTAAGTGTTTAGTATCATGACTGCTCAGTTTCTCTCCCCACATTGTATGATGAAAAATTAAATTCAAAAATCAGGTTTAATATTGATTACAAGCCTTTACTGCATGCATCTCTCCAGGCAGAAGGCTTGTATTTGAATCATGTTGGTATTAGCTGGCTTTCCCTGTGGATTCCACATAGCTACAACTGTTTTACACATCTCATGTAATGGGTAAAGTTCTGCCTGTAAAAATGTCCATGGGCACTGACTTAGGTCACAGCCAATGACTTAATATGAGGCCAGAAGTTCATTCACTTTACACAGTTTTGTTGGCAACCTCTAAGTGTATATGGGGATGATGTAATGACACTGTATCTGTGTCATGTGGTCATGGTAAAATACCTCACAACTCGCCAGCATAAACTCTTGGTGTTTCCTAACAGCTGAGTATTCTGGTTTAGCACTTAAGATACTCCCCAAAAATTATTTATAGTTTTACAGTCAGTTTCTGATAAAAACTAAAGTCACTGGTTATAGAACAGTTTTGGAATTACCCATGCAGAGTTTGCAAATGTGGCTACTGAAGCTGCCAGCACAGTTTATCTATTATTTGTCTGGATAAAGAATAGCTTGCTCATATGTTTGCAAAAGAACATTTCTAACTGGCTCAAGGTTTAGCAGCTTATGTGCAGAGACAGAGAAAGAACAAGAAAATTTGCTGGGATTTTAGCAGTAGTAGATGACGTTCCTTCCAGGATCAATCTTTGGTTTCTTTCCAAGAAGGCTTTCTCAAGATAAACAACATTCATTTCCTTATCATGTAAATTATTTACTGGAAATAAATGTGTAAATCTTATTTTATTTGCTCCCTTTCACTTAATTTTATGTGCACATACATAATTCTCCAATTTTGACAGTTATGAAATGATCCTTTTTTGTCCTCTTTCCTGCAGAGTTTACATGAACACCTATTTTGACTACACCTGAATTTTTTTTTTAATATTCCAACTTTTCCACAGGCCTTTTGTTTTTCAACAGCTTCATACAAGTTACAAAAAAAATTAGACATTATGTTTTAAGGTAAGAACTCCTATTTAAAGTCTTCCTGTTTCATTTCAATTAATGAATAGTTTCTTCTTTGACAACATGTTAGTTTAGAAAGGTTGATGGTTTTGCATTTTCACCCCTAGCAGTGTGTGACTGGTTTCTGAAGCTGTTTTTTGACTGGGAGTAAGTCTCTTGGACTGAACCCATTTTTCAATTTCCTCTCCTTAAAGAATAATTCAATTAAGCAAATAGATTATTTTGAATTGTGGGTAGCTCCAGAGAATGAGGCTTGCATAAATAATAGCATGAAAGGAGGTAAGTGGAATCCCTGACTTGCAATCCTTCTGAAGTCCACTACTTTTTGTAGCAGATTCATTCAATAAACACAAATGGTGAGGACAGGAAAATGAGATTACAGTACCCCAGGGTAGCTGGAAGATATTCCTGGAGCCATCCCAGTATTTGAAGACAGATGGATTCCATTCCTGGTACAACACGCCCCATGTCTCTGGGGAAAGAATTTTCTTTTGTTTCTGCTGAAGCTTCTCTCTGGCAAAGATATCATGGGCTCTCATGCATATTTAAAAGGAGAATGGGCCCCATCGGTTTAGATACAGGGAGGAGCTCTAGTGTAGGAAAGAGAACCCAGGAAAAGCTGCACAGATAACACAATAGCAATGACCATCGGCTTGGCTTTTTTTAATTTTAGCTTCCTGCTCCCACTCCCCCTTGATGCACTCTGTGATCACCTACATGGAATTCCTTTTTGGTGACGAACAGCAGTTGTCAATGAAATAACCACTCACCAAAAAAACAAAAGTTGCCTGCAGTAAATAGGTAACCTATAGATGTCAGGAACTGGGCTGTCCTTCCTTCATAGAGCAGGGGCTGCTCACCTGCAGTTAAATGAACTTTAGTATGGATTCAGTACTGAGATCACAATACCGAGAGCTTCTCATGCTTCTTAGCAAAGGGAATTCTGTGGGGTTATTAACTAACTTGTAAATCTTTCTGTAAAAGCCACTGTTCATCCAGTCTGTTCCTGAACAATTATGTCCTGTTAAACATACCTTGAGGACTTTTTTTCCATCCTATTTCAGACTGTTCATTTTAGGTATTTTTAACTTTAGTTTTTGAGCTAGTCTTGGGAAAGAAAAATTTAATAGGAATAAGCAATCCCCTTGAAATTCTAACACACCTTTGGGCAGGGACCAGAGGAGGTCTGGCAATAACCTAATTCACAATTCTTAGCTTCACGTTGATGTAAGAAGCGAGGAAAAAAAAATACATGAGAAAAATGCAGAAAAGAAAGATTGCTAATGCTGCTGAGGTAGGAGTACAAAGCTCTTGCAGGCACCTCCCTCCTGTCTGGCCTTCACTTATCACTGTGGGGTTATTATACAGAACAGAGAGAGTTTAATTTACATTGCTTGTTGAATAAATCCACTCTCAAAGATGTGAACTCTGTTGTTGCTATCCATCTGGGCAAACCACTCAACAAACTTGCCAGGGGACCACTGCTTACCGTATGAAGGAAAAATACTCTTTTGCCAGAAAAATAGGCTGCCAAAGCAGCACATTGTTTCAGCTCTCTCTGTCCCTTTGCAGCACAGTTACACGTGCATTTGAATGCTACCAAAAGCACAGACAGACTCAAGTTGCTTCCCCATATCCTTCCCATATGTGGGATAACTAGATTATCTTAAACCTCACCCTGAGTGCTTTCCTGCTGGTGAGCAGCCCTTGAGCTGGGTTTTACACCCACACTTAAATTCCACCACCAGCTCTTCAACGCCTTGTGGTAGGGACTTTAGGCACAAGATAAGGCAAGCGTCACTGAGAAGTTAAATACTCACTGTAGCATGACATTCTCTCCTGGCATGCTTATTTGGCCCAGAGAGTGCCAAATTGTCCAGTTCTGACTCAGTTACTAAATGTGCTAATAATCTGAATCACCTATCTGTTCACAAATAGTTCTAGGAATTGCACTACTACTCAAATTATTCCAGAAAAATAGCAGGTATCAAAACCTGCTGTGTTTTGCTTTCAGTTGCTTGTAATACCTCCACTAACCTTTGGCTAAAAGTTTTCCAAATTAGGTATTTGCTGCAAATTGAACACTAGCTAAAATGGTTCTGCTCACACTGTTAAAGAAGAGTAACATGGATTATACTTTCTAATAAAGCTGCCTAGAGACTTGCAGCATAGTTACAAATTTGGCAAGCAAGCTGTGTTTTATGCCAGAGATGTGCCTTTTGCCAACACTCTTGAAATGCAGCCAAATGTAGTGAAGCACTGAACTTCTGATGAGCATCAGCTGTGGGCTGGCCTTGACCCCCCCCCACCCCGTAGCTTCATTCTCAGAACAGCACACCTGGAACTGCAGCAGTGTCAGCCAGGTGTCACACCAAGTAGGGAACTCAGAGCAAGCTCACAGAATAACAGAGTGGCCGAGGTCAGAAGGAACCTCTTGGCGCTCATCTGGTCCAAGCCCCTGCTCAAGCAGGGACACTTAAGAGCCAGGACCATGCCCAGACAGCTTTTGAGTATCTCCAAGGATGGAGATTCCACAGCTTCTTGGGGCAATCCATGCCAGTGCTTGGTCGCCCTCAGGGTAAAAAAGTGTTTCCTGATGCTCAGAGAAACCCTCTTGTGTTTCAGTTGGTGTCCATTGGCTATGGACAGTTTGCTAGCAGCCTCCAACCAGATACTGTACCATGGATCAGATGTTCAGCTCTTAATACATCTCACTGTCTGCTCATCCAGCCCATACTTCCTCAGCTTCTCTGCTGATGAAGTTGGCAACACAGGATCATATAGGGAAAAACACAGCAGTGGCCATTTTTCTGGAGTGTACATTGAAGAACTGAACTTAGACCCATGATAAAAGATTAACAGATGTAAGAGCCAAGAGAGACTGGGAGAAGAACCAGTACACAAGGGATCTCGTCAGGGCTTTGGAAGGACAGAAAAAGGCAAGGGACAAGTAGTGCTTGGGTAAAATCTGTAACAACAACCAGAACAAGTTCTCCCCTCACATGTTTTCATCTAGGTAAACAAGAAAATGACAACATTCTATGACCGCTTATGGAGTAACAGAAACGAGAACTGTGGAAATAGTTCTGTGAGTGACCATCATATACTGACAATGAAAGACAGAAAAACCAAAGTGTGCACAATGCAAAATACACATTAAGCAAGACAAACATAAGCACCAAGAAGGTCAGAAGCATCCAAAAATTGTTAAATTGTAGAAGTAGTCTTAATTTAGTCCACTTGCATGTACAAACTTCTATGTGATCACACATAATGCTTTCTTCAGATGCTTTCTTCAGCATCAACAGATGCTAAGCCAATGTTTAGAGAACTTAAAATTTCACAGTAAAGACAAGTACGAGCTATATGGTTCCTATTCATGAGAATGAAATGAAAAAAAGTATTTTTAAAATCATCTAAATACTGTTTTTCAAACATGAGCACATGACCAATTGCTACGGGAAAATTATCCATTCAGCAAGTTACTTACAAATATTTCCCAGCTGTCATTAGCTATGTTCTTATTTTCAGGTGCCCAATTTGAGATGTTTAGGGTCAGATTTGCCATAGTTTGTACACCCAGAGCAATCAAAAAATTGCTTTATGTAAATACAGTTGAAAGCACTCCACTGTGTAAAGAACAGAGCAAAAATTGGAAGACAGAATTAAACACTCACTTAAATGCTGGCTTCGGATAAATCTCAGGTCAATAGAATTTCAGTCTAGGCAAAGAGTTCTCTTAATCATAAAACTCCTTCCTCTCAAGTAGCTACGTAAACCACAAGCATCTTTTTAAGCTTACTTTTCAATGCTCACAAGTGAGAGTAGCTGAAGCATGAATTTCAGCAGTTTAGAGTAGCTTAACTTAATTAAACTAAAATGCTTTTAACATCTTTCCCTTAACTCCAGCACTCAACTGGCAATATGGAGATAATAATATGGAGCAACTCCAACACCCCACCTAGCATCTAACCATCCTGAAAAAATTTCAACAAACTATTTGAATTCAACAATGTCCCTATGAAAAAGGGAACCTCTGCTGGCTCCACGAACTTACTTGCTTTACACAGACAACCAAGATGCAGGGATGCAACTGAGAAAGCTATTCAGAAATCAGGCTAACTATACTGCATTCAAATTCATTAACCATGTATGAAAGATGGAGAATAAATGACAGCAGAATGAAAAACTCACAAAAAGACCATACGGTGAGGTGCAGTGTAAAAAATTAGTTAATACATTCATCCATGGAACACTGTTCTTGCAAAACAAAGACCTGACTTCCACGTAAGGAAAAAAATAGAAAAAGCTATATGACATTTTCATTAAATATTGTATCATAAGCTGTCCATACAAACACATTCAACACATTGTTACAAACATTTGCTTAAAAATGTCTTCTTGATTTGGGAACCTAAACATTAATTTGCAGTGCAAATTTTGTTTGAAGTCTAGAAATTTCAGTGGTTTTATAGGACAGGAGGAAGCTGTGTGAATTCTCACGACCTTTTAATGCCCTTTTGTGACATGGAGATATTATTACAATACTGTTTACAAAGCAGTTTAAGTTTCAGGACTGAGGAACATTTAAGTAGGAAACATACTACATTTGTTTCCATTCCAGTACAATTTATGACCTATTAAGTGCTATTTTCTGTGAGAAACATGTCGTATTGTAATCAGGCCCTTTTGGAGTTAGCCTGTCTGATTTTTTCGTATTACAGAATTGACACACTATCTGGCATATTACTGATGTATAGTATAAAATGAATTTTCTGGCCTGAAGATGCAAATAAGTTGTTCTCTAGAACTAAAATTAATTACTGTTTTCAGTGTGCTACATAAACAGCGCATTCATCACGGCCAGGTTGGATGGGTCTCTGAGGTGGTCTAGTAGTAGGTGTCCTTGTCCACAGCAGCAGGGTAGGAACAAGATGATCTTTAAGGTGGCTTCCAACCCAAACCATTCCTAAATCTTTAGATCTTAGAAACTTGAAATTCCAAACAAAGTATTTCCTGAGAGTTCTTTTAATTAAAGTCATAGGTTTGGTCCAATGTATAATAATGTCCCTGTCCAGGCTACCACCATATTTCTTACATACATGTAAAGATACGGGAAACACACTAGTTTTTCAAAATTTATGTAAGGAAGGGGAAGCCTGATGTAAACAGACACTGTCACAGAGCTTGTTTTAAACAGCTACATCTGGAGGACAATGGGGGCAGAGGTTTGCTAACAGTTTGCAAACGACTGCTGTAGGACAGCATTGGTATCTTTAGTTATAGTATATCTAGTTGACATCAGTATATGTGTAAAAGTAAACTCAGTTCCTAAACTTAGAAATATTTTTAAACAGATACAGTCTTGTGTAAACAGTTGATAAACTTCCCTAAGTTACACCATTGAGGAAATCTAACGTGTTCTAATTCCTGGGTGTTTAGGTCTACACAGACTCTGCATGCAGGAAGCTCAGGCTGGCCAGAGCATGGTGCTTTTCCTCTAAGTGCATCCTCACAGCTTATGGGGGACAAATACTCACCTGAATCATACTGGTCTGGTTCCCATTACCCTTATCCAGGTAGAAGAGAACCTGGTCCTGAAAATGGAACTTTTAAGTATCATCTAAAACTGTGACACTTCAAATGAACAGATGTACTATGTGGATTTGACTATTCTATGAAAATAAACCATCTATTTATAAAGTACAGCCCTATTGCTGCAGATATATGAGAATCTTTCATTTAAAAATGCGTTAAGTTTTTTTCTTCCCACTGCTGAACTACTTACCTGATGATTGTTTGGGTAAATTCATACCCCAAAGAACTCTAGAGAGTTAGATAATAACCAACAAGCATTAACAACTAAGAAAGGAGGGAAGACAAAAATAAAAAAGGCAGGTAAGTCAAGTCTGTCTCATTTACTAGAAATTGGATACTTTTAAATCCAGATAACCTTCTGTTCACATATATTCATGCATGAATGTAGCTTATCTATCTTTTTAAGCATCAGGCATTGCAAATTGCACTGCTTACTCTCCCCCAGGAACATCAACTATGAGTCTCACAGGAAAAAAAAAAACTAAGGATAACAAACAAACAGGACTAAAACCTAGCAAAGAAACAACCTGGCTGTTTGAATCTAGGTTGTGGCTAGCGATTACTCTCACAGCTGAATAAGGAATCCCTAAGGAATGGTGTACATTACCCAGTTTCCTTTTGCAACCACACCTTTTGCAATGCAAATGCAAATTTGTTAAAAACGAGCAAAATCAAGCCTGTCAGTCCACAACTGAGAGAACAATCACCTTCCAGATGACATCCTCCCTTAACCAGACTGGAGCCTACAAAACAGACATCTTTCATCACATCTTTGAGCAGGCATTACTGAGTTAAGCAGAAAGGACTTACTTCAAAAACATGGTGGTAAAAGATAAGTAAAATGGCTGTTGCCTCACTCTTACTGTTTCTAAGAGTGGTTTGTAACATCAGCTCCCCTTTGATTCCCAGATGCAGATGGGGAAATAGAGACGTAGATGGGAGAAGTACCTCTGTGAACCCAACTCACTGCACAGAGGTTCTTCAGAGGTACTGAGTATGCAGCACTAAAGACAGACTGTTATAAGAAGTGTTGTAACAAAATAAAAATAAAATCTTTTATCCAGACTCCAGTACATCTCATCATTCCCAAGAACCAGAACTGCAAAGAGCAAGCATCTTTATACCTACTTCTGTTCATATGTTAAAATACAAGTGTCACGCTATTCATGTAAAGCTTTAACCAGTGACGAAAATACATTCTGTATAAAAATCCAAGAGGAAAAAAAAATTAATTACTAAATTAAGGAAACTGCTGCCGTTTATTTGTAGGAGAAGCCTAGTATTTCAATTTCCAGAGGTACTTATATTAATAGAAATTAAAAATCATAGATATTCTGCTTTACTCATTTGCTATGCAAGACTTAAAAAAAACAAATCAACAGCATAGCTTCCTCATCTTGGTGTAAAGCTCACTTGATTTTTCCCTCTTTCTGTACCAAATGTTTTGGAAGTCAGACTCTTCCAAGACAAGAAGGTAGCGCAACCCCAAAAATCAATTCTGTTTGAAGTCTCTGGTCTTTAAAGAGTGTGCTCAGTTTCTCAGCAGGAAAAATAGAAATGTCACAAGGGACTACTTAAATGTCTCTTCTGCTTTTGCAGCTATCCTGCAAATGTGCACCACAAGTACATGCATTTTTTATGCTAAGTAATCTAAAACCTTCCTAAGAATTCCTAACTGTTATTCTACCCAACCTGAAAAACAATACAAACAGATACATTTAATTAGGTGGCCATCTGATCCCTTACACTGCAGGATGCTACTCCTAAAGCACTTGTAATCCTAAATGGTCTAAAGCAATATACAACGTATACTTTCCATAGAGTGCATGTGTTGTCATGTAATTATTAAATACACTTATCTAGTCACCACCCTACTATCATTGAATAAATCTGATTAAGAAAAGGCACTGGTAAAACTTGTTAAGATTGCAAAACACTGCAGCATTGCCCACCATCATGTTAATAAAAACCACTTACCAAGCACATGCAGTAGTGAACTTGTTAAACCAAGTCAGGAAGGTTGTAAATAATTCATTCTTAATTCTGTAGGGTTTTTCTATTAATGTCATTTTTTATTAAAAAAATAAGTTTCCTATATTTAACATGTATATTAGCTTGCTGTATGTGACTGAAGATCTTGAGACCTTGAACACTGAATGATAGTAAATCCAGCACTTTCTTCACAGCTTTGAAAAAGGGGAAAGGGATGGAGGATGAAGGGGAGGACAGGAAAGAGAAAGGAAAAAGAGGAAGCACCAGGCCATTCCCAGTAAGAGAACCAAATAGTTCTACAGTATCAAAATATGAACCTGCATCACAAATAAGAGAAAAAGGAAAACTACTATATCAATGAAATGTGGGTATATTCCATATAATTAAAACATACTGTTGGGAAAGACTAGACTAGGAAGGAATACATTCTATTTGCAATTGTCTCTCCTCTATTTCAAAGAAATTACTTTCCTTCCCTCTCTTGTATAAACTACTATTCCAATATTTCAGTTGCACTAAAGTCAGATACACAAGACCCTGTATTTCCACAGCCTGGAACTATTTTATCCCTAGTTTTCCCCAAAAATGGCAAGAATACTGGATAAAAATTTGAAGGAGGAAACAACTCAGAGGTGTGCACATTATGTATTTAATTTGTAGTCCAGGAAATTGCTCCCACATTCTTTCAACAGGAAAACTGCAGGAGTCATCTCTAACAGAACACATATATGTGGTGCTTACATATTCTCCATGGGGCCCAGGGTTTATGCAAGAGAAACCAGGGAATGAACAACTCCCCTAAATCCCACAGGTTATCTGTACAAAAGATTAGCAGCCCACAGTTGTATTGCTCTGTGTGCAACACTGCCTTGGTAAGAGAACCCCCTGTAAACAGAGGGTGTCACAGAGAGTCCTCTGTGAGGAATGCCCTGGAAGTAACGTCACTAGCAGCTGTGTTTTCAGGGTTTAGAGAGAATGAAAACTCATAGAGGCCATGAAGTCCTGGGTTAGACTTGATGTTGTGTACAAAAATAAATCTCAAGGGGCCCAGAGTTCAGCTAATGAACTCTCTCCTGCTTCTCTGTGGGAGAAGGGAATGCTAAATGACATTCCCAGTAGAAAAATCAGGAGAGAAAATATTATCTGCAAGGTGAAATAGAAGATCCCTCTCTACCCCCACAAATTCCTTCCTGGGAAGTGACACTTTCTGGTTCCCTTCAAAGATATCTGTATTAGTAGAAAAATGGAGATATATATATCCTTGCACCAATCTTTTCTTACTTTCCCCACTTCAATGCCAAAGCCTTTCTAGAACAGGGATAAAAGGCTATGTTTGCAGTGTAAGCAACAATGGCAATTTAGATTGTTGTAAAATCAAAATACACTGGAGATATCCAAGCGAGTCCCTAGTCTGATGCTACCTAAAGCCAAGAACAAACAAGCAAGCAATGAACACTGGTATTTTGGTTTTTTTGCATGGATATTAGAAAAAATAGTAATCATACACTTTTTTCTTTTTAAATGTTCATTACTTCGATAAAGCACATATGAATGTAACATTCAGAATTGTAACATAGAAAATGTAATGTGGGCAATCTGCTATTCCAAGTACACTTACCAAAATACAATTTTATAATGAAGAAAGTCTCAAAATACACCTGTACAACAATTGGGATCCACAAAATATGATTTAATAGAGTCACTCAAGATCACTTCATTGAAATCACTTTTATAATACTGTTTGAAGGGTTACCTCTGGTCAAAGAGCACTCCCCCTTTCCCTAGCCTGTCCCACTAAAGCAAGGGTGGAATTGTAATTGCAATGCATATCTTCTAAACCCCCAACTCTGGAGTGGTCCTATGAACTATGACACTGCCTACACTTAGATATTGGGAGGATGGGAATCACCCTCTCGGAGGCCATGGTACATTGAGACATTTACCCATATTATTGTTTTGTAGCGCAAGCAGAATAATCTTGTAAAGGGCAACTAAATAGGGTCAAAATATGAATTAATTATCTCACTACCAAATCATTCCCTATGTGTTACTGAAGCCTGTAACATTAAAACTTAACTGAAAAAGAAAAAGGTAACCATTTCATCCTATATTTTCTTTATTTGCTTTATGTTTAGAAGTTGCTATTTAAGTTCTATTAACAGAAATACATAACAAAAGCTCCCTATCAAGTGGAAAAAAAGTAATTACAAATGCTGAAAAAGTTGGCCTCATTAACATATGTACAGACTCACTTAATACACATCTTTGTGGGAATTAAACCATTTTATGACACACATTTATACAGGCATTAAACATTCCCAAGTAACTTTGAGCAGAGAACACACCAAATCTTTAGTCTGGGCAGACAAAAATGTAGGTTTCAATTCTGATTGTGGAGCTAACATGCAACAGATACAACATTCAGTCTGAGCTGTTGTTGGTAAGTTGTTCTGTCTTTTCCTGCAAAATTGAATTTGGGTCTTTCTGTCCCTTCTTGTCCTTGTTCTGCTGTTCCTGGAGTGTCAGGATTATTTTTCGTATTTCTTCTCTTTTGGTTTTCATTCTTGGGCGTGGAAACCAGTCTGTTAAGTTCATAGGTAGCTCAAAACTCAAAATGGGATTCTGAAAAGAAAGGTCATTTGGATATTACAGTACAGATTTATAACCTAAATGACTGAAGAAAACTGTAGTGAGGAAAAACACATTCTTCCTCATGGTCATTCCACCAGCATGGAACAAAATTTCTAGAATTTCTGTGTTTTGTACATGTATAATTACGGTAAAACCAATCAAGCTTCAGTATGTTACAGAGTAAAATCTGTCCAAATCAGTCCTGATTATAAGAATGCCTGAACAATCTACTGTGTTTGCTACATCTTTTAGACTAAGCATTTGTCTGCATAAATGTGTAAAATTCTTCTAATAAAAAAAAATGAGCAAGAGAGAAAACTACTGTAACGATATAGGACATCTTTTAAGAATCACTAACATCAAAATGTAGAGCGGATCAGGAATCCAAAACATTCCTGTTCTTATAAATAACCTTTAGGATCATAATCAATTAGGCAAGTCAGTTTTAGATTTTGCCCTAGAAAACAAAGCCCCTGCCTACCACCAATGCTTTTTATACTTACATTCTGTTTTCTTCCTAGGTATCATTCATCCAAATAATTAAGATAATTATTATTATGAGACATTATAATGAGCCTCCTCAGTGATACTGTGCAACAATTCCACCCTAACCAAATTTGGGGAACAGTGGTGTCCTCTCAAAGAAATTCCTCCCTTTCTGTAGTCCAGTTTACATCATCAGGGTAATTTAAGAGTGAATTACATTCATCACTGAGGTAAGATCAGCAAGGCTGCTTGTGAAAAAAAAAAAACTAGTGACACTCTGCACAGGAACATTCTGCTTAATGTTGTAGAAGCACCATTATTTTGCGTCGGTTCAGCTGTGGGGAGCCAAGCAGCGGCGGTGCGCAGGTTCCGGGGCCGAGCGGGCGCTGCCCCTCCCGCAGCGGCCCCTGGCGGCCCCCAGGGGCACAGCCAGCTCGGAGCGCTCACAAGGCCCCGCTCGGGCCTCCTCACTGCCTGCCCGCCCACCCTGACAGGCGAGCTCTGTTTCAAAAGATGCACATCCTGAGTTTAGTACTTAAAATAAATCCACAAAGAACAAACAGATGTGCCTGAACAGTTCGCAAACATCGGATTAAGAACCTGCCTCCACATACAGGTTTGTAGAGCTGGTGCAAAATGAGACTGTGGGCCAAACACAAAGCAGCCAGAATTGTTCTCTGAGTAACTTCAAGACAGTCTAGTACTGTGCAGCCAGCACAAGTTTTCCTTCCTCACTGAAGTTACGTCTGAGAACATCCTGTGATTTGCTCTCTGGCACGTGTATGTGCCATGCCTATTCTTTGGCTGACAAAGCTGCAGCACACTGCCAGGCTAGGCAGGACAAGGGATTCGGCCTGACATAATCCAACAATCAATTTGCAAAAAGGAATGGGCTAAGATTAATAGAACTTGGTTGCTCCTGGTACCCCCTGTGAACAAAACAGGAAGCATTTGGTTATGGTTCTAAGCTTTCAAGAACTCATCAGTAAAGCAAAAGTTTTTGCCTTCCACTTCCATGAATGCTTTCTGCCAAAGCTTTGCTGTTCTTGGGTAATGTACGAATGGAGGGAGGGTTGAGGAATGGGTAAGATGCCAGCTTTTCCAGGAAAGGGTTAGCTACAGCAGAGTTTAGGAACAATGCTCTAAAGCAACAGGGATTCTAAAAAGAGTTACTGTCCCAAGCAGACAGCATCTTACTTGACCATCATTTCTCCTCCCAACCTAGACCAGAAAGTTACACAAGTTTCACAAGTTACAGCTCCTTCCACTTGTGAAAGGAGCTGTAACTTGAAGACCAAGTCAGCTTGTAAGTAAGCAAGCATTCAAACAATTCCTTCAATGGAAACAAGATGGCATTTAGCTGTAATGACTCCACTTACTTGTTTTCTTACAAGTTAAAAAATACTCCCAGAAGAAACATAAACCCCCTACCTGTGTCACATTTCTGAATTTATTCAGTCACAGTTCTTAGGGGAAAAAGAACAAGCGTTTTGTAGTGCATTTTTAGTTTAGATTTTGAACTCAAGTTCTTACTGGATGATTTTAAAGGGTACAATACAGCAGAAGAACACAAAGGAAAACTCTTAAATGTGTTTTCTTTAGATTCTCTTGGGAAATTTCATGGCTTATGATTTCTTTTATCTACGTGCAACGAAAAAGGATAATTATTTTCTAAAAGGTTACTCTGTGTTTATGTATAAATTAGTTCATAATGCATAATCTCGCAGAGATATTGAGCTACACTAGGAGCTTTTTATAATTGTAATCATTTTCACAGCTTACATTTGATTGCTGCAGGAATCAAAAATAGCTTCACAAACATACATACCTCAAAAAAGCTCTCCACATACTGGAGGATGTACACTCCACAATCACTGAAGTTGTTCTGCTGTGGCACTTTTGGGTTGGAACCTTTCATGACGTCTTTGGAAAAGCTTCTTTTGCTGCCTTTCCTGACTTCCCATTCCACCTCTAAATATCTACAATAAAAGACCATGCAATTAAAATATTTTTTTTTATTCCTTTAAGAATTCTCAAAGAACACCCCAAACCAAACTAAAAAAAAACAAACCAAACCCAAACTGAACCAAAGCCCCAAGCACCAGATATGAAACTTACTCCCTTAGTGTTTTCACAACATTTGACCGGGAAGGGCCTCTCAGTGAGTCCATAAGCAAAATGCAGGGCCTAACAGAGAACACAAGTTTTAATACACAGTATTTTACAGCAGTTTGAAAAACACAATGTTACACAGTAATAGTTTGTGGGGTGGCCTTAAAAAAAACTAGATCAATACTCTAAAGTTCTGCCCGCACTGCTGTAATCTCCTAATTGGGATAGCTAAATGGCAAATTATCTTTATAGTTAACAATGTACTAAGTACACTTAGGAATGCACTTAGAAAATACAGTACTGTCAGACAATTTGTTACAGTTGCTTAAAACACCTTCAGGTGTCTAATGCTCTTTTAGGTGCACAAGGTATCTGGGACCACTGGCAAGAGAAAAAGAGAGTCCAAAAACATCCTGTTAGAGTAGCAGCTCGAGGACAGATGGGACACTACACAGCGTACTAGAAGACATCAGGAAAGCATGTTCAAGAAGTGATCCCAGCCTGAATCTGAAATCTAGCTGGTAGTTATACACAAAACACCCACCAACTCTATTTGAAAGACTTTAAAAAATAATGTATCTATAACCAAGTATTTTCTAGAGAACCAAGTCTGCTCAAGTCCTCTCCTGAACACTACAAATGCTGATATCCTATCACTCAATCTAAAGCACACCACCTTCTCAGCAGCCACAAGCACAGCAATCTTATCAGCCACCTTATAAGCAAGTTGGTTTTATACTTGTACCAGAGTTCAGAATTTCAGCATTATAGGTAGTATGTATTTTGAGGAATAAATAAATTTACTTTTCGCAAATCTCTGCTTTTTCTTTTCTAACAATAACACATTTAAAGTATCATTTGAAGAAACTTCAAACTACTAAATTCAGATAAAATATCTGCATGCATTTATGTATAGGTATGTTTGCATTTATAAACTAATTTATATGTATGCAATTTTTTAGGCATAAGCATATAATCACTTGAATAATGTTTGCTTGTACTTGTTTTAATTTCTGATAAAAGTTAGTATTTACATAGGTACCTGCTCTTTAAAAAGCATTAAATGGTCTTTAAAATGTTCTTTTAAAAAAATGTAGTACTTTGGAAAGGGAAGAAGTAACAGCCTTTTCAAGGTAATTTTCTATTTTACATAGAAGTAATTTTAAAATAAAGTGCCCTTTATGATTTTTAATACTTAAGGGTCAAAGATGTTATGAAATGTCACACTGAATTAAAATACTGTCTGCTGGAAAGTATTATGTACAGATAATCTGTCATCAAAATGGAACAAATTTAGCCAAGCTATCATCAGAAGCTCATAAATATTCTAAAACATGCAACGCAGATGGACTCTTCCTTGAAAACGTATTAAGTCATATATTCTATAACATCTATAAATCTGTAATTCTATTCTGCCTCCTTAGAATGTATTGTGAATGTACCGTGAAAGTCTTCACCTTTCTAGTAAACCTTGTTTTTCAACAAAACCTCCTTTTTCACAAGGAAATACAAAATACAAAGTACAAAAATAAATCAATTATGAAAAACATACAAAGGAAACTGTCAAGATAGCAATACTAATAACAATATTTCTGGATTTTAAATCATGCATCTGTCACACCATAATGAAAACAACTGCAGTCAATGTTCACTAAGAAATTATTTCTGGGTTTCAAATACTAAAAAAAGAGTTTTCAAATCCAGAACAGATCAAAAATCTAAAATAAATGTGGAACACTCTTATTAGAGAAAAAAGAACAGACAGAGACAATAAGAGGAACAGCTACAGCACATTTAGGTAAGGGGGCAGTTAAAAATTACTCCTGTTTTCCTTTATTAATCTGAGCAGTGATAAAGGTTTTCTTTATTATTAATTTAATTATTTAATTTTAAAATATTAATATTTTTTTTAATATAGGATACGTTTGAACATGCTTCTGCACCTTGGTTTTACAGGAAACCAAGTAGCCTTATTGGAAGAAACAGTCTTCATTTGCCTGATGCAGCACACAGGCTTAACAGAGACCCAAAAAGCTATTATTTTACTAATAGTTTCATTCAATAAATTTTCTGCCCACTGAAGATGATCATACAAAGTATAAAATTCTCTCTCAAACCCTAACAGCCTGCTGATTAAAGTATTTGAAGATTAATCCCACTATTACTGTCTTTTGTATTTCATAAATGTCTATAAAATTTCCATTTTAACTGTTTTAATACTTACTGTTTGCAGATAGTTGGCTTCAGGTACCACTGTCCCATTTCTGAACTACAGTTATCATCTACAAGGCCACCATCATCACTACTGTCATCCTACAGAAGCAATGTGGTTACATGTGTTTAAAAGCTAATATTGTTTTTTCAAACAGATGCAAAGGAAATTTTTGTTACACTTATCATTTTCATTCAAGACCAATAACTAAGTTTAATAAAGAAATGGTAGCTTTAATCTGAAATTATTTGCTGTTTGTTAAATTTACCAACTTTTAGTCACATGGTTTCTGAAATTCATGCTAGAATGACATGGATTGAATGCTGCTATTTATTTAAGGACTGCTGACACTAGAAAAATGCAACCAACACTTTCTAAACACTGCTGTGTTACGTGAATCCATTATTTGGTTATAATCCAAATTATCAATACTTTTCCTTGCCAGCAAATACTGGAAACTTGCTTGGTGGTTTCATGTATGTTATTTTCTAGGTGAAATATGCAACAAGCTCAGACATAAAACTATTTTTGCTCCAAAATGCAACAACTTGATTCTTAGGGCAAGGAAAATTAAACCACCAGGATACACAGGATTATGGATTGCAAAAGCAGTCATACCACAAGCCTGGAAATATCCTCTAGCCTTTTGATTTCAATATTGATTACTATAAGCAATATGGAAGTTTTATGAACAAAAGCACTACGTTGTTGTACATAAAGGAATCCCAGTGATCCACAGTTTCTTATCCTGCCATTGAGTTCAATATTGCTACCACAAATCACTGTGCTACAGGGAAGAGACGCTTTCCAAAAATGGGAACCCCTGTACGAGCATGATTTGTGAATGTTTTTGTGAGCATTGTGTACACTCAGTTCAGGATCCTGGAACTGAAATCCTCAAGCTATGCCATGAACATGTTATCATATTAGAAACTACAGCCTAGTTCCTCGTACGCTTGTTTTTGTTGCAGTCTGCACTCCTTTTTTGGCAGATGAAAAGGTCGGTCCATTCAGCTTGTCATGGTCATTTCTACACTTGTTTTGTGCATTCTAGAAAACATCAGTGACAGCTTCAGCCTGAGTTAAGTTCTAAGTTAAACAGCAATCAAGGAGGTTGGAATTTGGTCCTTCTCTCAAGGAACACATCTGGCCATGTGCTTGCTTCCCTGCCTTCATGACATGTACTTCAGATTGGAAATATTCTACTACTTATTCTCCATCTTCTGGAAACTCTAACTGCTACAAAACAGACAGGCAGTTCCATGAGGCAAAACTCAGAATGTTTGCACAAAGTGAGGCCTAACAGGAGAGGTGGGCTAAGTCCAGCTGAAAAGCAAGGTTAGGTTTCAACATCAGCTGGAACTTTTATATGTATGTACACATATACATACCTATTTGGAAGTCATTACAGATAGCTGCAGACTGAAAAATAATAGTTTGTTCTGGACTCAGAGGTCCAGAAAAGATGGGGAGACCCTTCACTCCCATACACAGTAGGAGAGAAAAGACAGAAATGTATTGACTTTAAGTGTTCCCACTAAAAGCACTGTGTGATACTGTCATTAGGCAAAAGACTCACAAAATGAAATGCAGGATCAGTACACCAGTTTTCAATTAAACAATTAAATGAACAAATGTATAATCCTCTCTGTCAACTAACCTGCAGATTTTTGTAGGTAACCAGTACTTTGGATTTGACATTTGTAAAGATAAGCACCTTCAGACAATGCACATTCACAATGTGTACCTTGCTTTTAAGCTGTCCATTCAAAAATACAACACAACAGTTCACATTTCCTAAATAAAATTGCTAAATTATTTACCTGGTTATCTTGGTCTTCAGAAAAATCTATAAGCTCATCTTCATTTAGTTTACTGCCATCAGCTGAGTCTTCACTATAGTTTAGTCTGATTTTGTGCAATCCATCTGTATCAATCACAGACAGCAGGATATTTAAACATTAAATACTGTGGCATTACTGAAGACCAAACTCATTTTATACCTCAGACTTTCTCAGGATTGCTCACAGTAACTGTGATACAGTTAACATAGAGTAATTTACTCATGCATATGAACAGAAGTGAAAAGCTTCAAAGCTTCTACAACAGAAACTGCTTCTTATTGTGTGAAATGCCTAAAAAAAATTAGAGAGACCTAGACTAAACCCACTATAAAATTGCCTTATAGTTCCATGAAGCCATTTTAACAGTCTAAATTGGTACTGTTAGTGCTACTCTTGATATGCTCTCTAAAATAACTATCTATTCCTATCCCTAGCTGGTTCCTTCCATAACACCAAACACATCCATATACACAGTGGACCAGACTGAAAAACTTAAGTCATGAGCTTATTATTTTTTAACTGGAATAATTTCCTCCATCAGTTCTCTGTGCAGTTATATGAAGACTTGTTTTGGTAAAAGGGAAAAGGCAGCTTGGGAACACACTGGTAGGGAGGGCAGAACAAAGGATCAGCAGCAGCTTAGAACTATTTCACAGTTGGTTACATAAAAAGATTATCTGTAGATTCAACCTCAACCACCTCTACATATTTAGTCACATATTTAGTGGGAAACAGCATCAGATGAAAAAAAAATTATGTATGTTCTAGCTAT
The DNA here is from genome assembly GCA_013396875.1 of Vireo altiloquus. Classification (NCBI taxonomy): domain Eukaryota; kingdom Metazoa; phylum Chordata; class Aves; order Passeriformes; family Vireonidae; genus Vireo; species Vireo altiloquus. Next base: position 965,564 of record VZRF01006104.1, read on the forward strand.
ACCTGTACAAGAAGCAGATACAGACAGCTACAGGCTTACTAGTCTTTCTACTACCATACAAGAATTCAGAACAGATTTTGATGGAAAAAATAGTAAACTGTGGAAAAAATGAAAAATGGTAACTCATGCCAGCAAAAGTCGAAATCTTCCTAGAAAGGGGCTCTGTAATATACCTAAACAATGAAAAATATAAAAGCATTGGTTGTGGTGTCACTGGAGGACATATTACCTATTAAAGGAAACTGGGATTTCTATAAGAAGAGTAAATAGGGCAGTGAACTAACTAGTGGAAAATGAGAACATCTGCATTTGAGAATATTTCAAAAGAGAAGTTGAGGTAACACTCTGGAAAGAGGTCACCAGTGGAGTTCCACAGGGACAAACTTGGGAATTAGTCTTACTCAGTACCTTTGAAAAGACCTTAGCATAAGAAGTAGGTCATATACTAATGTGACTTATTGCTGACAGATTTCTAAAAAATAAAAATTGGTATTGAGACAAATCACATCTTGTTCAAAAACTGAGCAATAAAAATATTATTAGATAAGTAATAAAAATAGATATATTTTGGATGACTTCTTCAAAGTTATTTAGGTATGAATTTCTACTGATTCACAAGTTGAACACCAGGATTTAGTCTGAAATCAAGACATCTCTGTTTAGGCTCTCATTGTATCGTTAGCACCTAGGGTCTCAACGTTAGGAAACCATAATCAGAGCACAGAGCTATTCAACTAAACAGCTACTCTACATCTGCTTCACAATGACAAGAAGTTTCTTGGCTTCATTGACTACACTATCAGAGGCATGTGCTGTCTTTCAAGATATCCTTGGATATCCAGGACTTATGGATGGATTTGGCACAGTCAAGATCCACACCCTTCTGGAGCAACAGCTGAAGGCTGGTCAGATAACCCAAGTCAGAATGCCCATCTTCCATCTGGTTGAAATTGAAGTTTAAATGCAGTGCATCTAAATTTAGCTGCCTAAACGTATCCTTAGGGTCAATCTCACCCTTAAATCAGGACTGTCCCTGAGAACATCCGCTTTAATGAAAGGGTGCCTCATCTGCAATAGTTGAGCAGGAGAATCTGAGCGTTTAAGTTAGAAAGAGAATGACCATCAGCTGGCAATACAAAGTAGCCATAAAAATCCAGAAGAAATGTAATCCTAGCAAAAATCTGTCATAAAGCACTTCCAACTACTTACAGACAAGCAACAGTTGCAGCATCCAAGACGTGACACCACATCATACAGCAGCAATATCATAAATGGTAACAATCACACATAAAATGAAAAATCGACTCAAACAAGAACACATCTATGTGCACCCCCAGCAGCCCTCCCTCCAAGAATTTCTAGGAACAGTGACAATGTCATCACAAATTAATAAATTTAGAATAGAAATTAGTAGTGTTTACACCCACAAAGATATTGAAGTTGTAATGGCCTGCAGTATACAGATTAAACCATACGACTGGTAGTATTTTCAGACCTTGTACTATAAGGTATATGATTCTTTACTGTGCAAACAAAGTCAGTAGGAATACTACCAGTGACTAAAGTAAAAGCTTTTGCATAATCAGATATTTCCTAGTCTATGCCTTAAGGAGATCCAAACACTGCAGTGAACAGAGAAAACACCCTTTTCCTAATTCCTTCACCTGCCTTTAAAAGTATGCCAGCTCCTTTGTTCACTAGGCTACAAAACACTGTTGCAGATTGCTGAGCACAGTCTCCATGGCACCGATGTATTGAGAAAGGCTCTCTAAATGTAACACTGGTCATGGAGGAAATTTTTTTTTTTTAAATTATTTTCTTCTTACTCTTTTTACAGACCTTCTTATCAGGACATTAAAGAAATGAATAGTGTTGAAGTAAAACATCAAATTATAAAAGACACCAATATTAAGGCTGCTCACATAATCTTAGGTCAGTGTTCCCCTGCACATCCATTATAAGGATTCATGGTCAACTACTACTTTTTCCTTAACAATTGCAATCTTGAGGGATGCAAAGTGCTATCTACAAAATGATTTTGATTGAAAAAAGATCATAGAACTGAAAAGTTAATCTGATTTAGAAAAACGGTATTTTATCTCCAGCCCTTTGCCACATGATCTATGTCAATAGCCACCAAAACGTTTTAAATGCAATGGTTATGAATTACTTACATTGCAAGCACTTGAAATTCAGCCATATATTAAACTTTTGAAGTATGAAGTTTACACCCTTGCAGAAGTAGGAACAGATCTGAAATCTCCAAATATTTCATTAAAATGTGCATACTTCTACAATTACATACCCATAGATTGGCTAGCAGCTGTGAATTCACCCTGTATACCATTTTCATCCAGAGTTCTATGGTCTAGTTTATGGCATGCTGATTCCACAGTGTTAGGTTCTTCCACATCACTGTCTATTTGATTCAGTTTTTTGAAAGCACTTTTTCCCCGACAAGGACTTCTTCTACAACACGAAGATTCGCTGTCCTCTGTTTCAGTGTTGGGGTCAATTAAAGCTGTACTATACTTTTTGGTAAACGTCTTCTTTGCTGTGGACTTGGAAGGTGAGTTTTGTGCATCTAATTCATTTGGCAAAGGAGATGGTGTGCTGCTCTCTCCATCTGAAGAGGAAGATTTCATCAGCATTGCAGCATTTTCATGATAATGGGGATTTGGTTCATATTTGGGTTTTTCTAAACCAGGAAAACAGATAACAGCCAAAAACCAGTGGGCGCTGCAAAGGAAAAAAAGGACATTAAAAACTCACAATTAATGCTCACATTTAAAACTGAAATTGATCAAAAACAAATAAAACATGCACACATGCCCATGCACACATAAACAAAATATTCCTGCCCTACAATTATTCAAGGATAAACTATACTAGCTGTTCACTTTTTTAACCAGGTTTTACTCAAGCATTCACAAGCTTCTGTAGNGAGGATAACTATACTAGCTGTTTAGTTTTCTAACTTTTCTAACGAGGTTTTACTCAAGCATTCACAAGCTTCTGTAGAAGTATGATTTCTCCATGCAAATAATCACCAATGAATTAATTGGTATGATGCAGTTAGTTGAAAACAGGTGCTGTCTTAAATATTGATTTCAATTTGCTCAAAACTCATAATTTTTTTTCTTTCTCTGACTTGATGCTTATTTATTTTTTAACTTTTTTTTCATTAATGCATGAATAAGACATTGCAGAGTTCATGTTTTATGGCTGTTTGAAGTTTTCTAGTAGTTCAGCACTAGCAACACAAGTAGTCAGATCTAATGGTATGGCTGAATTGCCCATTCTCTTCCACTTTTGAGATCTTCCAATTGTATTTAACACTTTACAGTTTTAAAGAAATCTTGTCAACAATGAGCTATAGAAGGAGAAAAAAAGAGTGCTTGTAATGCCATTACAATGGCTGTTATCCTCCTCACCCTTCACAGAACTGACATTCTAACTGTTCCAAATCAAAACCAGTTATTTCCCCCAACACAAAGTCAAGTTTTGCAACAGTTTCCTCCTATTTCCTTGCTTCTTTAGGCTCCACAGACTTGCCACTCAATCAGAACTAAAGCAGCAGCAAATTCAGGGACTGAGGCAATTACAAGTTGATTTTGATTGTCTGACTTAGAAATTTTCTGAGAGATCTTTGATTGTCTACAGCAAATAACAAAGCAGAAGCTAGCTATGTATTATACAGCTGAAGTCACATTTCAGTGTGTTCTAGGAAACAAAAGAAAAAGCAGTAGCTAAAAATACATGTCTAACTGACATACTAAAAAAATAATTAGATAATTATGAAGCCTAAATTCCATCAAAACTTAATGGCACTTAAAGTAAGTGGCCACTGAAAGCAGCATCCAACCTAACCACCAGAGTTAGGTATGGCTTGTCTTGAATGATTCACCACACCTAATAAATGAACCTATTAAGTACTGCCCAACCCTGGAATTTGTGTGTACTCTATTAACAGAGACTTTATGTACCAGTTACGTCAACAGACTAGCAAATTAACCTGGATGTAAAAAGAAAAGAGCTTGTGACTTTGAACAGAACAACCTGTTTTCACTGGAGACTTGCACAGGGACTGTACAGCCAAAGGACACTGATGTAGTCATGGTTAAATCAAGACATGCTGTTCCGAGTTGATTCTGCCCTACAGTCAACCTCCCTACCTCCAGTTACTGCAGTTTGACAGCTGGTTAGATGATGAGTCTACATTCCCTAAACTAGTGGTTATGAGATATTCTGGAAAAACTTGCTGGAAATAAGACACCAAAACCCAGCAATCCCTCATCAAACCACCACTTTCTCATCTCCCTGACTACTTGGTTATTTCTCTGCTCTGCAATATTCTTACTGCACCTACAAGGAAACCACTGTTGCAAATGAATGTCCTACTATCAGCACTTAACAAGCTTCAGCTTACAGGGAAGGGACAGTTCCAAAAAGTGTAAGCAGGATTATATCCAGGTGACAGATGCACACCAGGACTACACTTTTCATGCTCTAATCATGACTGGATGAGTCCCTGAGACCAAGCTATCCTAACCTGAAATCACCAACTCACACACGGTGCGAACATTATGCCTTCAGTACAAACTGTTATGTTCTACTTGCTGAGATAGTTCTTATCTCAGTTTAGTTCCTTATCAGTAAATGAACAAGACAGTGAAAACTACTGAATGTTAAGTTACTAGCAGCATAAATAATTCTTATAATACCACAGAACTATTCATTTTCATTTTCAGGTGACTTCTAAGTCACACTCATTTCTCCTCTACATAACTTCATCTCTTCTCTGCATAACCCATATAGATATGTGAATGACACGTGACAAGATGGTGGTAAGTCAACCATATAAAAAGTGCAAAGGCATCTTAAAATTTAAATGACAGACACTTCAAAGTTTTGAAGTTTCATGGGAGAGGAAGGGCAAGGATAAAGTCTGCAGTAGACAGGGACCTGCAGTGGACCTTACACTGGAGTAATTTAAATCCCCTAGATCTGGATTGTCTTGCCAGAGGTCACGGTATGGCAAAAACCGAAGTTAGTGCTTATGAACACCTTTCTTGGGGAAATACAACTTTATTAAAAGGACACATCTATGCATGCCCATTTATCTTGTAACTGTGCCTATACAGCTAGCCTCAGAATTCAGATGGAGAGGAAGACCTGGAAATTTTCCTCCCACTGCACAATGGCACATAGCTAGATAAATCACTTTTTATTAAAAAAAACTTTTTTAATTTTTGAAATATCAGCTAGGTATGCGAATGAGACATCAGTTAGAAACTTCCTGTCTTATCTGTCCTTACTTTATTATGTTTTTATTGTATACGTTTGAAGTACAGTACTTTAACTTTTGTAAATATTTTGGCTTAAGAACTGTTTAGGTTATTTCTGTGAAATTTAGAAATGTGTTTGTGACAATTTGCTCTGACCTTAAGGAAAGCAAGCATCATCAAAGTCCTTAGCAACCATTAGAATGCTAATGGTCTGACCCTCAACAAGTATCAGGACAAAAGGATATAAAGAAAAAGAATAAAGTTCTCAAGGCAGTAGCAATTTTAAATTAAGGTTTTTCTCAATATCAGTTTATTATAACTAAAGATGATCCCATCTATATAATCTCATTAGAAAGGACTAAAAAAGGTAAATCCAAAAGTTATCAATGTCAAAAGCTTAGAAGAAAGAACACCAGAGATGTAGGTAAAATCTAGAAAAAGTACTCAAAAAAGTTTATTTTTGATCAGTCTTTAAATTGCCTGATAATTCTTATACTACAACATTTAAAGGTCTTATACAACTATTTAGTTTTTATCACCTGGAAAAAGATGTTTATTCTCTTAATTTTTAAGCTCAATTCACATTGTAATACAACTTTCAATTTTAGAATTATGAAGCTTAAGCCTTTACCAAATGCGATAAAAAGGTATGTTCACTTACGCTTCATTAAGGGGAACAAAAATGAAATCTTTCTCAAAAATGTCAACATGCCGTGTCCACGTTTTTACTCGCCCATGTCGCTTTTGTTGTATTCTGCAAGAAGAAATCAACATACAATTTGTGGTGTGGCTTATTTTATTTGAAGAAGCACTTTCCAGATATTTTCACCCTGACAGCTTGTTAAGATTTCCAAGGCATAGTCTATGTTTGCCATAGGGCTGGATGTTTCCTCAAGTCCTGTTCATATTTCTCTCTGTAAAGCATCTGTTCTTAGAGTCTTCACTGAATTTAGCTCTATGTTAAACTGACTTATCAACAGACTTACGAAAGGTTTGAAGTTTCATGAATATTTCTTCTTTCTCTTTGATTAAGGCGTTTATAGAAGAATGAACTGAACACATGTATTCTATCAGCATCTTCTTTTTTCAGCTTTTCAAGTACCAAATACCTAATTAGTTAAAAAAAAAAAGAAAGAAAAATTAATGGAGGTTTTAACTCAAAGTACTCAGCACCAGAGTAAAAAGGACTGCCAACAGTTGCTCCCCACCAAATTATAGCAGCTTCTCACAGAATAGCTATTTGGAGGTGACTATCCACAGGAACTAATTAATGCTAAGTTTGTGTATATATTTCAAGGTACTAATATTTCAAGGTATTATTGCTCTGCTCAATCAACAAGCTGTTCTGCTGCTGTTGTATTTATTTTTATTTCATGGCGGGAAAACAAATTTTCAAGGAGTTTGTTACCTGAAGACATACCTAAGAGACCTTTATTTTGCATTTGAGCCACCAGATCGCCAAACAGTCCCAAGACTGACATACTGATTTTCTTTTTACTTCTAAAATACATCAATAGACTGAAAAATATACATACCCACCTTATGTGTAGCATAAAACCAGCAGCAGGTAACAGTTTAATACACTTCTAACATCTGTAGCATCAGTGACACCACAAAATAAACTTACAAATTACATTAATCAAAACAAATGAAATTCCAAGAAACACAAATCCTCTGGAAAGAACAACTGAACTTACAAAAAGCTTTTTTTCTTTCAGTTAAATTTGCTCTTCAGATGTTAAAAAGTTGCAAAGAACCTTTATCCAAGTCAGAACAATGTCACTATCAAGTAGGACAGGAGAAGAACCAAAATTTCTTGCGAGATTACAAAACAACCTTTAAAATTATAGCTATACATAATTTAGTATATAAATTATATACTCCATAGTTGGAGACCAAGTGTTATCAACTGATCTATGAATTTTCAATGTCAGAACTTTTCAAGTTTCAAAGTAAAAAATGACTAAAAACCGATGTGAAATAAAACTTACTTTAAATAAAAATCAATAATAACATCATTTAAAAATTCTCCTTCATTTAGACAATGGAGGTCTTCGTTGGTCACAGAAATACCACCTTTAGCTGGAGAAGGTGGATAAACTATCAACCTGAGAAGAAAAATACATTCAATAAGAAGTATGAAATGCCAAAAAACCCTCAGACTTATTACAGGGCAAAGATAAATATCTTACTTTTCTATAGGACCAATAAATACTGTATGTGGTTCGCCAATTTCTTCATCATCATCAAAAAATGGTAACTGTTTATTTCGCTGCTGCATTTTGGACTCAGAAGCAACCTTAAGAAAATAGAGTCAATATTAATTTGCATACTGTGCTCAATTTTACTAAAATGGTAACAAACTTTGTGAAGTCCAGCAGTGTAATATCCGTTTTTTTGAGAACTTCAGGTTTGTGGGTTTTTTCCTTTCCTACCTCATCTATTACATTTAGGTCTTTGCTCATTTCTTGCAGAGTCACAAAACCTTCTAATGCTTTAAAAAGTAGTTTGTTTAATGAAAGCATTAATTAAATGTAACTACAACAGAGCAACTTAATTTCTTGCTTAAAATATTATCATTTTACCAGTTGGAGAAAAATTATGTTGTCTGATTATAGTAAACATTTCTCGTCCCTTAATAGTTTTTAAATAACAACATTACTTGTGGACCACTGTATAACCTTACAATCAAACTAAACACCCTAAAAAGTACTGTGAATGCAAAGACAATTTCCTGTAGTTTCATAATCCACCATGGACCAGTCTGGGAATTTTCATATAAAAGCCAGCAAAAGTTGATGGAATTTTTTTTGGCTGACTAACACACTATCCTTAGTGTATTTGTAACCCACATAATATAATGACTTTATTCTAAAACAAAAACATAATTACATTTTTCATTTTGCCTTCTCTGTGAGATGGGCTTCCTTTGGAACTGTCCTCCAAGCACTTAGTAAATGCAACAAGCCTGGCATTGGCTTCTTCAAAGGAAATTTTCACAAAGAAGTCAGAAATATTATTTCTAATACCAATGTCCGTAATTATTTTTTCAAATATTGAATTTGCATGAGGATCCAGACCAGTTTCAAAAATCAAAATTATGTACTGTTCTTCCTGACCTGAAAAGAAAGCAGAGAGAAAATTATTCATTTAGGAATAAAATAAAATAAAGCACGCTGCAATTCTAAACAATTTCATGAAATTGTTGGCCAACACAAGTACACACTGCTGATAATGTAGTTAAGCACTAATACCGATGTGAGCAGACAGACAGAAGGACTAACTGCCAAATCTTTCTTATCTGCATTTCCAAGAAGAGTGCCTTCAACTTCTAATTTAACCAAGAAATGTTAAATATTACACCTGATATATTTTTAAATGACACTAATGCAAAGCCAAAACATATTTTGAAATAACATCTTCTTTGCTTACTGAGAGTAAGACTCTGTAACCAATACTTTCTCTTTTTCTTACTGCAGTTTTTATCCTACTGTTTCACTACAATTCCAACAATTATATATTCAGCATAATTTCCTCTCTGATCCTATAAGATGGAGAGAATGACTCAGATCAATCAGCTATTATAAAAATATTATCCGTTTATATGACCTGAAAAATCAAAAAGCAATAAATTGCACTGAGAGGAATTATTTTACAGAGTCAGAAAAAGGAAAAGGAGTCAGGCTGCAAATCTCAGTCTCACGTTGCTGCCCAACACGGAGCTGCCAGGACCTGTTTTTCTGTAAGAGGAGTTTCAGACAGAAGCATAATCATTTCCCTTTGGTCGTTCTTAACCCAGCATGCTAACTCCTGTGAAAAATAATTCTTCAGCAGCATAATTCCCAATTCACAGCATACAGAATGTACACGTCTAACTGGGTTTTGGGTGTTCTATTTTTGGAGCTAGGTATCTACACACAATTGCTTACACAGCTATGGATACAGGCTTCAATTAATTTCATTGCTTACAAAGCAAAGACTAACTGTGTTATCACAAAGTGCTCCTAAGTATCAAATCCAATAAAGCAGTTGCATGTAAAACTCTCAGTGCCACAGCCTGGGGGAGAAGAGCTGGGTGGGAACACTGCTGAGAGCTGCGCCAAGGGATGGATCTCACACAGACAACTTGGGAAGCTTTTTCCTTTCTTGTGAACACCTGTGTCCACCTGGGGTCTAATTCCTGCTCCCAGAATTGTGTCCAGGTCCCCTGCATGTTCTCAAATTACTTCTGCAATTATAAGACTCATTACAGCTTCTTATAGGAGGTGGATGAGACTATTACACAGTATTATGAGAGTACTCAATTCTGAGATTGTTGAAAGCATTCTTCCTCTGTTTGAATGCATTCATGTATGTACAAAACAGTGTGTAAGTATAAATAATCACAACATTTAACCTGAAGAAAAGCCTATTTAAGGGTTAGAGGACTCAGGGTTACATTTAACAGGTGTGCATTATTAAGATGCTAGGCAAAAAATTAGGCATAAATTAAATTTAATTTTATTTTACATGAATACATATATTCTCCAAGCAGGTATTTGTCTATCTCAAAACATCATTACAAGTATGCTGGGGGAAAAAACCCCAAGGTAATCTATACAACAGTTTCTACTAAACCTAAAGCCTGTCAGCAGAACAGCACAGAAAGCAGAAGTATTACAAAAGCTGCCATATAAATGTAAAGGTTTGTATAAAAAAGCTGAACAAACCAACTTGCTTTCATTCAGTACAAGTATTAGTGAGAAAAGTTATACTAAATTGACTAAGTGTTGTACGAGCATGTTTCCGGACAAAGAGAATGTCCAGCTGTTCTGAACTCTTTCTCAGCCTGGGAAGGTAATAGTGTCTGAAAAAAACACTACATCATCCTCAACCAATGATGAGACCCTTTTAGAGAACCTTCAGAGAACCAATGAGATCGTATTAGTCTCAATGCTCTCATTCATGACCCGAAACACAAAAATACAATTTAAAGTGATTAGCAGACTAAAATTGTTTTACTTACTGTCTCCTTGACATTCGTACCAGACATTATCTTTATTCATTTTCAGTTGTTCTCTCAGACTACTGCAGGTTGAAGGTACTGTTTGTAGGAAAACTACTGGCAATTTTCGGACACTGCACCATTCACACTTAGTAAGTTCTGAAGTTTTCAGGTTAATCTCTCTGATATCGCTTTCTGATTCTATGAAAAAATAATGATAGTATAATTAAAATACAATAAAAATCTTTAAGTTTCCTTTACAATTTCCCCCTTGATTTTAATAAGACATCAATATGTGCTCACTAAATTTCTTAAAAGTTTTTAAAACTTTGAAATTAACACATAAGCCAGAAGTGGTGGCTTTTCGTATCTTAAAAGACAGGCTAAATTCCAATGTCATCTGTCAAGAAAGGAATCAGAAACAAGCAGTTTTCTGCCTGCCAAGTTTAAACTACATTTTATTCCACATAAAAAACCCCCATAATTTCCAGTGATTTAAATTTGCAACTATTGCTATGACACATTTTACAGTAAGTTTGTAAAATTTTCTTTGTACATTTATCTTTGACCAAGTTCTCATATGAAAAATAACTTTAAAAAAAAGAGCATAAACATGCAGAGAAATTATGTGATTGCCTGAGGAAACAAAGGACTACTCCTAGTTTATTCCCCTCAAAAAACGTCAGTAACATGGTAAATTTTTAACACTGCATCTGATACTGCCAATGCCAAAGTTGAGTGTTTTACAGGTTTTACTGAATAATAAATTGGATATAGAGGTCGATATACAGGCAAAACTCAAACAAAAAGGAAAAAAAGAAATAGTAAAATTCTATGCAACGGACATAGCATTTAATGAGCATTTATATGCTATTGAGGGATCAGGTGCCATGGAAATAATTTCACCACACAGCAGTTTTAACTAAAACTTGAAGACCATTTTCTACAAATTATACTAATCTTTTCAGTGGTTTTTTTTTTTTAAATACATTTAAAGCATGAAAACTTGTAGTTTCTATGCATCTGTATTTTAGATGCAATTTAAACTTAAATACTTGACTGAGCAAAGGCTACACTTATTTTTACAGGTTGTAAGACACCTTTCTGCAAGTAATAATGACAAAATACAATAGTTCTCATTTACAAATAACGACAGCAAAATTCAACAGGACTGGATCTTAAGACTGCAACTTAAGATTACAAAAGGTAACAAAGGTTTCCGGGCCCAGAACAAAACCCTACAAAAGAAAAAAAAGGAAACAGAGCAGGAGTTGTAACTCACCATTTCCAAATCATATCACAATCTCTTTCAGTGATATGAAATATACAACTTTCAGGCTAGAGAAAAAATTCTAAAGACAGATCTAGACAGGAAAGGTCTAAGACACTAGTGTGGTTTTTACTGAAGTAAGAACTAATACAACTGAACACAATCTGAACACAACTGAAGTAAGAACTAATAAAGTGTTAAAAAGTTAACATTTTACAGGAGGGTTAGTCTTGCTTTTTATGTTTGTTAATCACTTTCAAGAAAACCTTTGTCAGTCATCACCACGCTATCAACGGATCTTCAAATGAATGATTAGATCAAGCAGAATCAGACCAGATGAAGTAGAAGAACTAATAACCCAGTTGTATGCATGTCACGAATTGTGACTTTTCTGTCAGTAGAAGGCAGAGATAATGTAAAAACATTTTGGTTTTTACTCAACAGGCAGTTCAGGTCAAATTTGTACTCTCCATTTTTTTTTTCTCTTATGTGACTACAGACACCCAGTATAATTTTTTTCATAAATGACAAAATGAGAATGAACATTCAATTATGATTCACCAGTTAATACCTTTGACAGAGTTACTTCATTCAAACTAAATATATTGAGTACTAACATAAAATGAAAAATGTACTCACCTTCTTGACTCTCTAGGCGTATTTTGATATAATCCAGGCAAAACTGAAAGGCAACACAATTGTAAGATTTCACATCTTCTGCAAACCGAAATTGACTGAAAGCCTTCAAACTGCTAGCAAACACATTTCAATTGACTTAGCATTTAAGTAATAAACATTTAAAAACAATATTTTAAATGCAAGTTTTAAAAAAACCAGAATGTACATTTTAGCACAACTCAAGGAGGCAAGCACATTCTTTACGACTCAGTCTCTTTCGGTCATACTGACTATTTAAATTTTAGATCTCTCTGAAGTACTCAGTTTTACTGAAAAAAAACATTGACAATACTCTGAAAAATACACACATTCTATTTCTTCAAAAGAAAATGTCATCTATCAGCATTTAGGCAAATCAAACAACAGTGCTATGTAGAGAGATGAAAAGAACAAGTAACACCTCTCTGCTGTTTCTGTGTTTACCCCAGCAAGAAGTATGCATTTTATGTGGCTGACTGCATACAACTAACATTCAAGGTCTCCTTGAAAACTTCCATGTAACTTACAAGGCTAACAAAAAAAAAAAAATTCTGTAGAAGTAAAATTATTCACCTCTAGGCAATGATTCTTCCTCCCACCTATCAATATTAATTTCCTCATAGCTATTGTTTTCAATTTTCTTAAACGCATGCTAACCCATAATCTCTCCCCAACCATGCAGACTAGACTGCACATGTTAGAAAACAGTAGTAATCTGAGGTTCTTTGGAAATCACAGCCTCTGAAATTAAAAGACAAACTAACTGTTCCCCAGACAAAGGCAAAGCATAATGTTGTTCAAGTACAAAAATAACAATGCCCATCAAAACCTGAAAGGTGAGCTGTGAAAGAACAGGTTTACTCACAATCACAGGTTCCACTACCATTCTGCGCAGCATTCCTATTCGTATACTTCGGCAGTTCAGAATGACACTTTCACAGGAATTTTGGTAATTTACAGGTACAGCCTCGGTTACCATCTCTTGAGAAATAACTTTACGACGTTTTATTGGAGTGTTAGACACAATGTTCCCAAACTGAAAAGTAATTTTCAAGGTTTCAGAATGTCTCACTATGGTTTATTGCTACACCAAGCTTGTTAAAACTAATGACTACATTTTCAGCTACTGGTGAGTTGGTCAACAAGATTACTTACTAGAGCATCCACCTCAAACATACACAGAAGGTAGATAATTCCTAAAAGACTTTTTGTAACACCTGAGGATGTTAACATTGCTACATTCAAGAAGAAAATAAAAGATAAGTTGACACTTGTAGACACTTTGTTGAATTTCCAAATCCCACATAGGGCTTCTAAATTGCCGAAACCAAATTACTTTTATCTTTTGGAAACACTATGCAGTCCAGCAAAACAAATTTATTTTTAATATATTTTATTTAGATAAAAAAGCATTAATGCTGTAAAACAACCACAATGCTGGTATTTAGTTTTTTCTTTCAGTTTTTGTTAATCCAAACTTTTGGTGACTAAATTTTGAAGTACAGTGCATCCCCTCATCAGCAGAGTACAGTCTTCAAGGAACATAAATAAAAAAGCCAAATTGAATTTCTCTAAGGCATCTCTACAGAACTAACAAGATGTTTTTAGGATAGATTTAGGATTGTCAGAAGACTAAACAATGAAAGAAGGCCATGTGATGTTTGGCCCCAGTTCAAGAAAAGTCTCTACATGCTGAATGAAGCTGTAATCTCAATGAAGTATCCTGTTAACCAACAGAACAATCTCACAAAAAAAAACCCTCTTAAAATGATAGCCAGCAGATAAGTATATTTGTTGTATTGCTTATATTGCTCAATTTTGTTGAAGGATTTTCTGTACACTAGTCTTTTCTGAGCTATTTATATTGTTTCATAAACCTGCCCATGAATAAACATTCTTTTTGGTTACAAAATGCAATTAAACTCCCACAGAAGAACATTCTAAGAGATTCGGTATTTCTATTAAGACTAAATCTCAAAAATTATTTCAAAGTCCCTAATCACTAGCCTATCTTGGCAATAATACAAAATATACTTTTGGATGCTTCCTTCATTTAACACACTGGAGAAGGCAGGGATCCCAAATCCCTGCAATTAAAATGTTTTCCTAGGCCTCTTGTTGAAAAGAGCTTTTCCTTTTTGTCTGCTGGACTGGCTAAATATTATTAAAAGCTCAAAACGAATCACAGACAAACAATAAAACCGCAAACACTGAAGTGATGCTATATTCAAGCAGCCTCTTCAGTAAAGAATTACTGAGTATTTTGAAAGAAAAACAGCTGAAAAAAGCTTTTTCTATAATATTTAACAAAACTGTTGTGATATCTCCAAATCTTGGCAGGTTCATTAAACCAATGCAAGATTTGTGTTATATTTCACCAAAAAATTTTTATTTCCCCTCTTTTCCAAAGTAAGCTCAGAACCTAAAATAATCTAACATACAGTATTACAATCGGTTTGTAAAGACTAGTGAGCAGGAACATACGGATATACAAAAAAAAACATTTGGAGGGTTTCAGAAGTCAGATACCAGTGCCTTCACAATGCAGTGCTTTCAATTAATTCAGCACATACTGCCAGAAAACTTAATTCAAAACTATTTATAATTCAAGCTTGGAGCCTCGCAGCTTTATTGTAGGCTGGAGGTTCACAGCTTCATTTTGATAGTGGTGACTAATTATACAACATATTATAAACATCCATAATTTCATCAACTACAGCACTAGAATGCTGGCTTCTGAATGTCAACATAGCAAAAAGGTTTTGGCATCAGTACTTTAGAGTTCTAACTCATAAAGAATTGGAAATCTATCACATTCTCTTGTTGAATCAAACTCGCAATAGTGAAACTGGACAAGTGACTCAAGAACAGTTTTAATCAGCACTATTAATCCACTACCAACTGCCAAGGGGAATTTATTCCTCTTAATGGCTCACTATTGAGATGGCTTTTAACACCATATGTGAAGTGTTCCCTTTGGCCACACTTAAGGTGTGCTCATGGAGTATTTTTTTGTCTTTGCTTCTCCAATTCTTACAGTAGTACTCAACTAAAAAACACAAGCCCCACCCCAAAAGCCCTAAAATAAGTGCTATTAATTGAGACAGTTGTTTAAGTATTTTAATTTTAAAAGGTTATTATTGATCTGTGTCTTTTTATGTTTAACTTCATTAAGTCTCAACAGCCTACAGCTGGTACTGACATTCTGCTGCAAACTAAGACCTTGAGCTTCACAGAGAATCCCTGTCCAGTCTCACATTCAACACAGAAGCATTTATGTTAACAGCACAATTCAAATCATTATGAATGTTTGTAAAAATGTAATGAACATAGCTTCTTATGTTTCCAATATTAAGTATGCAGAGATACTACCTGATGAGCTGCTGATTAAGAAAAACAATCAAATATAGTTAACTTCTGACAATGCAAAACAAGCCTTTACATAATTCCATTTATTATTTGATTCTGTTTTGTTTAAACAAACATTAAATAGTACCTGATCTTTCATTCTTGCTTTTCTTGGTAGTGTGACTGCAATTTCTGTATCTGTTGTTATACTACCTATTCTCTGTTCTATTCCACAACTGTTCTCCTTTAATGCTGCTTCCACCTTTCCTGTAGAAGGAGCTGGGGAGGAGCGGGCTGAATCTGCAGGACGAGGTGAAATGCTTTCCATGCTCCTAGTGCTGCCACTATTCTCGTCCTCATCATCATCACTAGACAAAACAACTAAAAGAAAATATTACATTCTCAACCACTATGTTTTTCCGTAACAGAAATTTCTTTTTTCATTCTCGGCTTTTCTTGGTAGCGTGATGGCAACTTCTGTATCTGTTGTTATACTACCTATTCTCTGTTCTATTCCACAACTGTTCTCCTTTAATGCTGCTTCCACCTTTCCTGTAGGAGATAGGGAGGAGCGGGCTGAAACTGCAGGATGAGGTAAAATGCTTTCCATGCTCCTACTGCTGCCACTATTCTCCTCATCATCATCATCACTAGACAAAACAACTAAAAGAAAATATTACATTCTCAACCACTATGTTTTTCCGTAACAGAAATTTATTTTCAAGGAATAGCTTAGAAGTGATTTATGTAATTGTCCTGCAGTGCCAAAAAAAATCCACATGTATAATTATCTTATGCTTTTATTAATGTTTACTTGGCATCTGATTGCAAGTACTCTCTGCCTTATTTGTGATTTCTTATAACTAACTTTACAAAAAAAGGGTATAATTAATCCACCTCTAGACAGAAGTGAACTTTTCTTGGTTCAGTCAAGAAATGACAATAAGTAATTCAACCTAAAATCCAAGAAGATAAATTATGATTGAAATCATTCAATCCAGTAGGACAATGTGATCTAATAAACTAAGCACAGAATCGGAAACATAACTTCCTTTACTCCAGCCTTTCTGCTTATTAAATTTACACAGAGAAAGCACTGAAATTAACATTTCACAGATTATGAAATTTAAATAGATGCATAGCTCAGAAGAAAAAAGGGGGGAAAACACAAAATAAAAATCAAATACTGTCTTTCTGCTTGGGAGAATAAATGATGGAATTCTGCTAAGAATACTTTTTTCCCAAAACCCCAAATGTAAATATTTTTTTAAAAAACAAACAAAAGAAAAATAGTCACAAAATAATTTTTGTTTTCCCCAGTGTTCATCTTTCTTGAAAAGAACCTCTGCATATAAAAAGGAATTAATTAAAAGTTCTGTCCCTCTTCCCAAGAACATATACACAAAAAATTCCATGCAGCATCAGTGATGTAAACCTGCACATACAGTTCCTTCACTACACTATATCCCAGGCTTCCAGCTAACAGCTGTATTCATAAAAAGGTACTTACTTGGATCATTTAGTTCAGATGGTCTTGTACTCCTCTGTCTTAAGCTTCCTGTAATTTTAGGATTTTTTGTCCCAGTTATAAGACCAACTTTTCCATTCTGTCGTAACATAGAATGTCCTACAACCTCATTACTCAGTAGAATATCCGCTGAACCTTTTCCAACAGCAGAACTATAAAACTTCTTTGTGCTGAACCCTGTACCTGAAGATTTTTGCCCTGTTGAATTCTGATGTATTGAAGAACGTGATAAAGGTCCCACAGATTCACTTAACATCACAGTTTGTCTGGAGACTCTTTGCAAATCCTTTAGAGAAGCACTTTCACAATGTCGGCATTTGGTCTGATTTTCATTTGCCCTCCCACAATTTGGGCAATCAGTAGAATAATCAATCTGTTCCAAAAGCTAAAGGACAAACAAACACACAATCAGTAATTGTTCTGTACAGAACGAATCAATCACTTAGGTTGAAAAAGACCTTAATATGATCAAGTCCAACTATTAATGTAGCCCTGTAAAGTCATCACTAAATCATATCTCTAAATGCTGTATATAGGTGTCTTTTAAATATCTCCAGGGATGGTGACTCAATCACATCCCTGGGCATCCTCTTCCAATACCTGAAAACCTACCAGGTAAAGACATTTTTCATAATATCCAGTGGAGATTCACAACACTACATTAGCAATTACAGTAAGCAGAGAAAGCAAACATCAAAATACAGTTTGATTTATAAATTTCATTTAAGAAAATGAAAAATGTTCTAAAAGGAACAAACATAATTTGTGGAAATTTTTTAAAGCAATTAATGTTGGACAATTCATATTTTCCTTCTTGCCTTTTCTTCCATAAGTGAAACCTTGCACACTGTTCAAATACAGATATTCATCAGCAAGATGGTCCAGTTACATCACTTCTGTAAAAAGAGTTTCATTGGACAGAAATAAAGTAACCCTAAGGATTCATAGAGCACTGCTGGAGAGGATTTGAAGAAACCTTTTAGGTCAAATTTATTTCTCCTTCCAAGATATCTTTTAACAGCCCAGCAAGGCATGCAGGAAAATTCACTCCTCAAGGGAGATGAAGAAAAGGCAAAGTACCTATATTGCTCTAGAGCCCCATATCACAGAGAAGAAAATAGGACTTGAGGGATAGAAATTCCCCAAGCTTTCAAGAAGCAAGCATGGGCTACAAGGGAAAATTTATCCTGTCACTGCAAAGACAGATGGCTTTTGTTTTTCTCACATTTTCTAGGTCACACTTAATTCTGTATTACAAGTGTAGAACTTGGACTTTTAATTCTAAGGGATTCAATACTAACATATAAACTACAGAATGAGTACAAAAGTGAATACGGGTCATCTCTAGAAATGAAATTTAGTGCATGTTATTGTCACCTGGAGCACTGAACTCAAATGGTATAACCACAGTACTGTGAACTACTGAAGACAACAAATACCTACATCCCACCAAAAGCTTTTGGAATCTATTTTCAAAACACAGCTTTCACAATTTATACCTCCCCCCACTCCCAGAGATGAACACGCTTCCAATAGAGGACTTTCTCAGGTGTGGGAAGTAATTTCAAATCTCAAATTTAAAGATGAAAATCATACAATGAGAATATATTATTTTTACAAAATTTATGCAATTCAACAAAGCTATACATACTGTAGATAAACAGAAGCAAAAACTCCAAGTGTGTATCAGACCCTTAAAATCTGAGTTGTGGGATGAGATAGCAAGTGACATGAAAACCAGTGTTGTGCCACAGTGCTGTTACAGGATGAAGTTCTTAGAAAGATACTGCTTATCACATTGAAGAATTTCAGTCAGACATTAAAATATTCAAGAGAAAGTACTGAGAGTACCTGGAGGATTGTACGTAGAGAGTAATGGCACCCCTCTACTTCAACCACACACTAAAAATTTTAAATGAGGTTCCTTATTAACATTGTATTAATTAACTAAACAAGCAATGGAAATGAATACGAGCAGTACCAGGTGTTTCAAACAAAAGCTAAGAATTTATAAAAATCATTGATCTATTTTTTTTTTTTTTTTTAACCAAGGAACTTACAGGAAGTTTTGTCTTGACAGTCAAATGGTGTGACCTGTATGTGGGCATTACAAAACTTCCTTAGTAACCTGGGAGGTTGATAAAAAATACAGAGAGCCTTACAGCAATTTCCAAAGTATCTTACATCTGATATTCAAACAAGGTCCTGACAAAAGCATCCTGGTTGGCTGCAACTAGACTACAGAATGCCATTTGGATACCTAAGGAGCTACTTTCACTGAAAAAGTGAGCATCTTAATAAAAAGTGCTTGCACCTTTGCAGTATGGTTTGAAAACAGAAAATCATTACACAAATAAAAAAAAAATTGTCAAAGAGCAAAATATTGTTCCTCTATTTCAGCAAACTAAAATTATCAATCTCTGGGTTACCAATCAGCCATTTAATTATATCACAGGGGGTTTTTTTCGGAAAGAAATAATTCACAGCTAGTAGCAATATTAGCACTTAAATACCTCTCTCACTGTACCTTTCTTAAATTATGTAAATCTTCCTCCTAACCCTGAGGATTTTTATAACATCAACCTGTTTTACTCCAAAATGTCTGTTTTTAAAATACGCAATAACTTTTAAAGTTCAACAAGTGTTTACAGATTTTTAAAATATAACTCACCTTTGATTGAGTTAAGCATTTTTTTGTAGCAGAAGATAGACTCAAGTCAGATTGATATGAATTGCAATGACCTTTCTGCCGCACCTTTCTCTTAATTTCAGATTCTGATTCTGACTCCTCTGTATTTTCCATTACACTGTCTAAGAGGGAAAAGATGCAAAAACATTAACAAGAAATATCCACTCATATACTGTTATAATTATGAACCACTTACTTCTTTACATAGACTAACTTGAACTAAATACAAACACATTTTTAAACCTCATAAAGACTATACTGTTTTCAAATGTCTCATGATTTGTTGTATGAATTTAAAAAATGTTCCCCAAAGTAATTTCAAAAATGTTTCACTAATACTACTGCAAGGTCTCCCACTCACAATTTGTATCTTATATCTTTGCAAGATGTTTTGGATTTGTAAATCCTTGCTAACTTCACTGCAAATCAAACGGAGGGTCTGCTGCCAAAAATAGGAGGAGATGATAGACTATGCTGATGCAAATCTTTACTACAGAACTACTTGTGAATGCATTTAGAATAATTGGAAATGTTCTGTGTAATTAGGATTTCACATAATCATCAAGGCTGGAAGAGACTTTCAAGACCATCTAGTCCAACTATGGTACCACCATCATCACCTCTCACCATATCCCCAAAGTGCTACATCCAGAAGGCTCTTGAATACTTCCAGAGACGGTGACCCTGTCACCACCATGGGCAACTTATTCCAATGCCCAAACAACCTCAGTGGAAAGATTTTTTTTCTACTATCTAATCTAAACCTCCCTGGGCACAAGATAAGGCTTTTACCTCTCATCCTTCTAATTAAGACAGAAGGTAGAAGAGACTGACCCCCATCTAGTTACAACATGTTTTCAGGTAGTTCTAGAAAACAATAACGTCTCCCCACAGCCTCCTTTTCTCCAAGCTAAAGCCCCCCAGCTCCCTCAGCTGCTCATTATAAGATGTGTGCTCCAGACCCTTCACCAGCTCCACTGCCCTTCTCTGGACACACTCATGCCCTTTCCTAATTGAGGGGCCCAACACTGGACACAGCATTCAAGGTGTGGCCTTCACCAGTGTTGAGTGTAGAGGGACAACCACTTCCCTGGTTCCGCTGGCCACACTATTCTTGATACAGGCCAGGATGCCATTGGCCTTCTTGGCCACCTGGGAACACTACCAAGTGTCAAGCAGCAGATTGACTCCTTCAGATTTGCTCCTTTGACACAAGACACAGTAGTACAGTGAATTATACTGTCCTATCCTGTTTTATACGGGACATTCATTTAAATACTGGAAGAGTATAGGAACACAGAAACCCATGAATTAAATCTCACTCCATGCATTTTAAGAAGTGGAATGTGTTCTACAAGAGTGCCTTAACTGGTTTCATGTTAAACTGCTATTTATATGCCTTTAATTGTCATCTCCATATTGGAACTTTTATTAAGACTATGTTTTTTTTAATAGATATGAACACTTTTTCAATACACATACAGATGGTCTCACAAACATCCCACTATGAGAAGACACCTCAAAATTAAAGAATGGTTCATTTTCAAAAAATAATTACTAATAGGTGGGGTTTTTTTCTAAGCTAACTTTTTTCAGAGTAGTACTGCTGAAGATCTATTTAACATTAGCCTAAAATGGCACAGCAGAACAACTTGCCAGTGCAGGTGACCACGCAGCTGAATAGCAGGTTTACAGACTGTATCTACACTAACAAAGCTTAACAAAACACAGGGTATTTTCTTTTCTCATTTCACAATTTCCACACCTCAAACCACACTGTATTTTTTCTACTGCACCTCCATCAGCATACAGCACTGATGCTGGTTCTTTTATTAACT
The DNA here is from genome assembly GCA_013396875.1 of Vireo altiloquus. Classification (NCBI taxonomy): domain Eukaryota; kingdom Metazoa; phylum Chordata; class Aves; order Passeriformes; family Vireonidae; genus Vireo; species Vireo altiloquus. The sequence goes on from VZRF01006104.1 coordinate 987,166, forward strand.
CCCTCAGTGTATGAATACACTTCATACCAACTGCTGGTTACTACACTGTGTTTTTCTTCTACTAACACTGCTACAGAAGTTCCTTGTCAGTAATTCATAAATAAGCTGGAGGTTTGGGCTCAGACAGGTTTACTCTAGAGATCCATTCCATCTCCAATTTTATGATTCCAAATTTTCCCTTTATCTGTGGTTTTTAAAATAACTAAAGCCTACTTTAAAAATATTACATGACTGAACTAGCTGCAGAAATGTCATGAAGGGCAAAATCCTCTCTTCATGCACAAACTTGTACAAAAGTAGAATAACATAATGTAAGGCTGTAAGTATATATACTAAAGGTTATATAAGATTTGGCAACACACCCGCCGAAATCAGATATTAAAAAAATTACTCTGTTTAGAAGAAATGAGAACTCTAAACAACTCTTAGAAGAAAAGAGAACTCTTAGAACAACTTACCTACTCCTTGAGACCGTGGTAATCTAATGTGGTCTGTCTCTACTTTCTGAAGTTGAGGTGGGTATTCTTTTCTGGAAAATGAATTAGACGTATGGTTGTTCTTTTAATAGACATCATTATAATTTAGTCACAATTATACATGAACAAAACAAACCTGAAATGCATGAACGCTATGAATAAGTAACTTCTCCTATTACATGCTATTTGTACACTTAAAAAAGCATTACCAGAATGATAGAAACACCCACAGTAAATGTTTTGGAACTGTTTCTGATCTAAATCTCCTCTATAATAATCAATAGTTCTGGAGTTTGTCACTTCCAGAACCATGTCTCCAAATACTGAAGCCTGCATCTTCTCCTTCTACTCCTCATTCATGAAATACATGACAGATACTTTTAAAAGCCAAGAATAGAAACAACTATTATTTTAATATTAAAGTAGATTCCACAAGTCCCAGAACTTAAAAAACAGGAAGAGAATATGCAAAACAGAGGAAAGAGATACAATGTTAAAAACTGTTGTGACCAAAAACCAGAAAGAACAAGACAGCAGACACAGTTCCTAGCTGTTTTTAAAATACTGGAATATAGACAAATTACTGGAAAATAAGTCTTTTTGGTATAACTTGCATAATACGGATATCACACATTTTTGTGTAAATTAATGCAATATATGGCATTACAGCAAGATTTCTTTGAGTCTCCTGAAAGATGTTTTCAGTTTAAACTCGTGTGTCAAATCATGCTAATACCAAATTAAGACTCCTGAACCTCATGTGGGTTACTGTTTAAAGCACTTTTCTTTCTCAGTGCTTACTCAGCCCTGCAGCTATAGATTACTGTTCTTGTCATAGTAGAGGATGACACACATCTGAAACACAGGAGGCCTTGCCAACAACTTCAGCAGAAACTGGCTTTATTGGAAATTAAGCACTGGGCTGCAAATGGGTCACACATGTCCCATACTGCTACTTCTGATTACAAGGATATTAATCAACAGCAAGAGGGCAAAGCAAACAGCTGTAGGCAGTAACATCTCTACTAACAGCTAAATTTTGAGGATCTGCCTGACAAAAATTTGGCTATGGCTGAAGTAGACTTTAGCTCTAGGTATAAGATTTTATTTCTTTCAGCATAGCATTTTCTAATGCAATAAACTATAAAACCTTTGACTTTTCTGCATTTTTAGGTAATATTATTAACTAACATCTTTGGAAGAAGATTAATGTCCAATGCCCTTTGGGATATTTCTTACCTAATATCAAACACATTTGACTGTGTTGATGGGCTGCAGCTTTAAAGAAAATTCTGGCAGAAAGAAGGATTGAGAAAAAAGCATGGCTACACAGAATGCAGAGATGTCATAGTACTGTATCATGACAGCTGGCACATCACAGGTGACAGATTAGGTAATTTGTTTGTTACTGATTGTGTCAAATGTGTTTCTGAAACAATCCTGCTCCCCCAGAAGTTTTTTTTAATACCTGCACCCACAAAAACTGAACCAAAGTTAGAACTCATTTATTAATATCTATGAATAATAATATTATGAATATTTATTCATAAATTGATCATAGTGGTTTTTTGGATTGTTTTCCTTAAAAATTCAAATCACATGGGATTACTTTAAGGCAAAATTAGTGGAAATAAAAGGCAAAGCTCAAACTCATCATTATGTAATGAGAAGCTGTACTATCAAAACCAATGCTAATGACGTTCTAAAGGGTAAAAAACCTGTAACATCATTTTAGATTTGGAAAATATAAACACTGTGGTAAGATTGTGCAAGCTGTTGTCTCACGTGTCATAATTATCTTTCACTAGTATTTCATAATGGTAGCTTCTGTTTTGGACATAATTACTTCTACAAAAATTTTCTATAAGATGTCTGAAACTATAACAAATTATATTTAAGAGAAATAATACTGAAACTATTTGTCATTTAGTTGAAAGAAAAAAATAAAGACAATTATATGGCAGATTTAGAGTAGCAAAATTTCTTTTAAAATGTAGTTGCCAATTCAAGGTCTCCAGACATTTCTAAGTTACAACTTTTCTTCTCAGAATCATATATTTGTAATATATTTTTAATATGCAACATATATTTATCTTTTTAAGATGATAAATTCATTATTTATCATATAAGGCTAAATAATTCTTTTACAATATATCAGAATACACTAGCATTATCTACTCCCATCTGAATTTTATGTTAGCAGCATAGACTCATATTGATACCTATTAAATGGCCAAACACTTGCAAGAATGCAGAAGAGGTAACAAAAAAAGTGTATCTTTCTTCTCCCACAGTACAGAACTGTTACTCATACACTCAATGAACCAGTAAACCCAAACCCAAGTCACAAAAACCAGCTCAAAGACAACTGAGGCTTTCCAACACACTTCAGTGTGGTTAGCAATTCAAGGTCAGGCTTGAAGTTGCTTTGAATGAGAAGGAAAAGTGAAAGACTATTTAAATTTAGATTTCATCTTAAAAAAAAAAAAGCTTTCTCGCAGACAGTAACAGCCCTTCCATAAGAGAGCAACAACTTTAGGTGCCTTCTACTACTTTCCTTTCCTGAAAAACCCACAAAGAGAAAGGGAGAGCACACCACCATGAAGTTTTTACAGACCAGAAAACAAAGTTACCCCTCTGAGTACAGTGTTCATTGTTGCCTGAACAGTTGCAGATCCATTAACACCTTATCCAGTAAAATACTTAGTACACTGAGCCACTTAATTACATATGAGTGAAGAAACAGAATGGAAACTGTGGTTGTTTTTTAAATCAAACATTTACACCTACCTTTAAAAGGACTATTTGGAAAAGAAAAAGTATCTTAGAACAGATTTAAAAACATACAGCACTTGAAAACAAATGCCTTCTTGCTGTTAAACCCTTCCCAAAACTGTCTTCCATTTCAACGGGAATAATTGAGGGATCAAACAGCTGAGCTGATCAAGATGCAAGATTACCCATATACTGTGTCTAACAGTTAAAAAAAACAATGCTCAGAGGTGAAAGAATTTTAGACAACTTGTTTATCTCCCAGATTAAAAGCACCTTTAAGCACAAGGGAAGTAGACAAGTATTTGATATAAAGCAATCTCAAGAATTAGAAAAGCATCAAACATCAAAACATTAATTACAGTAGCAAGAAAGATCAAGTTTTTTCTGTAACACATGGACTGAAATATTGAGGCAATCTGGACTGTGCAGTACCATGAACTTTTCTCATATCCTAACAGTTAAATACTGTTTTGCCCAGACACAGCGGTGTCACTGATTTCTTATTTTCAACAAACATTCATTATTGCTGCTATATTCTCTTGCTGATGGAATTAGACCTTAGCATCTTCACACTGGCCTGGCAGACAGACCTTTATGAAACTCTCCAGCAAAAGTGAATTTTTGCTTAAAATTTCTTCTCTAGGAAAACAAAAAACAGAAAAGTGAGGAAGGGAATGAGGGGAAGGGGCAGGCCCACAATTTCTGGCTATGCCAGAAAACAAATAAACATGAAGAAACATCTGGATCTGGGAATCTGGGAGACAGTGCTACCTACGATTTGGTACAAGCCACACCAAAAAGGCTGCAACAACTTCTAATTTTGTTCAGGTGCAGGGCTTACACAAGAGCTGTGTTTAATGAACAGCCTAGTTCTTTGAGAGGCTGCCTTATTCAACCTTTCCTCTGCTTCTGTATGCTACTATTTGGAGATGTTCCACTGCAGGTAGGCTGTTGGTTTCTACATCATTACAGAAAAAAGAGAGTTAAGCTCAATAAGATTGAAGCACAAAGCTGCTGAGGTGAGATTTACCTTCAGTGTGTGTTGTAGGAAGAGCAGAGTACAAAAGCCAAAGGCTGAAAAGAGAAGCAGCAGCACAGGGAATAGGGTTTTCAGAACACAGGTCAGCAACCCCATTTGGCCCAGAAAGTCAGGAGCTGCTGCTGCACTTATCATGACAGTAATGATTAAAGCTAAATTTAGCAGCTCCTGCCTACCTCATCTTCCCCTGCTATGACAACAACAAAAAGCAGGCAAAGAAAAAGGAACATATCCAGTAGTACTGGATGAAGAAGCAGCAGGTGTCCCCATGAGAAAATTAAGACCACAACAGCATGGAACTCAAACCTTTTCTTCTATACCATACAGTGATACTACCTGGCTGGTGAGTATCTATTTGATAGCTCTTTTAAGAAGTAACAAAAGGCACTAAAACAGAAAGGCTGGATTTTACTTCTGAATTTGAAATAAATCTAGAAAATCCTGAATTCACAAAGAACTGTGCTGTTTATATCATTATTAGTTAAACATTATATATACTCTGAACAATGCAACCTGGTATCAAGCTCCTATTGCCAAAAGTCACCTAATACAGACAGGATGTTTACAAAAACTCAATTAATTCATTACTATCAAAAAACCATTTCCACTAACATATAAATTTGAGCTATGTATGAAGAAAAATAAATGTATGGTATTTCATACTGCTAACAAAATATTAACAGCAGTAAATCAGATGCAGAACAAGTGAGAAATGAGCCTGAAATGAGCAATGAAAAACTAGTGTGACAGGTTTTGCTATACATTTTCTGTTAACTGCTTTAACATATGCACTTCATGAACAAAATATACACAGAAATGCAATAAAAACCTTTAATACTATTCAAACCAAGCCGAGATGATAGAGTGAAAGCTGTTAAACAACCTCGTAAGAGCTTCAGAATCATTTTACTATGATGCTTCAGAACCATTCTATTACACATTCTATTTCTATCGCTGCTCTACAAAAAGAATTAGGAGTCAATTCTTAAAATCCAGAGAATGTTTATTCAATTTTTCATTGGATATATAAATAAATTTCCAGTGGAAAATTACCCAAAATACACAGTTAACATAGCATTACTTAGAGATGGATGTAAAAGTCCTTTTTCAATAAAAGAGAGTAAGCGAATCATAGAACTATAAACAATCAACCCTTATCCCATATGAGCAGATATGATTGACTGGATTGAATAATCTTTAACTAGCATTATTACAACACTCAATCAGTTAATTTTCTTAATGTTCATTGCCATGCTCATTTGATCAACAGTAAGCTTACCTTTCCTTTTGGTCCAGATTGCTTAAAATATGAAAAAAGAAAAAAACACATAAGATGTAAAGCCCCACATGTGTTGCACATCACTAAATGCAAAAGTAATTAAATATGAATTGTAATTGTTTCATTGTCTCTTACACTCACCAGTCTAATTTTCAAACAAGCACAGTAATTTTTTCACCACATTTTTTGTCAAAGTAATTACAAATGTACAAATGTTACTTCATAGACAGCAACAGTCAGTGGTCTAAATACTACATTGACTTGACTCTTTTTCAATGTGTAAAATTTGATTAATTCTGAACTTAACCTGGTCATCTCAATTCACTTGCAATGCACAAGCCAGTAAGATAGAATTCTAATACACAAATTATTATCAAGTCACATTTCCAATCACAGAATCATTAAGGTTGGAAAACACTTCTAAGAGAGAGGCCAACCATTAAAACAATCCCTGATCATGCAAGTAAGAACTTGTTTCCAACTATTAAAAATATATATCTGTTCAAATTGAGAAACAAATTTCATCATCAGTCCTTAAATATTTAAGAAACCAAATGGAAAGGCTAGAGAAGGAAAAATGGAAACCTTCTTCTGAGGTTTAGGCCAAAAAAATCTCCCAAAAGAACCTGGGAACTAGGGCCACTAGTTTTACAAGCATCTCCTTTTACACGAGTTAACACAGAAGTGAATGTAGCTGATGCCCACAATTCTGGTCCTTTGTATACCAAGATTGATATAAAAATAAATCTAACTAAGCTTAGCACGCAGACAACTTGAAAATAGCATCTACATGTCTTCTGTGTTTTCAAAATTGTTAATATGGAATGCTGTAAGCTTCTAATCTATTTGACCGTTCCTCCCAAACATCAAAAGCCTAACAAACTTCTGACGCACATGCGTTACATTAACTGTATTCTAAGGCAAAACAAATTCAAATTGTTTCCTGTTTTACTTCAGCCACACTAAATGGAGTAATGATATTACACAGTAATAAAAACTCATCCTCCTTTCCTTTTCACAAACAGAACACTCACAAGAACAGAACAAACTAATTCTCTTGTTACTCAGAAAACAGCAGGAGTGGAAGTAAAGCAGGTAAGAACATAGTCCTGATAATCCTACAGAGTGCAGTATGAAAGTACATTCCATCTCCACAGTGCTCTGGGAAGAGAGTAAAAGGACTTCAAAACTAAATGTGACCCTGGCAACTTAAAACTGGGGCGGGAGGTAATGAGCCACTGCTGTGTGGAGGTGGGGAAAAATTGCTCCTAGGTGGAGCTAGACTTTGCAAGCAAACACTGCTTTTGTGCAGGTCACATCCCAATTTATCAATCCAGCTAGATCCAAACCATGTCTGTATGGAGCCATATCCAGTAGCTTCGCATCTTTGGCACTGCTAATATGTAACTTGGATTAACCGTTTACAGGTGCTTCAAAGAGTCACTGTGTTAAGGAACACATACCTAATACTAAGGAAACTTAAAGGCAGGAAAAAAATTTCCAGAATGCCTGATATTATACACTATCATTACATTAGATGCCTTGTTTGTTTTAAAATCCCTCACAAATATAATGCATTTAAAGGTATTCTCACTTTTATACCCAGGAAGATTAAGACATGAGAATTCTAGATTGTTCACTGTCCCTACCAGCTGTTTCATGCAGCTCATGCATAAGATTTGTTATACATGCAGTACATACATGCTATTTCAGTGTCAAGTGTTGAAGAACAGTCAGTCAATAGCATAAGACAGAACTATGCATCCATTAAATGAAGCAAAATAGTTTGAACCAATTACAACACTAGGCCAAGCTATATCTGAAAATCTGTTGTATCAGACATGAACAAATTTTAATTTAATCCCCAGATTCCAAATTGAAAAAAAAAAAGGAATGTTTATCATAATATTATTTTGAAATACCAAATTTTGTTCTGCTAGAAACTTGTATTTTACATGAGTGCAACAGATACTCAGCCAGACTATAAATTAACATGCATGTGCAAAAAAGTTGCAAGAGGTGATAAGAAATGCAGTACAAATCATACACAAATTCAACTTGATAGAGATTATAATTGAGTTCATAATCAGTTTATTCCATGTGTCACCATCCCCACCCAAAGAACCCTGTATAACTAACAGAATCTGTAATGTCAGTGCCAGACACTAAAATTGCTCAATTCATTTAATAATGTTTTTATTTTTGGTTATTCTTTCAAGAATCTACCATAGATTAAAGTGTAATATATTAGGTTAGATACAATTATTCGCCCCATGTTGTTACTGATCACCACACCATAGAGCAATGCAAAAAATAATGCAAAAAATTAACAGAACACAACTTTGTGTCACCTGCAAATTAGCATAGGAAAACAAAACCCAACACTTCAGAGCTCAATTTCCATGCTACCAGCTCTTCTGTCTTGATGTATACCAAGAATAAAATTCCTGGTTTGCCATTCACATTTTCTGCAAACAGTCTTGAGGAATCACCATCAGCAGTTACTTTTTAACTCTACTATTGCCTAATGTCAGTAAAGACTAGCCAAAAAAGGATATTACAAGAATTCCTACACAAGGAAAAATAGATGACCAAAATATATTACCCACTTGTCTCAAACCGGGACATACGGTCTGGAATTTCATATTATGGTCAGTTTTAAATAGTTCTATTTCAGTTGGCTTTCTTCTGACTATTGCCTTCTCATTCAGAAACCTGCTTTTTCAACATCAAGTAGTCCTGAAATCCCTCTTCTTTTATTTATTAATAAAAGCCTGTCAGGAAGGCACATTTTATTAATTTTCAATTCTCTAACTCAGAAACAGATTTAGAAGCCTTTAAAAAGCAGTCAGTTGAGTTAGAAACTACTGGAATTAAACACCATTTGTGAAGTTCCTATGTAAAGCTCACCCTCAGCCAATTAGATCATGCTGGTTCTGATATCCTCCAGCAACAAAGCACTTCATGGGATTTTTATGACTGTTTCCTGCCTTCAAAACTCAAAAAACATTCCTAGCATAAGAGTTAATTATCTGTTGCTAATGTAAATGAACTACAATAACAATCCTAAAAGAAAACACATTCAGAACACTCAAGATGACTGCTATCCAACTACTTCACACAATATTCAGCTTGCCTATGTTGTGCATTAGTTTCCTTCCTGTACATCACACAAGCCAAGTCACTACCTTTTTTTCCTTCACATTACACTGTAGGCTTATAAAGAAGCAAGTCTCACAGGCAAGAAAGGTAAGCAGGCAAATCTAACATCCCCTGAAAATTAAGAATCTCTGGAGCAGGTTGAAAAAATCCATGGCACTCAACTTGGTAAGAGAAATCCATTTTGATTGGCTGTTTAAAGATCCATCTCACAACAAAGCTCAACCAAGTACACAAGTACTATCAAAGTCAACATTCAGAGCAGTCTTGCATGATTTTGCTTACTTCTCCACGAACAACCAACTCCTCCCCAAAAAAACCCCACAAATAAACTAAAGCATGCACAAACACACACACACACAAACAAAACTCACAAGAAAGGTAAGGGCATGAATGCTTAGAGATGCCCCACACTGTCCTCAATGGGACACTGAACAAAAATATTTTAAAAAGGACTTCATGCAAGAAAAAGCATAGCTGATTCAGGCTAAACCACAGTGATAACATAAACTCCCATCCTTCAGCTTAACTCACAGTAAAAACTGCCAAACCTTTTTAGTCATCAGCCTTGCACTGATGGTAAGAAATGTAAAGAAAAGAGAGATACCTACTACTAGACCTGCTACAACTACAGGAAAGGAAATGTCCACCCTATACACCATTTACAGATTATAGTACTGTTTGAAATTGAAAGAAGTAACAACGTAAGTCCTCAAGGCCAGGATAAGACAGCAACTCTCCTAGGAGGAAAGGCTGCAAGAGTTGGGGTTGTTCAGCATGGAAAAGTGAAAACTCCAGGGAGACCTTGTTGTGGTCTTTCAGTACTTGAAGGGGGCCTAAAAGATGGGGACAAACAATTTAGCAGGGCCTGTTGCAATAGGACAAGGGGTAATGGTTTAAAACTAAAAGAGGGTAGATTCAGACTAGATAGAAGAAAGAAGTGTTTTACAACAAGGTGGTGAAACACTGCAACAGGCTGACCCAAGAGGTGGTAGCTGCCCCATCCCTGCAAACATTCAAGGTCAGGTGGGATGGGGCTCTGAGCAACCCCATCTGCTTGAAGATGTCCCTGCTTATGGCAGGGGGTTGGACTAGATGGTCTTTTAAGTCCCTTCCAAACCAAACTGTTCTACAAGTCTATTATTTTGTGACTGCAAAATTCCTTTTTCAGTCTGTTTATTCAATGTCAGATTACTCTAGTGCATGTTTGGATCATGTAACTCATTCACACTAGTATATTGATGCCTTAGGTTTTAACTTTTATATTTTTCAAATCCTGTACTGCTAGTGTAACTCTGAAGTTTTCTGTAGCTTGTTAAGTGCTGTTCTCTATGCTAAGATAGACATAACAAATCCCTGTAACTTGCTCTCCAAGGACACCCAGAACAAGAACTGTAAACCATCATCTTGGGGAGAGGGGGGCAAGCTTGGGGAAATTACATCATTGGCTGAGTTCTGGTTGGTGAATTTATGTTGATAAAAAATGTGAAGAACTCGTGACCGGTCATCCATTTTGGGATCCACTGAGGCAGGACCCTCTGGAGCCCAAAGTGTGCATTTGAAGGCCTTTCAAATAAATACCACCTTTTTTCCTTTATTCCTGTCTAGTCTCTGTTTCTAGGTAGCTATTTAAGGCACCAATATGGGCTTTGTTTTTCTGAAGTTAGTAAATCCAACTGAGGGAAGTGGAATGAAAGAAAGGATAATGCCTACATACCATCCCACCATCCTAAAAAATCTACGCTAAACAACAGAGAAGAAAAAAGGTGGCAGAAGAAGGAAGCTACAAAATGCAGATAGGATAAAGCATTCATGAGTTAGTGGAAATCCATGGAGTTCATAAACAAAAAGAGCACTGAATGGACAAACTTTGAAAGAAAATTCCTTAAAACAGTTGGTATCGCATACGTTTGTGAAACATACTGGATGTAAGAAACACCTAAAAACAAACCTGCAATTTACAGAGTCTGATGGGTTTTAAGGTTTCAAACCAATGAAGTTCAATTCAGCATAGTTCAGCAAGATTCCCCAGTTTCCAGTCATCCTTTCTAAAAATTATTTACATATAAGCAAAACATTGCTTCTTTTAGATGTTCCAATTTATGCTACATTGACAGACCATATACAATGATCAGATCTATATAATTTAATGTTTAGATGGATCTTACAGAAGCTGGAGTTCCTGTGACTTAGTACTTGCTGATCATGTTGTCAGTTATGTGGATTTCTACCTCATAGGATGTTTGTCTATATGATGTTTGTCTATTTCAAAGTATTTTCTAAAAATATTTATATTAGCAGGTGCTCTCCTACTAAATGCCAGTGTTCTTCAAAATTACTAAATTCTAGTATTATATGATAGTAATTCCTAAATGGTAATTTTTATGAAACTTCAGTAATTAAAGTCAAAGCTCATAATCTAGAATGCATCCATGTGATTATTTACATATTCTTAAAACACTTCATAGCATAAGGAAAATCATTATACACAAAACCAGAGAAGTCTTGTAACAATTGAAACATCTGGAGAAACAAATGTCATTAGTCTTACCTTTGGGCTGCTGTTTTTACTACGGTTGTCTGTGCGTGTGCGTGGTGAAAACGTCTGCCATGTACCACAGTTACAGGACCAGATACATTCTGAGCATTTTCACTGCAAACATACAGAAAATGTTAAAGGAAAGACTCTAGTGTGTTTGTACAGTCTTAGGTAAAAAACGTGGTGTCCTAATTCTACAAGATCAGCCACACAACACCAAAAATGAAAGTATTTCTGAAGCAATAATCCACATTGTTAGGATGCTTTTACAGGCATAAAAACATTCAGCCTTATTATAAAGTGGATATACAAGAATATAAGAAAGTTTTTTTCCCCTGGAAGAAAAGGTAAAGATTTTGTTATTCAACCCTGTACTGCAAAAAGACACTGCCTTTTTTTATGACATGTAACCATTTATAATTAATTTTATACTTCCATTTCTCATTTTATTAAGGCATAATATGAACTTCTTTAATATGACTGAAGGGGCAAAATGTGAACAGACTGAATTCAAGAATATCTCTCATAAAGAAAACCACAGCAAATTTATGGATGCAAGATGACTTGTAACTGAAAAAATAAACACATTTCAAAAAGAAGAAAGGAAGCATTCTCAGGTACTCATATCTCAACAGGACTTGCATTCACCGATGTATTTTAGCATTTCTTTGGTTTCTTAATTTGTTGCCTTTTGATTTTTATCTGATTATTACGTAAAACCAGTAACCATGGAGAGAAGATTTCTTACCATTACCCTCTCTAGAAAACACTGACATTATAAGATACAGTAGGTCAATAATACAGTGCTCCTTCAAAGATCATTAAACCCTAAAAATTATCCTGCACACTGCTGTGACAGGACACACAATGCTGTGCTCGAAATGTTCAAAAAACACAACTTTTAACAAACAGCATGTTGATGATGCAAATTGTTTCAAATTATGGAAATACAGCACTTATATTGTGCTTTGAAAATTGCTTGGAAATTTTAATTGCACTACAGAAAATCGTGTGAAACAACATTCCTATTAATATTTCTCAGAAATATTATCTTGCCATTTGTCCTGTTATGAACAATGAAAAGAAATCTGAAGTACCAAAATTCAAAAAAACCTGACAACCAGCTCCTAACCCCTCCTTTATATTCCCCCAAAAGAAGAAAACGAGCAAACTGTTAGTTTGCTTTTTAATTTTCAGTTTAGCATTACAAACCCTTGTGGAGGCCTTACATAAGTCAAGATTAGAAGCGTTCAGAGCATTTCTGACTGACCCTAACATAACCATGAACATAACAGAACAAGACTAATCAAACTCAAACCGTTAAATTCTCTTTTCTAGAATACAAAATTTAAAAACATCATTAACTATCTGAGTTAATAGTTCAACTTCCTGAAAATTAATAGTATCCGTGCAAACATCAACCTCCTGAAAGTAAACATACTCATCTCACATGCTTCCAAATCAAGACTATGCAACTCCAGCTGGTCATTGTCCAGAACAATCTACAGTCAACCTTTGTCTAATTTGTCACCTCAGAAATAAAAAGCTGACAGCTACTTGCCCTAAATACTTTAGAATATCTCAAATCTTTGGCTTCCTGTTTAATGTCCTTGAGGAAGATACTAGAAAAAAAACCAAAAGCAGAGTGCAGGAATGCCTTCTCAAATGCTTAAGACCTAAGGACTTTAAACAAGCAAGCAAGTCTATGTATCTTCTGTGTTATCATTGTATTTGTTGGATCTGAACTTTGCCAAACTATCACGATTGTGAAACTCTGTCTTGTGCCCCCACAGTAGAAAAAAACTGTTAAGCAGCACTTTTGTTTTTTGCTTCACACTCACATAGTGAAAACTCCAGTAGGTGCTGGAATAGAATATTGCAGACTGCTCAGGGATCAGTTTTGAGTCAAAGCAGACTGTTCTAGATGGCACACTTAAATAGTTCATATGGTGTCAGACATGTTTCCAACTAGGACAGCTGTAAAACACAATCTGCTCTATAATCTTGTTCTCTGAACAGAGCATACCCTACACAGACAGAAACACCAGAAAATACAATCATGAAGTCCTAGCGAGTTGCAAAACAGGCATGTCAGAACTGAAATCTGACTTTGCAAGTTTCAGGACAATTTCTTGAAAATTAGGATAACACACTAAAAGCAGAGTGACATAATGGTCAGAAAGTTCCTTGAAAGAACAAATGTTCTAGGAAGAATTTACAGTATATCAACAATAAATATTTCATTAATGTTAGCTCAGGAATGATTTGAAGCCTAGTCTCTGATGAAAACAAGTTTTTACTATCACATGCTATCAGCTGATCCTAGGAAATTCTTAACACCACATAAACAAGAGGCAAAACAAAACCAGTCTTGCACTGGGTAAATGGATGGACCTGGAAGTAAAGTAAGAACAACAAAAACACACAACATAACTACAGATAACATTAATTCTGCTGTTCATCAAACAACTTTTTAAACAAAACATTATCAAAGAAAATCTAAAAGAATGTTAATAAAAGTTATTGAAAGCTAGCAAAGATGAAACTATTTAAAGTAAGACCTCTGTAAAAAAATACAACCAAAACTAATCAGGTTAAGAGTTTGATACTGGATTTGCTTAACCAGGTAACAGATCGTGATTTTGGTTGGTTTAAATTTCTCTGACAAGTACAGCAAAAATTTCTTCTCACTGTCCTTGCATATCCCTTCTTCCAATCTCTTATTCTCTGAATTTTAGGGACTATTGTAGTGCACTAATACCCATTTGAATTAAGCCCCATTGATCTGAAATTTTTAATCCCTATTCCGCAGATAAGATGAAAAAAGACTCCAACATTGTGATAGAAATCACCCTGAAGAGATGAAGAATATCAAGTACCTCATCTTCTTGTATTTAATCTAGCCTCTTAAGTGTATGATCAACTTTCAGAATCTTCTCTATTATAAGAGTCTAAATATTGAAAGAGTATTATTAAGCACCTTCCATTCTGCATATCAAAGTGAACATACCAGCAATCATCTGGTGACTAGATCACAAACCTTTACTGATACACGTTATGAAAGGTACAACAGTAGCCCAATTATCTCATTAAATCTCATTAAATTGAGATAATCACTTGTAGCATAACCACAAAATGCAGTGACCAAAATCTTAGAAGCAGTCACAGTGTCCTATACACATTCATAATTCACAAATAAAGTCCTTCATTAATGACAGTTTATTAAGAGGGTGGATGTTTTTATTTTTCATTTAAATTCAGTACACAGCTCAGTACTAGACAAAAGGTGAGTGCCCATTTACATGCAACAGATTTTACATTTTCAGTTGAATTTTATAAACTCTACTATGTCTTAAGTTTATATTGTGTTATTTGTCAATAAAATGGAAGGCAGCTCCAATCCAGGTATCAGAATGTCTGAACTACATGCTTAGACCATCTAAAAAACCCCAGTAACTATTTACCTTAAAACAAAACCTGCATACCCTTCTGGAACTTAATAAAAACATACATGTGCAATATGTATAAACACACATGTACAACCAAGTATGACTGCTTTAACAGAAAAGTAAAAAAAATTACTTGGTAAGGTTGGATTTCACTACAAATTCCACAGCTAGACAAATGAAAATTCTAGTTACCAGAGAATTAGAGGAATCTTATTTTAAAGGTGTACTCAAAACAAGGAACAAGTATAATGCAGGTGCATAGATTTCTTCAATGGTAACACAGAGCAAAGGAACCCTGACAGATTTGTAATAGTTACTTTTATCTTTATGCCTATGTTCAAGAACAGAATCCTAAAGAATGGAAATGACCAGGATGATTCTGTAAGAATTGGTGAATTTGAAGATGTGCAAGACAGAAATATGGATATAATCTTATAAATCTGCTGTGCATACAAAAAAAAAAATCTAAAGACAAATATTATTTGCATAGATAAACCAAGGACAACAAAGTACCATGCTAATTTGTGTAAATGTACAAATAATCTATAACAAAAAAACCTTGTCATTAATAAATAAATTTTATTTTTAAAATTTTAAGTTTCACGTAACAGTCCAGTAGTTCATCTCAAGACATCAGTCTCAAAGACCAGAACAGCAGGAAAGAACACACATCACACAGAGAATTTCAGGGATTTATTTTCTCAAGTGACTATGATAAGATGGTTCCACTAACCAACAGTGCTTACAGCATACAAGAACCATGTCCTCCTTGCAGAGAGGGACTGGAGCTTGGACCTGTGTGGATATAACTATGTTTCTATTCTATACCTCCCAAATCATTGCTGGGAGTTGTGGTGTGAGGGGGAAGAATAAGGACCATATCCCCAGAAGTG
This sequence comes from Vireo altiloquus, assembly GCA_013396875.1. Classification (NCBI taxonomy): domain Eukaryota; kingdom Metazoa; phylum Chordata; class Aves; order Passeriformes; family Vireonidae; genus Vireo; species Vireo altiloquus. The sequence goes on from VZRF01006104.1 coordinate 1,002,775, forward strand.
TGCCATTTCTGTCTCTCTCTCTTCATCAAGGCTGAGTTGCTGGGATCAGCCCTGCAGAACCCATCCTCTGCTGCTGCCACCCAGCACCATCCCACTCCTCCGAGATGAGACTCCAGGGTGTGGCTCTGAAAAGCGACGAACACTGCTCTGGGATGTTACTCTGCAGAAGCGTCAGAGCCGTGCAGGACTGAGCCCAGCGGAGTGGTCCAAAGCAGCAGCGGAACTGAGCATGAATCAAGCCTGCTCCAGTGGAGCAGCAGTGCAGCACAACACAGAGGATCTCACTTCCAGGGTTTTGTCTGGCATTGTTTTCCGTTGCCTCATTATTTTCTATTGTCTCGGGCTCAGGGATGGGGAGAACCAGCTGCAGAGAGCGTCCACCATCTTGTCTTTCTCCCAGCAGCCACATGGAACTAAGTCAAAGCGGCAAAACCCTTGTGTGCATAAAGCACCTTCCTTTATTTTTTTATGTTTTTGTTATTAATATTGCTGCTGTCATTGTGCATTTCTTACTCCACTGTTGTTTGCTTTCAGTAAATGGTTATCTCAACCCATAGTCTCTGCCTTTGTCCCTCTCTTACCAGAGGGGGCAAGGAGAAGGGAAGTGGTTTATTTGGAGTTTAGTTTCCAGATGGTGAAAACCCACCACAAATGAAGACAAGGCCATCCCTCATGCAGCTACATATACATTGGATATTTGATAACTAGCCCATCTATAGCTGGGTATCTTATGACTTTTCCTTCCTGCAAAGGTTACCAAACTGAGTGCACTTTAGCAATATGAAACACTCTGTGAGAAAGTTAGGTGAATAGATCACTTTTTATATACTTATATATAAATAATCAGTCTCTTACAAGGTAGGGACAACAGTAACAAGCAAGTACAACACTGAATGCTTGAAGACACTTCCGTTCAGCTCTAAACTTTAGCAAGTGACAATCTCAAGCAATCCTATACAAGTATGGCTACTTGCTTTATCTTTAAAAAAAAAAGACTATTAATCCAAAATCAAATTATATCTTGCAGAAAGAAAACCAGAAAACGTATCCTGAGCTAACCTTGGCAACTCAAAGTAATGGAAAGAAGCGAATCTGGATGGGGATGTAAAAAATATTTTCCTACCTGCTACCACTGTACAGAGGAAACATTAACACATGCAGGCAACATGGGTAAGGTACTAACAAATACGCCAGCGAATGCTCTAAATCCCCTTTAACAGCCTTCTGGTACTTTACTAATGTGGTATTAAACATTTTGCAAGAGGAAAGATCTTAATAATCTAGTTGTCCCACTTTACTCAGAAGCACAGTACAGCATAGCTTCTTAAAATGCACAGCAGACAATTTAAAAGCACTAGAAGTTCTATTTATCATGTACTTATTTCATGTACAAATTTATCATGTACTTTATCATGTACAAATGATGAAGTAGGTAAGGAAACATAAATTAAATGTATTACCTCAGTTTCTTGCTATTTCCCATCATGTTGAGGCCAATTGCGTTCCCTTTAAAAAGTCTGAAGCTCCCAGCTTTGCCTCGCCTTGCATATGCTTTTATAGCATCGCTGCTGGGGCCGATAGTTCCAGGTCGACAACGAACTGACTGTCACAACAGAATTCATATATATTAAAATACTTGTATAATTGTGTATAAGTTAGAAGGAGAAAATTAATGCAAAATATTAATATAAATATTACTTTGGCTTCATTTTCAAACTGCTTTTATACCAAATTTCATGGAAAATATACACTGTCTACACCATTACTCACTAGGATTCCTTACTAAACAAAATACAACAGATATTTTATATTTAGTACAGTATTTATGATAATTGTCTAAACTCAATATTAGTTATTCATACTCATATTTTCAGAATACTATACGAAGCAAGAGGGGAACAAAAACTTTAAGGGTAGGCAGATAGACAGCTTGAGTCTATGTTCCTAAAACACCACAGAAACTGTCATTTCTATGGCTATGCAATATGGCTTAAGAACCTAAAAAGCTTTAAAGATACATTTTCACCATGAGATAAACAGATTATTTACCTTTTTCTCTTCATTGGGACTCAAAGGCCCATCACTGTCATCTAAACTGAGCAGATTTGCCTCGCTAGACAGGTGCGGGAGAGAAAAGCACATACATTGTAATCCAACAGAGCACTACAAAACATTTTAAACAAAAAGGGTTATTTTTCCCCTCCCCTCTCTACATTTAAATGCATCATATACACATTGTATAAATATGCATAAAATAACAGGAACATGAAATTAGCAGCAGAGTGATCAGATGCATTATGTGAACTTGAACTTAAGTGTACATCAAATTATTTTGCAAAAAGCAAAACTAAAATGATTAATTCAAAATAGACAATGCTACTGAACCTTCAATATGGTTACAACAATATTACTGACACCATAAAGATTCTACACTCTCTGTTTAAATTGAGTCCAAAACTTCATTAACCTATAAAATATGATCTTAGTTTGTTTATGCCTATCTATGTTCAAGTATGTCGTTTAAAACTGTGAACTTCATAGTGCTTTAGGAGAAGAAATTAATGTAACTACATTTCACACCACAGCAATTACTACCAAAGTATGTCTTCCTAAAAATAACATATTCAGTTTGGTTCTACTGCTTATTAAAATATGTTCCTTTAGTACTTTCAATGTCTGTAATTCCCAACCATTAGAATGGGGATAAAAAAAAAGAAAGCCGTTCCATGATACTCTGAAAATATTCTTTTCAGTAATAGGCAATTATCCTCAAGTAATCTTAAGTATCTAAATTGAAACCCCAATCACACATTTCATACAGACAGTAGCTAGATTAGGCTATCATATTCTTACTTCCCGGAGAAGCAACCTGCTGATAATTCCTTCTCATCAATCCTGATAAGGTTACTCCTATGTTGGCTACAACAAAACAATACAACATTCAGCCACCTTGCAATTGCATGGTTTGAAAAGTTTTAATCAAGATCATTCAGGGAGAAATTACTTAAAATAAAAGCAGTTATGCCAGGTGTTTAAAGGGAAGAGCTACACAAGAGAAACAAACATTTCTCAGCTGTGTCAGTATGACATGCTGGCTGCAATACATACAGTGACTTCACATCTTCATATATAAAGTAATCACTCAGTGTCCTCTCCCTCAAGTTCCTAATAACTTTTTCCATGCACAAGACCTCCCTTCACACTACAATTTATTCTTCTATCTTATGCAAATAAAGATGAGCAAATAAAAATAAAATAAAAATGCTGAGTGAGATCTACAGGCTCTGAACCTTCATGACATAAGACTGTGCACACAAGTGATTTTGAAATGGGAAGAATCATGTAAATATGAACATGTAGTCAGTGGCACTGGCTTTCAATTTTACGTTCATTTACAGACCACCACAATTCTAGGTTCTCAATGGTAAAACAAAGTGTAGTAGATTCATCACTAATTTCAAATAAAGGCAAAAGAGTTGTACTCCTGTACAGACTACACATGGATATTAAAATTTTTAAATCCTGCAACGTTTTTTCAAATTCTCTTTCAGAAAAAATTATTCTTTCAAGAGAGGCTCACTGAGCCTTCTCAAATATTCATCAGTAGACACATAGTTTAAGCATTTCAGAAATTTTCCACATTCTAAAAAATAAACAAAACCCTGCAGCACAGACATGAACAGCAACCTACAGTACTTGCAGGTCTGGCATTTGCCTACTGTGCTGCCCTAGTCAGATCATTTTACCTCTAGAAACGTTTTTGTTCTTTAGCTTCAGTGCATACAAAAATGACTATTTTCAGAACACCTTTGTACTGTGGTGATACTTTAAGGATTTCAACATGCTGCAATACTGCAACCATTTTAACAAAGGGCATTTGAGGGGGGAGGTAAGAGAAGGTAACACACTGCAACAACCAAAACACTGAGCCAATGCTTAAATCAAAACGAACAAGAGTAACTCTTATCATTCAACATGACTAGAGAAATATTAGCAAATTGGAAGTTTTACATAAACCGATACTTTTAAATCTTAAGGAATGTGAAGTATATGCATCAGAACCAGAAAGGCTGTTTTTTCAGAATACAGAGAGTAGAATACATAGCAACCAAGCAATGTCTATTTGCTCATGTATCACATGCTTCCAGCTGGCTGCTTCAAAGATGCAATTTATACAGGCAGGAAAAAACCCAAACCAACCCAAAACAAACACTATACCACTCCCCCAACATACCAGTCAGTAACATTTTTAACATCCCTGAAATGAAACCTCAGCTGTCTCGCTGGGAAGATGCCTCCACACTGTCACTTTTAACCAGGGAACCATGGGGCTCCTAGTTATTTTCACATTGGAACAATATTCCAACTTTTTAATACATTCCTTAAAATTTTATAACAAATTAATGTTAAATCTTTACTAAAATTAAGGGAAAGAAATAGAAGTAATTTACCCAAACAGAGTTATTTTCAAATGGGAGTTCATAATTACACATTCAAATTCAGGCACTGAACAACAAAAATTTCTGTTTACTTACCTCTAATCACTTGCCATTTGTTTAATGTTTTAAAACGTTAAGAACTATGCAATAGTTAATTAGACAGCTCAGATTAATAGGCTATGTTTTCACTACTATATACAAGCAACTCAAACTTTAAACCTCTGTTGACGATTAAGGTTACTCTAATAAGCTGTAAACACATTTCTATCAACTACCAACTGATCCAGTCACATTTCAAACATAATAGGAATTTCTTTCTGAAAACTATTACATATAAAAGCACTAAGTTGATTTATTTGCCCTCACAGCACACTGTGTACATTCTTTGTTTTAAATTACATGGTGGCAGGCAACACACCTAGTATCAGGCACAAGAGAAGTAATAGTATTATTTAACTCATTCACAGTGCCATTCCATTAAAAATAGCCTTAATTTAAAACATTTTCATCAATTTAAAGGCTAAAGTGCCCTACTAACAGGCTCACAAAAGAAGCATAAAACATCTGTATAACTATGGGATGATTTTTTGACAAAGTAATACAAATTTTATAAGCAGTGGAAAAAAGCTCAACATAAATATATAACACAGTGCAATGCTTTTCCATGTGTCAGTATAAGGAAAAAAGAGGTTTATTCCCCTAAATGGAAAGGACAAAAAATAAAGCTTTTTGAAAGAAAATGGTAGTTAAGTAAGGAGACCATCATGTAAATAAATTAGACCCATTTATTTGTATTCATTGCTTTTGATAAGGCTACTATTGAACAAATCGCAGTGGAAGGCAGAAGTCTAGACTATTAAGAAAACAGTATGGCAGCCAAGAGAAAACTGGGCCCATCCATTTACAAAACCACAGTGGAGCATACTGATTTATTTCAAAAACATTCACACAGATATTACAAAGGAAGTAAATATAAATTATCCAAGACACTTCAAGAGAATCATCTGTAACACCAGAAAGCATCTTATAACATGCTAATTTCATGGAACACTTGAATATATTACTTTGGCCATGTTTCCTTAAGTCTGCCATCCTTACATAGCTTCTGCTACACAAGATCAGCTTAATTTCCACCATTTAGTCTATGGCAGACAACACAGGTTTCAGTATGCTCAACTGACCAACTGGTCTTCTTTTCTATTGTTCTACATAAAGGTAGATCTCCTATGGGATCTCCAATTACCAAGCAAGGAAAGTCTCACATCACTTGCTACCATCCTACTAGATCAAATCTTTTAGAACATCAAAAATGTTACTTTTACTCTCTCAAGTGGATTGAATATTATCTGTAAGTGTTTACTTTGGGATAAGATACTTGTTAATTACCATTCTTAATTTCCATAACTCTAGTTCCATGCTGAGTATCAACTCCAGTGTCATTTTAAATTTATATAGTGTTGGGTGATTATTAATTTTTCCAAACCTTTTTCAGTTTACAAATTTTTTTTTATCTTTTTGTGTTCATTATTTGATACCTTAACCATTATGACTCACCTCATCTACTTCCCAAGGAAGTTAAATGACACCCTTCTTTTAAAATAATCTTCCTACTCTAAAAATTGCTGTGGTAGAAGAACATTAACCACATACTTTATGCTCATCTCACTGAAGAAAAGATAATCCAAGCAGACATCCAGTGCTGACCAACATCAATAGGACAGGTCTCATGGGGTAACACAAGAATACAGCCAATCCTTTGAGTTCTGGGATGTTATTCCTAGGCTAGCTCAAAACAAATTTATTGTGTGTCTGCCATAAAGAGGGCAAAAAGCTGTGAAAAAGCCAGGCACTGTAACACCAGTACCTCCACAACAAGCATGAGATGTATGCAACTGCTTGCTTCAGTCTCAGCTCTCTCCACAAAGAAATCATGTAAGAGTCAAACATTGTAGTCAGCATCAACACACTACAGCGAATACCTACTTACCACACAACATACTCAAAATACTGGGAGGGACACAAAGCTTTATGCAGGAACAATAATATGAATTAAAGCTGCTAATCTTTGAAATATTCTACTAAGGGTAAAGGAAATTTTTTAAAAAAGGGAAAATTTACTGCTATTTGTTTTCTAAAGATTCCCTTCTGTCAATATTTTCTCATATGAAATAAAATGCATCAGAAAAGCAAAAAACACAAATTATTTCAAAATGCTCAAAACTAGCTATGTCTTTAAGACAAACAAACCCAGGTGTTAACAAAAGTAAACATGTGGGCAGCTCAAAACATGTAGCTATTTGGAGGGAATATGAAATTGCCTCAAATGGTATCAAGACAATGGGTAAGTAAAGAAGACAAGATTTCTGGTTTAAATAAATTTTTAACTACTCTTTTATCTATACTTCCAGATAAGATTCTGCATAATTCACAGATAGAAAAGCAAATCAAAAATCATCAAAGTAGCCAATAAAAATTCAATTCTGGCTACCAGAAAACTGCTTATTGTAGAGAATATTTGAAAGGAATGAAAAATCACCCAGACATACATTCTTAAAATCAGATACAATTACATAAAGCTTTTGTTTCATAATAGTTTTATAACTTTTTTTTTAGCATCATTACTCTATACATTTTTCATTTCACTTTCTTAAGTCAACGTCAGCTGGAGACTGATGGAAAACAGCAGTAAATTACTAGAAGAAAAAAAAGCTGCTATGCTTTCAAATGTGACGTATTTCTGAAGGTGAGTAAAATGGAAATAGTAACTGTATAGTATGTACTGCCCTCATACTTAAAACATGTTTGTTTGCATTACAAAGGGATGTAAAGTTGCTAAGGAACAACATGACCTTAATTTTATAAAAGTAAAATATCCTTAGTTTTTGAACCCTTTAAAAAGTGCTTTTAACTTCTGATACAGTTCTGTTTTGACAAGAGCCCTTAATGCTTACCTCACACTTCAATGAGCTCCTGAACTCATTTTTTAATTACTAAAACTTCACATTTCTTAATGTTTTATTAAGATTACAGCATAGCCTGCTCCTGCAGCCTATGTGATTATGTGTCTACTTTCCTACCTCCCTTCCAACGCACAGTATTTGGCAGAATATTAGACGACACAAATTCATATATGAATTATTTTTGTACTTAATCACAGGATTCAGTGTCTTCTTACTAGAGAACGACAGCTTACTTTTTAAATTTGCAGGTTCTACTCTCCATATATCTAAAAACAACAAATAAACTGACATTAATTCTTTGTGCACGACACTTGCTCTTTTAACAATTCATCAGACATTTTGGAAATGAGTACGTTAATATCAAGAAAACATATTAGTAACAAATATCACAAGGACAGACTATGCATTCAAACTATATGCATGGGATTTAAGTTTTAGTCAAAATGCAAACATACTAAGTAAAGGAATAAATTATAAGGGGAAAATACTAGCCTTAACTATTCAGTAAAATAAACACAAAGGAAGAAAAACCTGCAATCTTTAAAATCAGTTTAACCTGATGAAGGCCTAAAGCTACTGAAGTACTTTAACCATACCTGTCAAGTACTGAGCAGTATCATCATTAAAGGAAAAGCTGAAGCTGCCTGGATACCCTACCTATAAACTTATTCTGCATGTTCACATACTTCTTGTCTGTGTTCCTTAGACTTGACAAAGAAGCTCCAAAGACAACTGCAGCTCTTGGGAAATGTACTGTGCCCCGTGTTGTAAGCCCCACGTTCACAATAAAACTTACATTATAATGAACTCCTATATGACAACACTATTCAAAAGAATAACTTATTTGAAATATTTTTTTTCAATCACTGGAAGTTTAAGATATTATATATTGTTTCTTATTCAAAAATTAAAAAAAAAGAAGTATTTAATTATAATAGACATTTATACTTTCAATAGCCTAGATAAAAGCATCCTTACTCTTTCTCTGCATCTCCTTCACTTTCTTCTGCATGATCAAAGCTCCAATTACTTTTAAAACCTCCATCTCTCTTGGACTGTGATCTATCCAAAGCTGAAATGAGAACAAGTTAAGATAAGTCTTGATTTCAAGCTGAGTTATTAGTCAACACAAACTAGAGGAGTAAACCAGATGCATGTATTTTCCCAGAGTATTTATTTTATTGATATCAATGTTTTATTATCATTTGATCAGTAAGTTCATCAATGCAGTGGTGATTATTATTTCCCTAAGTAAATAAAAGTATCTGTCAACATCTTATTAATGCAGTTAAGTTAGCAAGCTGTTAAAAATTATGACCTGATGTAGTGTAATAACTGTTTTCAACTATTTTAATGATACCCATAAATTTAAGGGTAGTTTTTCTGATATGAGCTATATACACATACAGATCCCAAAATGTATTATTTACACGACTAATAACCATACATATATTGAATTTTTCCATGTAAAAGCAACAGTTCTGAACTGTCCCAAGTATAAAATCAATATAATATGTTGGATTTTCAATTCAACACCTGATGCTGACCTGAATTAGCATACGATGCAAAATGAAATTTCATCAAAAAGTAAAAACCTGAACTTTCTGTCACACTACATAAAATCTCAGATCTCTCTACTACAATATCCAACACTATGGAGATTTGCATATAACATAATGGCATGGGGTATTCTTCACCTTCACCTTCAAGTGAAGTTGTTCCAGAGCATGGAAACAGCAATCATTAAAGCATGGCATTGTTCCCCCTGGGCCCTAACTACTGCAACTAAGAGCTATCTCATACAAATTCTGCATGACAAAGTATACAGCTGCTTTGATTTTGGTATAATTTAAATGTTTTGTCTTACTACATTTTTCTTTACATTGTTGGAAATGCATTTAGAAATAATGAATGAAACTCATATACTCTGATAGAAAAGAGTAAGAAAATCACAACCAACAACATATGTCTAGGAGAAAATAAAAACAATGCACACCCAAATATTTATCGCATATTCAATCTCTGCTTCCAACTACTTGCATCACTGCGGGCTTCCTGAGCAATGGGTGAATATGTTAAACACTTATTTTTGTGTTTAACAGCTTTTCCTACCTTTTTCTTCTCCCTGCTTGTTTTTAAATCAAGCCTGCTTTATAGAACCAAAGGCATTCTGCAGGACAAAGTTACCTCAGCTTAATTACATCAGTATCTCCTTTTGTCAATTCTGATTCAATTCAACCTTTTGCTCGTACTACTCTACTCCAGTCCACATACTCTGGACAACAGTAATAAGTAACCCTTTTGTATTCCCTCATGATTGCCTAGATTCCTGTTGTGTTCTTCCATGGTCTTCCTTTCCCAGGCAGAAAAAACTGAGTCAGCTTAATTTTTCCTCACATAAAAGCTGTTTTATGCCTTTAAATCCCTCTTGATGCTTCTCTTTGAACCTCTTCTACTGTACCCCTTTTGAGATGAGGATACACACACTAAAAGGAATACTCAAGATGCATACATCCCATGAATTTCTACAGAAGCAGAATGTCGTTTCTGTTTTGTTTTTAGTTCCTTTCCTAGTAAACCTACACTGGATTTGCTGTTTTCACCGCTAAGGAGAACTGCATTGATCTTCAGGTACAAGATAATTCCATCTTTCACTCATGATTGATTAAGAACCTCTTCAGAGCCAGTCATTACCTACAAAAATGATCATTTTTTACTTCTCATTTGCTTAGATTACTTGACATTTACCTACAGGGAATTTTATGTATGATTTCAACCCACATAACTCAGAACCTGAGCATTTACAATTTTCTTTAAATAGCTAGCCATTATACTAACTCAAGTAAAGTTTATCATCTACAAACTTTGTCACCTGGCTATCATACCCTTTTTCTTATAATTGTGCACCAGTATTAACACATCCTTGTGCAATTCAATTGGTTACCTCTATTAACAAAAACAAACCCTTTTTGCCCTCTCTTTCCATCTTTTAGTAATTGTTTCTTACAAAATTTTCCATTTAATTCAGAGGTAATTTAGCCTCTCCCAAAGCCTTTGGTAAATATCTTTACAGAGGGAACAATGAAATCAATTCTGGTCTCCACTATAATTTCCATGAATTCAGGTTGCACGGTCACAAAGCCCAGTGATACGAAGTTCTTCAAATACCTCCACTGCCTTTTTAAAAAGCTGATATCATGCTAGCTACCCTCCTTACCTGTAGCAGAAAGATGATGCTAACCACAAGCAACACACTACAGTCATGAGCTCCTTTATCCCCCAGTTCCTCTTACAACACTTGGACGAATGCCATTTGATCAATCCTGCCTTGTTCACAGTTTGCTCAATGTACTGCAATTTCTTCCACGGATGCTTCATTTTGAGTTGTACACTCTGTCACATTCCTTATTAAGAAACATTCTGGCATGAAGAGCTCTCTAAGTGTTGCCAAAGTGAGTGCAAGCAATTCCATTATTCAGCTATGACCTTATATACTCCAAAGCCACCTTTTACAACTGGGTTGTCTACTGATCCCCCAGATACTCATCAAACTTTCCTGTTGAGTTTGAAGAAAAACTTAACAATTGTTTTCATGTCTGTTGAGAGCTCCTAATCAATTTTTCCCCACCTCATTATAACTACAGGTTAAATCCACCAGCTTTTTTATCATTCTCTGTTTTCATTATTCAGATAAAAGATCTGATTCAAGAATTATCATGTTTTATTTCAGATATTATATCGTACCCTGCTGTTCAACCAGGCCAGCATTTGGGGGGCCTTTTGAAATCTACTTAAAAAAGCAGCATGCCTCCTCCCAAGCTGGCTACAAGTATTTTACATTAGAGCTGCATATTCTCTTTTTCAAAAAGTTTATTGGTATTTTCTGTAGTTCTTTAATTAAGCATTTCTGTATTGGACAGTTTGTCCACTGCTACTGACCAATGTAGCCATGCACGGAAAATGTCTTAGCATCCCAGTTCTGCTCACTCAACTCAGGATCAATTTTCACTCTCTCTAGCACTCTTGGTAACCTAACAAAAATGTAAATCTAGAAGTATACCACCATGTTAGCTAGAGTGTTTGCCTGAGTTACTTGATCTGAACAGCCACTTCATACCTGGTTCTATACAGGATTTTTTTTTTTAAGGTGATAACAAGTAATCTGTTACACAGGCTAAGCTGCTGACTATTTTGTACAAAGATTTAAATTTGGAACCTGAGTTGGGGCAAACCCAGATATGAGTACAGACTGGGAGACGTCACTGAGAGAAGCCCTCTGGAGAATGTATCTCATAAATGAAAAGCTGGATATGAGTCAAAATTGTTCACTGGTAGCCCAGAAGGCTAATTGTATCCTGGGCTACAAAAAAAGCTGAGTGGCCAGCAAGTCGAGGGAGGTGACTCTGCCCATCAACCTTGCCCTAGTGAGACCCCAGCTGGAGAGCTGCATCCTGCTCTCAGGCCTGCAACACACGACAGGGATCTGTTGGAGCAGGTCCAGAGGAGAGCCACAAGAATGATCAGAGGGTGAGAGCACCTCTCCTATGAAGACAGGCTGAGAGAGCTGCGATTGTTCAGCATGAAGAAGAGGAGGCTTTGGAAAGATTTTACTGCAGTCTTGCAGTACCTTAAGTGTCTTACAAAAAGGAGGAAGAGGGATTTTTTATATGGACAGTCAGGGACAGGACAAGGGGCAATGGTTTCAAACTGAAAGAGGGCAGGTTTGGCTTAGATAAACTACGAAGAAATACTTTGCTGGGAGGCTGGTGAGGCACTGGAACAGGTTGCCCAGAGAGGCTGTAGATGCCCGACCCCTGGAAGTGTTCAAGGCCAGGCTGGATGGGGCCCTGAGCAACCTGATCTAGTGAACGGTATCCCTGTCCACAGAAAGGGGCTGGAACCAGATGCTCTTTAAGATCACTTTCACACCTAACCGTTGTATGATTCTATAAAGTCAACTCACCAAAGAAGCCAGATGTACTTACTGTCCACTTTTCTTGTAGAAAGTTGAAAAGATCAACTTTTCTAGGAAAGTAACTTTTTCATATGTATCACTGGTTTGCCAGAATAACTCCCTACGAGCCCCCAGAATACAACAGCGGAGACTTTAACGTTTCTATTGCACACATAGAAACTTTTATAAATCTTTCATCTGCCGAGATCTCATCTATTTCTGTGTGTACAAGAACCATCCTAACCATGAAATCTAAATCAAACAAAGGTTTGGTTCAGGACCCAGATGTTTTTTCAGGAAGACTTGAAGTTCACATTCTTTTTCCCCAGTTGCTGGTAAAGAGAAAGACTCATGTTACAAATGCTTATACCATTACAACTGCAACCAACTTATCAGATATTGCAGTGCTCACGCAGAAAATGTAAATTAATTTAAATGTACTCAAAATCATTGCCTTCATCCAGACTCATATTTAAGTAAATGAGAAAGAATGCTTCTAAGCTTTCTAATCTGTTGCCCATTTAGAGTCATCAGATATATTGTTAAGAGGATACAAGTACTCATAAAACTCTGACACAGAAATAATTTTTGGTTTACTTTCCCCATTGCTTCATTATTCTTCCAGACAGGCTTCTATGCAAAATAGCTTTTTATCTTCCAGCCCTGATACCATCAGCTCTACTGTATCAACTGTGTAACCACAGTGAAGCTGCATTTTCACATTCTGAAGCAGCACTACATGAACAGTTTTACAGGCCCCTCACTCTTCCTCAGAGCTGCAGATTCTTGCTCCTGTCCTGCACTCAGCATATGTTAGCACTGACAAAAAAAGCTGGGGAAGGAAACTAATTCAGGTAAGAATCCCTTGGGCAGCAGGGGAGGGGGAACATTATTTTTCAACCATATCAATTCCCTCCTCCTGTTCAACCACACTAACACAGTGTGGCTGTGACAGCATAGCAGAGGTAACGTCCATCCAGGAACTGAAACTATTATAAGTACTCCAGATACCAAAGAAACTTCTATGGAATTGTAGCCTAATCTACATTTATAGGTATAGATCTAAAGATCTAGTGCTTAAAAGATGCTTTAACTTTTCACTCCCTAAATTAGCTGCAGAGACAAAAAAACCTGTCAAAAGCACCTCCAATAACAGGCAGTAATCATACCTCGATAGTAGCTGAGATATTGTGTGAAGCAGAGAGTTCAATAGTGAAGTTCTATGATACCAGTGTAACAGACACCAAGCATGGACATTCCTTTGCATGTGAAAGGGAATTGAATTTCTCAGCTGGCTAACAAAATCCCCGACACTCTTTCAAGAACTTGATTTCAACAGAAAACCAATGATAAATACAGAGTATTCACTCCTGGACAAAAGTGTTTATGCTCCTGAAAAGCAAAAGCATTTACAAAAGTTCTGTACTTCAAAGATGGAAATCATCTGCATATTCTAGTAATTGACTAATGTTTTTTTCAGGGCTTGCATGTACATTTGGCCTGCTTAGATTGCAGGATATTGCACTGATGATCGGACCGAAGAACACAGAACTCTGTACGTTTGACCATTTGATAAATTGTTTAACATTTTTAAAGTATTAACAAGGAGTAACAGAGAAGGAAAAGAGAATAGAGCTTTGAAGTATGTTAAACATTTTCTTTGTGATGCCTTTGATAACCACACGACAGACAACTAATCCTTCTTCACCTTTTCTACCAATTCTCTCAACAGTATCCACCCCACCCAAGGATGCTGCCCTTACGACAGCATCAGAAAACAATGCAGAAATACTTCAAGAGGCCTTCTTTGTTTACACCAGCAGCAAAAGGAATGCTACAGAAAATTATGGGCATTTTCTGCTCAAGGAGACAGGAACCTAGTGACAAAAGACATGAAATAAGAAATGAAGAACTTGATCTTTTTTTTTTGTCATCCCAGATTTCACTGCTAAGTTCTGTTTTCTGACCTCACAGTTCCTCAACTCCATCAGCAGAATCGGTGGGAATGCAGTATCACCCATTGTTAAGGAAGATGTGATTAAGGAACACTTAAGCTAGTTGTACCCAGAGACTGGAAAAACATCATTGCACTTCAAGAAGGGCATCAAGGATGATCTGGTGAACTACAGGCTAGTCTGCTAAAAACAGAACTTATTCTATACCATGTGTGTGCTCAGTAGTGGACCAGATTGACCTGAGAGGTAATACAGACTGGATAAATCCCTGAGCAACCTGCTCTAACTGGGCCTGGCTTGAACACGATTTTCCAATCCATCTGAATCCAACCAGCTGTCAAGTAAAACCAGTGACTATTCATAAGTACAAAGCACCCCCTAAGGCAACTGCACCCCCATCACAAAAACTTCCAAAGAGAAGTACCTGAGTCACTTTTCTTCTTTTCCCTGAGTAAGTCTGACACCCACCCAAACTTTCCACACAAGTAAAATAATTTGAAAAACATCAAAAGCAAGAACCAACAATAAACAGGGGGAAAAAGAGAAACAAATAAACCAAAAAGTAACTTTTTCATCTCCAGCATTATGAATCCTTTACTTACCTGAGATGTCTATGGTTAGACTGGAGATGTACCAAAAATTCAGAAATTAGGAAGAAAGTTTTGTTTTTATGGGAAGGGTAAGTCTAAGAGAGGTATCTTCCTATTCTATAGATAAAAAAAGGGGCTAAAAGGTGAGGTTAGGCTAAGAACAATTTCTGAACTGCCAATTTATTCTCAAATGCTGAAAAAATATCTAAAGCTAACAAGCCATTTCAAGGAAGATGACAGTTGAACGAGAATTCCAGAACACAATTTCTGTGGCAAATCAGTATGTGACGTTAATCACACATGATCTCAAATTCTGAACACTGGAACAGTTTTAGAAGATGAGCAAAACACAGCAGGAAATCGTATAGTATATTATGCATGTGATTTGCACACTTTGTTATGCACCATGGGATCCATCTTCATATAAAACCCAAGCTTATGCAACTGAGAATACAGCAGCACTAAACAAACAGCAATCTATTTTTAGAAAGTGCTGAAAGGCAGTTACATACAGAGTAAGATTAATAACCTAGTCAAACTACCTGGAAATTAGGCAACTGACACTTTGAGAAGGTTTCCACATTTGCTGCAGTAATTAGACCATCAGGTTGAAATAAAGCACTGTATCTTCATACCAAGAAGAAAAAAAGAATTTGTACTATTTAATACTTCTGGATTTATCCTGTAAAGTTTCATACATGATGTCAGATAGATACTACTCCCTTTATAAAAACATACAGAAGTTAAAAGTCCAGAAAGATTCCACAATCTCTGCAAGAACTTAACTTGCATCTGCAGGACAGAAGAATCATAGACTCATAGAATGGTTTTGGTTGGAAGGGATGTTAAAGATCATCTAGTTTCAGTTCTGCCACCATGAGCAGGGAGGAGACCTTCAACTAGACCAGGTTGCTCAGAGCCCCATCCAGCCTGGCCTTGAACACTTTCACAAGAAACATTTCTTCTGTAAGAAGAAATTCTAAATGTAATTAAACCAGAAAAAAAAGCAGGACATCTCTTTGATGTTGTCGAGTGATCAAAATTCACATGAAATGGATGGCAAAAAAGACCTACAAAGAAAATTATCAACAACCGCAATTTAAAAACCTCCAAAATTTGGTCACATGAAAAACGTACATTTCACAAAAAAATTAAGTAGGGAAAGGATGATGAAAGAGTTAGTTAAACTAAGTGGTGAGAAAAATATTTGCATTTGCCTTTCTGTAAAGGCTAAATACCTGGGGTTTTCTCCTATTCTTAGAGACACTGGTAAGCTTTCATACCCATACAAGGCAGCAGTCAACTGAACTGGATTTCTGATATGGTTGAAAAGTAACAGACTAGCTCCACCAACGCTTCTCCCCACCCGGAGGATTAGTTTTCTGTCAATTCAGCTCCTTCAGCCAACTTGCCATAAAGGCAGTGAAGTGGCAGTGTTTACTCCAGCACAGCTGTGAGCACTGTCTCTGGGAGGGGCAGCAGCTCTGTCCCTCTGAGCAGCACCCAGCAGTGGGGCCTGGCTGTGTTGGCAATTGCTGGCACAATTCCTTGTGGGCCATATAGTATGGCCCCACACACAAGGTCTTGCTATGACTCTGCAAATGCATGTACAGTTGAAATCTATGTACATTATGTCTGTTTAGGAAAAAAAAACAAATAGAGAAATGCAAAACAAATATAGGCAACAGACTAGATACACTAGATCAGCTCAGACTAGATCTAGTTCAGACTAGATACACTATATACTCTAAATCCCTTTGCAAATAGTAATCATCAATGCAGCAAGGTATGAAATAATGCAACTACAGTACTGCATTAAGAGCACTGAAGTCTTTGTAATGGAAGTACCAAACTTCTCCAGACCTAACAACAGTGAGTTTAAGGAACGCTGACAACTGCTAACTATGTCACAGTATACTAACATCCACTAAATAGGCTTTACTTCTTAAAAAGTTTAAAAATCACTTTAACATCCCATGAAAAACAAACATTTTCTCAGTAATTAGTCATAAAAACAGCAAAAGTGAAGTGCAGCTAATCGACTTATTTTTAATAAAATAACACATGCCAGCTTGGTAATTGAACCTAGTTATAAAACTACTTTTCAAGAAACAGCACTCAAATGACAGCTAAAGCAAAACACCAAACTTGTTAAGTGACCATCCTGCAACAAGAGAAGAGTTTCAGCTGCCTCCATCCAAACACAAAACTCCTGCTTACCTTGATCTATCTTACCTTGATCCTTGATTTCTATCATAGGGCACAGTCTTTCTTCCACCTAATGAGCAGTGCCCTTTCCATGTAACATAGGCTTTGCTATATGACAAAGAACATTTTACTTTTTCAATGACAGGTAGTTTGTGGTATTTATCAAGTAAAGATTCAGCTATATTCAGCTATATTTGCCTTATGGCATATCAAAGTTATCTCCAGTGAAGTTTTATTGTCTCAGTGAGCGGTATATACAATCACAGTAATCTGGGCCAGAAGTTTACTTTTGAAAGTTTACTCCCAATTGTAAAGGATGCTTAAACTGTCTCTTAAGCAGTAAGCCTTGGCAGAAATAAAATTACAACAAACTCTAGAAATCGTTTCTATAAGTGAGCCTCAGAACTTACAAAAGCAATTGTAAATATGAAACCTAAAGTCTACTGCATAGTTCAAATTCTCATCTAATGGGCTCTTGAATAATCTTTCTGTTAGACTGCCATATTAAATTCTGTCATCAGCAGGATATTCATATTTTGCTAAATGAGCCATAAAAATTGGACATGTCAAACAAATACAACATTATATCCTATGACATTAATAAAAATACATCAGTAGAATGAATTTTAGTACAAATGAAACAATTGTATGGCATTGAATAAAAACATACTCATAAAAATAACAAGTATTTTGCAGCTGTTTCTTATAGACATAAATTTCTAAGATTATGTATTATTAATCATGTCATACAGTAATAAGTTTTACCACACCAGCATAATATTATTGGTATTTTTCATTCCTAAAACATTGTTGTGGCAAGTCTTGTGATAAAAATAAACAAACAAACAAAATCTCAGGGAGATATGAGCAGGGAGACTTTGCTCCAGCTCATATGGTCTGAAAACAAATAAACAAAAAGCCAGGAGGGCTTAACACAGAGTTTCTGAATCAACACTGTTCTTTATCTATAATCACTCAAGATTAACTCAGAGAAAGATACTCCAAAGTCTTTCACTCCGAATTCTTCTTTCATAGGAATTAATGGGACACACATGCAGAAATGTTTCCTTGCCTCATGCAGTGCTTACAGCCCTTGTCTGTTAACAAAAACTTTTTAAAGGCCTGCTGACCAGCCTAGGAAGAATAACCACAGCCTGTTAATTTATTCTCTCTAGTCTCCAGCCTTCACTATAACCTTGTTCTTAGCAGAAGATAACCTGCTATCTAACATAACTGTGTTTCCTTGGCCAGAATAAGGCTGCTCTTACACTAAAATACCTATTACAAAGTTATGTATTACACCTTAGCCTGACTTAACAGATCAACCAGGCAGAGATGAAAGAGGGAATGTCCTAATCTTTTCACATGCAGAGGCTGTATGTTCTCCCCAATCCAAGCCATTGTCCTGCATCTACCCCTCAAGGAGCAAATTCAACAGAGGTTTGGCAAAGTGCCAACCTGGCAAGGCAGAACAGAGCAAGTTCAATCACTTTGGCAACAAAGTGGTAAGTCTCCAGGGTGGTGGAGAGTACATGCAGCTCTGCTTCCAAAATGGAGTCACACCCACAAACATGACATTCAGACACCAATTTTGACTTCATTACATCTTAAGGTCAGCTAACCTGAAAATATTAGGCATGCTGGGTTGGTGAACACAGAAACAGGAAGTTAAGAACACGTACTTCTAAAAATTAAATGTGTAAGATAAAGCTCTCAACAAATTTAATTCTACATCATCAATAAGAACAGTAATATTTTACTAATGCTCTAATTTTCTTCATAGAAAGTAAGTACAGAGCATTAGACAGATTTTAACCTATGTAAAAATATCCCTACCTTAAAAAAACCTCCAAACTGAAACCAAGTAAGTGCCAAAACATGGGCCAAAAGAAAGGAACTTAACAAATGTGCTCCCCTCACCCCAAATCCAAGCGCCTTTTAGAACAATCAAGTTAAGAGAAGAATTACATTTGTCCTTTTCCTCAAAACCAGAATTTGTTCCTGGTATCTCTAGAGTATCCTCCACCACAACAGCTCCATTTCTATTTGTTTTCACAGCCTCCTGCAGCATCTCAAGCTATCCTGCATACTCTTCCACTCCTTTCTTTGCAACACACACAGATGAAGGCATATGATGTCCTGTGCCCTAAATCCTCTCACTGCCCTGACCCTTCACTGCTCAGCCACTGAAGGAACTAACACCAGTGAGCAGCAAACTCAGAACCATGCTCAAGCAATACTGAAACCTTTGCTTCAGGGACACTAATTTTGACTTCTCTGCTTAATGGAGTGAGCAAGATTCACAGAACTTCTATATTTGTACCTGTAAGACCTTCACACCTCTGTAAATAAAAGGGTTTAAGTTCTCAAAAAATAAAAGCTATGCTTCCACGTTTGTTACTTGTAACAAAGTACCAGCCAAGGACACTGAGGGTAGTGAGGCACTGGAACAGGTTGCCCAAGGGTGTTGTGGATGCACCAACTCTGGAAGTGTTCAAGGCCAGATTAGATGGGGCCTTGAGCAACCTGGTCTAGTGGAAGGGGGCAACCTGTGGCAGAGGGGTTGGAAATAGGTGATCCTATTACTAGAAAGGAAGGAGGCAAAACTATGAGATGACTCAAAAAACCTTCAAATTCTTATAAAGCAATACTTAGAAGTAGCAAGTTTGGTGGTTAGTCTCACATTATAGGATCTGCTATGACACAAAACACCTTGACGCTCCTCAGTTACATACGAGACAAAGCTAAAACTATAGACTAGGCGAAGTCTGATACTGCACCAAAATCCATGTACAGTCTTCCAGCAACAACAGTAACAAAAGCCAAAGTTGCTGTTGAAACCATTAAAATAAATAATCTGTTGTGTTTTATCCTTGTACATAAAACGAGAAGGAAAAGACTGAAATATCTAAACAGGCTCATATCTGTGCAAGCATGACTTCTGCTAACTGTTGGTTTAATGCTTGCTATCAAACCACATATTAATGTTATTACTTTTGTTATTACTATCAACTTTCTTATTTATACTTACATAAAGAAGAGTGTAAGGATCTCTTTTAGGAACATTCTCATTTAATTGGGTTTCTTTGCCACTAAAAACCACTAGAAATTCTGTATTTTTTCTGAAGAAACAGTCATGCTTTACTACCAAATCCAAGTGCCAGAAAATAGTGGATGAGGCATCCCAAACAAGACAGTTACTCTTACACCAGAAGCTTCTATGTCCCACTTTGTGAAAACTTAATACAACGGTAGTTGCTTAGGAAAAACTACCAAATAATAAATGCCTCCACAATGAAAACCACGCAGATCCTTTACACTTCAGAAAGCTCAGGACAAGCCTGGGCTCTTTGAATCCTGTCTCAAAATTAAGAAGGTAATGATGTGGAAGAGGACTGGACCACAGGCTTTTACCTTAGAATGTGCTCCCAAGCATATTGCAACGTATGTTATAGAGTAGTAATAGATAAATAAGGTTTATTTTTAGTATCTTTCCACGTGCTTTAAGAAACACCCTGTCTTTCTTAATATTTCATGCCAGCCATCATCCAAGTTAGTCTGGCATGCATAAAAAGTAAGACAGTAAGAAATGTTTCCAATTTCACTTTGTTGAGAAATAGTTCTCAACAGTAAGTTTCATTCATAGAAAATAACCTGTTACTGAAGTCAGTAAGAAGGTTTCCTATTCTCAAAACCACTGAAAAGGACAGCTGAACAGTCTTCAAGTCTAAGAAGATACATGTGCAGCACTGGAAAAAAATTCTGAATGGGTCAAAGACTAGGATATATGAACAAGCCATGTAAGAGTCACAAACTCTGCACTTTCTCACAAAAAACCACTCCCAAGAAAAACAGGATAAATAGAACCTGTCTGGACATTGATGGGACATGTAAACCAAAGAAGAATTCAAGAAGATAAAGCAGGAGTTCATATAGACACAGAAGATCAATGATACCAGAAACAACTTTTCCCCACATTTTCAAGCGAATCACAATCTCCATTAGATCACAAACAAAGCACCAGAGACTGATTAGAGACAATTACAACAATTAATAATTAAATTTCACTGTTAAGAGAAAAATAAAGAGAAGAATCTTGCAGGTATAAAAGTCTGGCAGGCAGAGAAATTTCAAGTGTTCTACCTGAATATAAACTCCACTTTACCCTCCTAATTTGTATTACTCCAGTCAGAGATTTCTCAGTATGATTAAAAACAGAAACAAAAAAAGAGAGAGGAGGGGCTGACCACCACTTCAAAACATAGATCTGTAACTCTATACTTATACACAAAAGCTGCATGTTTCTGTACCACCCCAGAATCTCAGCTACCTTTAAGAAAATATAAGTCTACAACTCTTGCTTTGGTGAAGACAATTCTTTACATGTGAACTGAAAGAACAAAGCAGTCTTCTGGAGTTTTCTGGCAGACAGCCGTGAAGTTTATACTGCTGCTGCTAACAGGTAGTCCAGATAGTTTTCTCTATTGTTATTAGGAAACCTGTAGCCAAGAAACAGGAATGAAAATTGAGCAAATTCCTGTCACAACTGCACACAAATATCTCAACAGCTCTGAAGCTAGGGACTGGCAACATTCCTTAGAAAGGAGATCCTCAAAAGGAAAATTCAGTACTGGTTCTCAGTATCACTACTGCAATCAACAGGAGGCTGAAATAAGAAAATAGAAAAGAATAATACATTTCTCTCTTCTTCAGTAAAATATTTTAAAGTTTACCTATTATTTACTGCATAAACATAGACAAACTTTAGATTTCACGTTGTAAAAGAGAAATGACAATTTCTTTGCAATTCAGTAACAGTGAAGGAGGCAGAAAACAAGAGATCCCACAATTTCTCTCCAAGGTAATGATCAACAGTACTCTCCATTCCCACAAGTTTAACATGCCTCCTACTTTAAACCCAAATGAATATGCCTATCAGTTTTTATATTTTAAATGTCAATTAAAAACACAGGAACTTCTCCAGACAGAAATCTCTAATCACAAAACTTCTCCTCCACATCAGGAAGTAATTCCCACGTAAGAGAACTACTTTGTTATTGTGAATTTCTGCATATTTGGCCCATAACTTTGAAACATCACTGTAAAAAAACAAATTCAGAACAGTTTTACTAATTTCATTTGCACCTAGATTAAATAACAAAAACAGAGTACTTCCCACACTTCTAACAGTCCTGACACTTCAAGTGAAGTAATCATGCAGGTCTATCCATGGATATGTGATCACCATTAGCACTGCTTCAGAATGATAACAAATGTAGCTTTAAAGAGTCCTTTATAGTCCTAGGGATCTTTTTCACATTTCCATTTCACAGTCTATACAATACAGAATAAAAAATTATGCACATTAAATACATAGAACTGGACAAAAAACATGCACTAGTATGAATCACTATGTTCAAGAAAGGTATTACCAGAAAGGCAACGAATCAATTATTCAAGAAACACCCTTCCAGAAAGACCATTTTGTTTTTACTGCAGAATAAAATAACAAAAATATTAAGAAGAAGCATTTTTACACTAGAATGACTGAAATATTTCTTCACATAACATCTGTTACACTAAATGAAAGAAAAGCAGTATCTCACTGGACATGTGGAATCAAAACCAAAATTCTGAACAACTATCATACTGAAAAGCAGTTTATTTCACTTAACTGCATGTTTATCTCAAGTCTGACTGACAGTCAACATAAGCACGACAGCACCAGAAATGCCTGTGTACATGTATGTATACACAGACACACAAACAAACACATACACACACAAACACACATGAAGGTACATATTTAACCAGCAGTGTTCCATAGACTGAGTTTAACTGGTGAAAGATCTAACATCCATTTTGCCCAGACTTCTTCCATTGTGCACATTTAAGATAGGGATGGACAGAGGAGTTCTGGCCCTATCCTCTGCCAGTTTTTAAGAAAACATTCCGAAAACATCAAGTAAACAATTTTTGGTTGTTGTTTACACAGCCTTCAAAGGACTCCATGAAATATGCACCCTCAGACAAATGATAAATACAGCTCTAGGCTCATGTATTAACAACCATCATCCAGCAATAGAAGTTGCCATATTTCCTACTCCACACACTTTCATCCCCTTTTTTGTCTCCATTATACTTGTTTCACAAATCTGGCATTCTTGCGCTTGTCTAGTCTTTGGATAATGGTGGTTCTAACATCATTAGGTTGATATAACATGCTACCTTTCCAGACTGCAAAAAAAATCACATATATATATATGTATTTATAGATATTCTATGCCTGTACTTTTTTCTATAAACATTTCTAGTAAGTACCTATCAAACAACATCTGAAAGCCTTTTCCCTTTGCTTCAAATCAGTACAGATTTTGCCAGCTCTTACTAAATCTGCCCCACTATGACTGTCCCATTTGGACTTGGGCCACCCTCACAAATTTTTGTCACCACCATCTACACTAGATTTTCTTCACACATGGCTGCACACTCTTAGAGTTTCTACCAGTCCTAAAATGAATGTGTCCCCAAAAAATGGGGAAATACAAAACCAGCTGATAACTCAGTTCACCCATCGTGGAACACTGAAGCTTCAAATGGAGATGCTATCCAGTGTTGCGTTGCTCCTGCTGTCATAAAGCGAATTCGTAAGTAAAAAAAGTGTGGACGTTGCATATGAAATCCATCTTTTCTTAGCCACCTGTCCATCCAGTAAGTATTCTAGGTGGACACAGAAGACAGTGACTAGTCATCACCTTGACACTTTTAGCTATCTGCACAAAACTCACTTAGGCTGTGGAGAGTTCAGGAAAAAAATGGGGTGTCTGCATTTCATCACCAAATCCTTTAAAGGTAACATGACAGCTGTTATTAACCAGAGTTTCTGAACGTTAGAATCCCAGATTAATTATTCAAAGCAACAAGCAGTATTTTGTTCACGCAGTACATCTATTCCAGAACATCTAGTAATAAAAAGCCAATATCCAACATCCTGCAGCAAGGAGGAATCTGTAAGAGGTTATGTTCTGTGCAATACAGGTAATGCAAATTTCCAATGCTAAACTTATCCCTGACTTGAAAAACTGTGCTTAGGAGGAGTATATAATTTCATCCATTTTTCTTTGTTATCATCATGGTAATTTGGCAGAATTTAGTGGACTGCTGGCCTATGCCATCAAGACATCCGTATAGCAATTTTGCAAGACTGCAGTAGTAGATTTTTTGATGTATCAATGAAACTGTAAAGGCTCAACAGTTTAAAAATAATCCAATTTCAGGAGACTTTTTGCATTATAATTAAGAGCTCTTTAGCGAAATAAAAAACCTCAAAACATCAAGCCCTTATTAAAAAAAAAAAAAAAAAAGGGCTTTATGAAAGCAAAAGGTTTCTTTCAAATGTAGGTAATAAGGTGCATCATCACCCTCGTATCACAATTATAAGCATTATCCCCCTCCCAAAATTAAACTCAGTCCCAAACCTTTAAGGTAGCCTTTTAGGAGCAGGCGAAGACTCATTTTATGGTGGGGCCAAAGAATACGGGCTAGGCCGGGGCCTGGGAGCGGACTGAGGGCAGGGCAATGCAGCCCTGGCCTCCGCTCTCACCCAGCGCTAACCCTGCCCGGCGCCCCCAGCCCACCGCGCGCCGAGCCGCCACTGAGTCCTGCTGCTGCACCGAGCCCGGGCTGCTCTCGGCGCTGCCCCGACAAAGGAAAGAAACACCGCACTCCCAACGCCTCAGAACAGTAAAAGAAAGAAAGAAGGGGGAAAAAAAAAAAAAGAAAAAAAAAAAGAACCTAATCGCCCTCACTAAGACCTCCCTCAAAAGCAGGTCTCTTTTCACCAGACCTAACCACGGCACCCTCCCTTCCCCCACCACGAAGCCACCTCTCATTGTCGTCGCACCCAAAGGGGACCCATTACCCACATGAACTCACACGCCCGCCTCCCCCATTCCCCAGTTTGTGCCGTGCCCCTTCACTGGTCGCTAGAAGGGAAACGCAGCTCAGAGGCCACATTTCCCCCTCGCAGCCATGCACGCACCTTCCAGAAACAAGCTGTCTCTGCAGCCGCCGCCGCCGCCACCGGCCATCTTCCCGCTGCCGCGCAGCGCTCCCTCACTCCATCGCCCAGCGCGGCGGCGGGGCCCGGCCCTTCCCCCGGCCTGCCCGCCCCCACTGCGGAAGGCTGGGTGGCTGACCCGCAACGGCGGCNGCTGGGAGGGCGAGGGGACGGAGCGGCCGCGCCTTCCTCCGTGAAGGGCGCCTTCCTGCCCGGACCTGCGGCTCTCCCGCCGCGGGAGCCACCGGCTTCCCCGGCCCCGGCACGATAAAATGGCCGCAGCAGCGCTGCGCCCCGCAATACCTCGGGCTCTCCCGCTCCCTCCTCGCTCAGCTTGGAGGTAGCAGCTTTTGGTGAGACGAGGGGGTGGCTCGGATTAGATGAATGAAGTTAGAGGAGTGCGAGAGTCCATTGGGGAGCGCTGGGGCCCGCCGGCATCTCACCTCGCTCAAGCTCGGTGAAAAGGTCTTCGTAAGGTTGAGGGATTGCTATCAAATCTTAAAATCGTCTGTGGCCTGATCACGGCATATTTAAATCCAAAAGTTGGGTTTTGCAACATGTACAGCGTTGCCAAGCCAACTAAAGTGAAATTGCAAGTCATGGCCTCAGGTACATTTGACTTCTAGCATGTAACGTTTTACGTTTTGAAAAGCTTTCCCGTGTAGCCGAACTACAAAAAACATGCATCCTTTAAAAACTAGGAGATAGTTTATGACAGTCTACAGCTAGGGAAAACCAGATACTCCTTTCTTCATCAGGTTCTTTAATCTGGGATTCTGTTGACTCCCCCTTCCCCCCCACTTTACTGCAGAATTGGGGAATTTTAATGTCTAAGGTACCTAGTTCCTAACATTACTAATCCTTGAAGAGTGAGCTTCCAAAAATGCTTGAACTGAAGAGTTTGTAGACTGAAGTCCTTAATTAGGTAAGCTAAAGCGCCTTGTGGATATGAAGATTAAAGGCTAGAAAAGACGAAAATTGTTGTTTTCCTTTAAGCCTTCTAAATTTGCTATTTTTGTTCCCGAATATACTGTGTTGATACCAACCATATTCACGAGCCAAGTGTGTTCAAAATACTTTTTCGAGTGCTCAGTTTTTGTGCAATCGAGAGGCAAAAAGCGGTTTGGAAGACGACAGGAGATGTCAGACAGCTCCCCAAGTGCTACGTCACACCACCAGAGCTAGCAAGCAATTCGAAAGACTCCCAGAAGCTGGAACAGTGCTGGCAAACCTACGAATCTCAGTCTTCAAAATCTCCTTAGAAAGAAAAGGCTTCCTGAAAGAGAGATCACAAAATATTCTTGTTTCATTAGTAATGACATTAACGGGAAACAATTAGGAGAAATCGGTCCCAGCTAATTACAGAGAAAACAGAAAATCATATGTTCAATAGAAACCTAATGGTTAAAAAAAAAAAAGGAAATTTAGAATTTAATTTTCCAAAATACTCTATTTATATCCAGTTTGAGGGTTTACTGCCAAGATTACACCATTACTCCACAAAAACAAATTCTTATTGATAGTTGAGACTAGACTGATCCAGGTTTGCACAATTCTACACAATTTTTTAAAAACTAAGGATTGGGAGTTATGATTATGAATTATTTGAATAAATTTTTGATGCACAGTAGTGGACTTGTTGATCAAGGTATCAAATACAGCTTCAGAGTTTTAGTGAACTGAGGTGTGGTGTGGATTTTAGTACACTTTTAAGAAAGGATGAGTAGAAAGGATAAGGAAATCCACTATCAATGTTAATCCAGATGCATGATGATTTTAGACTTTTTGATTGATTATTTAACATACACTTTTTAATGGAAAAGAGCTGCCCAAAATTATGTCTCATTGCACTGTTCTTTTTTTTATTTTGAAGCTCTTTAAGGATGCAAGAGAATAGAATGTAGTCAAAACTCTTACTAATTAAACTTTTATTAGTAGTCTATTCCCAGACTGAGAGTGGTTTGTTTTTTCATTTGAGTATGAAGTATTTGTGAAGGAATGCAAAGACTGAGAGCACTCAAGTCTTATAAAATCTTCTCAGATCTTCTTAACTTTGCTTGGAACCAGAGGATTTTCTTCATGGATAAGAAGTAACAGAATGAACAATGAGAAAGAGAAACTTCGTGTTCTCCTTCTTGCTGAGGGAAATCATACAGAATTGACTGAGTTTTTTCTCTCTTCTGAAGGAAAAATTTAATTATGTTCACTGAATAAGAGCCCAGGGATGACATGCATTGGGTCATTGCTTCCTGGCCTGATGCATGCCCTAGAAGTTGACCAGTCCCACTGTGGTAGTTGACAATCACAGGCCACAGTGTAAGATCCTGAATTTACAAACACTTGCCAGTGCACAGCTCTGTTGGCACAGCTCTGTGTAGGGTGGAAAGCTAATTACTTCATTAGGCAATGATGAAGAATTTTTGTCTCACCTTAGATACCTGGTTTTTTCCTTCCCACAATGAAGAACTTATTATTAATGAATGTGGCTTAGATGATTCAGTACTGAAAATACTTTACAGAAAATGAAAAGTATTTATTTTTTTTCTTTGTATTTCTGATTCTCTCCAGTAAGGTTAGCCAAGAAAATATTCCCCAGAAACACCAGTTCCTTACTTGAGGAATAAAATGGAATTGGAATTGAAGTTTTGCAGCTTCTGTTGTGGTAGTATACATTTCTTAGTTTTCTTTACTAGTATATAAACTGTATATAGACATTTAAGAGAATATATGGGTACCTTGAATATTTTTTTTGTTATTTACAACCCATGAACCTGCTCTACAGACTATAAATAACTTTTATTTAACAGTCCCATCTTTCAGGAAGTAAGGGTTCTGGTGTGAAGTTAATTTTCACTGTTTTGCATTGTTGTTGTTAGAAATGTTCCTTGAACATATTAAACACAGCCTGTGTTCTCAGTTTTAAAAAAGTAACTGTTTTGTTTCTGTCCACATGACCTGCTGCCTGTTTTTTTTCCTCTGCAAAATCAGATTTATTTCTTGCACTGCAATATCTTGTTCTTGTAATTAAAGTTATTACTTTAATTGTAGGGGTTTTCTACCTCCTATTACTCCAGGATAGCTGGCATACTTCAGGTAGCTCTTCAGAAATGTTCCCAAAGGGAAGAGTTCCATTCGTCTGTGTGCTAGGGCTTGCAGTGATACATCAGGATGTGGAAAAGGTTTTTTGTTTAATTGTGGTATCAAAGATAGATTGTCAAGTAGGTAGTAAGTAACTAAGAACTGCTTAAGATAATTGAGGCTTTGTCTAAATTGTTTTCTCAATTCCTTCCTTGAAGGAGACCTGTTTTTTGAATCTGATCAGCTTGCCTCAAAACTCAACATTGTGCTGTTGGAAAATAACCATAATAAACAAATACCTGTTAGGTTTTCTGCTACTATTTTAAACATTTTTAAATTTAAAATGGCCATTATTCATTGTTGTGGCTGTTGTTTATTTATCTTTTGCATTTGGTCATTACTGGATTAGAACTATTCAAAGAGAAACAGTTTTGTTTTAAATCTGCAAGTTCTCTTACTGGACAGTGAGGTAAAGCAACTGTTTTGTGCTGAAAAACATAACAGCAAATATCAAAGTGAGATTTATAGGTATAAAAGAGTGATTGAGAGAGATGTCAATGTTGTTATCC
The DNA here is from genome assembly GCA_013396875.1 of Vireo altiloquus. NCBI lineage: Eukaryota > Metazoa > Chordata > Aves > Passeriformes > Vireonidae > Vireo > Vireo altiloquus. The sequence continues at coordinate 1,031,587 of VZRF01006104.1, forward strand.
ATAACGTAGCATTAGATACTACTTTTGGAAATAAAAATTTCTTTTTGCAGGGTTGGGGTACATTTGGGAGGTCATTTTTTATAGAGAAAAAAACTTAGAGAATTTGTTGCACAGTCCAGAACCATTACATCATTTGCCTCTCCTAAACAGAAGAAAAATTATGATCATGAGGAAAAATAAAATGTTATAAAAGAGAATAATTTCAAATATATGCATGAAATGATGCTATAGAAGAAATAGCCAGTTATAAATCAAATATAAAATATTATATCAGAAAAATAGGGGATAGTCTTCTATATTTTAATTATTCCCTAGTGATGTACATAGGGTAAGTGTACATTAAATCTTTGAGGCAAAGATTTGTCTTTAACAAAAAACTAAAATGTTGATAATTTTTGTAAGTTAAAAGAGGAGCGTATAAAAGGCTCAAGAAGAATACATTAGATTTAAGATACATAGAATATATTTTCCGGTGTGTATTCAAAATGTCTAACTCACTTTATCATATTTCCTGTAAGCTTTCCTGTAGCAATACTGTTGTTAATCTGAAATAAACTTTTATTTCTCTCTAGTATTTTTATGGTGATACTCTAAGGGAAATATGTTTTTGCCTACAGTCTGATGAAATACATTTATTGATTGATTGCATTCCAGCTTTCAGATTAGGCAACAGCATAATTTTTTTCTTTGTCTTTCAGTATAACTCTTTCATTATTTTACTGATAAGAGCAGAAATTCTAACTGATTTAAAGAAGGAAAAATAGAAAATGTTTCATTTGTCATCATAGATATTATGGCATAACCGCAATAGTCTTTCATTTACTAACAAAAAACATTTTAAAAATGTATCTACAGCACAAAATGCTAAAATCAAAGACTATGTAATAAGGAAAATAAAACAATAGAAATTTTTACTACAGTAAAAGTTAAGCGTAAATAATAAAAGCACAGCAAGACTCAGACTGTTACTTAAGGCATGTCAGGCATCCAAAAACATCCAGCATACAAAACATACTATGCATTTATGCACAGGGTGAGATCCTGTCTCTAATCTCTTGCTTTTCAAATCAATGGGAAATATGTCTTATGTCAACTTCCAAAGTATGTTTAAACACATTTAATAGATACTGAAACTTCTTTTGTTTGATTATACAGAAGTCATTCTCATGATCACACATGGAGAGAAATACAGATTCTTAATTGCCAGCTGAAAGAACTTGAAGATGGCCTTTCTTTAAAATGGTCTCTTTTCCATTAGAAAGAGAAACTGTTTTTGTAGCTGAAATCTTTGGAGATCCTTTGTCAATAACCATTAGCTTTAAGAACTTTATGTTACTGGAGAAGGCTTATTTAAACAAATGCATGTAGCAAACAAAAATACCTAATTGATACAGTTTCAGCAGCCTCACACCTCAGAGGAGGATCACCTCTTCCCTTCCTGTCCCATTAGATGCTTATTTGTCTAGAGCTTTAAGAATATTTGTGCTTCAAAGCAGTTAAAGCAATCTTTTAGCAAAAGTTACTACATGTTTCAAATGGGAAACTTTTGTACATATTGGAATTATGTTTCTAAAAATAAACTACACTGGATGGTATTGATTAACCTGTACATATACAAGCAGAAGTGCATTCCAAAGCAAAGAAAAAGGTCAAATTTTTGTACCTTTGGACATGACCCATGGGTTAGTAGCAATCATAATGAAAGCAGAGGTAAAAAAATCACACCATCCTTCATTTTCTTAATTTGCATGACTTACTCCCCTGCTGCTCTTGTTGCTGGCAAAGACACCAAGTTTGTTCCTGTCAAATTCCCCTTCTAATCAGAAGAACTTCTGAAACCTCTTTCTTGACGTACATAGGAGATCAGAGATCTGGACTATGAAGGTGGATGTGATCCTGTCAGTGCACTGTACTGGCTGAGTACTATAGTGTGCTCTGTCTCATCTGGGACATGGAGCTGTTAAAGCATACGTAGCAATAACCATACTGTAAATAATAGAATCCACATAATACAGGATTTGAAAGTTAAGGGGATAATTTCACTTGTCCTTCTGCATAGACTTACGACTTAAAATGTCACTAGTATATGCCCTTAGAAATCTCAGTTTAAGACTGATCTTCAGTCTCCACAGATAGTATACTAGAATGGGGAGGAATGGAGGGGGTGGGATGTGTCCATATTAACTTAAACAATCTTTTCTAGAAATAGGTTTCTTCTTCTTCGGTTAGAATTCACAGTGCCCTTTTTAGTAACCTCTTTATACTGTGAGACTGCTGTTGCATATCTCAGCCTTTTCTCTTCTACAGGTCCCTCAGTCTTTCATTTATTATTTTCAGTTTCCCTGGAGTCTCTTTAACTTGTCTGTATTTAAAGATGGGGCATTCAAAACAGAATGCAGTACTAATGTAGCTCTCTCCAAAACTGAATGAAGTGAAATGACTGACTTCTGCTTCTGACATTCAATATATCCTATAATATTTTTCAGCAAAACCACAGATCATGGTCAATCTGTAATCCAGTATAAATTTTCAGTCCTTTTCTGTAGTATTGTTCCCTAGCAGATGTATCTCAATTTGTATTACTTCATTTGATTTCTCCATCTAAAGTGTCCCATTTTCTATGTTTCTTCGCTGCATATCATCTTGCTGGTTTAGGTAATTTCTTTTAGTTCTAATCCTGTCCTTAACCCCTTGTTAGGTGTTTGCATGACTTGTGGTCTGTCAGTGAAGATAATAGCAGAATTACAGCTAGGATAAGCCTGTGTAGCAAAAGCCTGTGTAGGATCAAGTGCCTCTCTCAGACTGTCAGGGAAGCACACTGAGAGTGCATTTTTCCAGCCTATTTCCTAGTTCAGTTTTAAGGAGTCATAAACAACAGTGGTTAATATCTTACTGGAATCAGTATCACCTGTTTTCTCTCTCTATTGATCCTGCATGCCAGCTATTCCAATGAAGAGCTGTAGTGTGACATGAGAGCTTTTCAGTGACTCTCAGGAGAATGGTATACATGTCCCAAATATCTGTAAGAAGACATTCATATCTGTGTAGAAGTCCAGAGTGCTTTGATCTTCTCAGCCTTTTTCCTTAAGATGAGAATGGCCTTCTGAGACATTATTTCCCTGTGTTAAAAGGATGTGGATGTCCACTGCTATTTTTGAAGATGTCATTTACGTTCTTTAGTGGAGTTACATCCTAACAGCACCAGTCCAACATGAAATACTGTTATACATACATTAATGGTCAAATGCCACCAGGTGTGCTTGGAAGGCTCGGACAAGATGAAGTTTTCTCCAGAATTATATAGATAACTCAATTAGTCCCTGTATAAACCACGTGAAATAAGATGTAAGAAATATTCGTGGCATAGAGTGTGGGCTTGATGGAGTCCATAGAGAACCTTGATTGATGTAAGCAATATGAGCCCTGAGGCAGAGGAAGTTAGAGAAATTAAAGAGTTACCTTGTGTGCCCAAAGTTATACTATATAAGGGCATTTTAGTGGGAGGGGATGTTCTAACTCACAGTGACTTGTGAGATCTGTGGTATTTGTTAACAAGCTGTACCAATTTGTAAAGTGGCCTATCACAAGCATTTGCTTTAACTTTAAAGATTCTCCAAGTCTTTATGCTCTTTGATAAATGACGATGTCAGTCATTATGTGTCTGTCTTTGATTCATTCCAGGCATGTATAATCCTTATCTTTAGCTGCATGTGTAAAAACACGATGAATCTGGTTCCCATTGGTGTGTTATTCCTAATGGGTACCATTAGGTCATGTTCTTCTTCAAGGAGATGTAGCTGTTAAAAGTCAGAGGCCAAGAAGCTAAGAGATAGTTGGGGTCAGGGAATGGCTGTTACCGCTGTGAGTCCTGTCACAAATTGTTGGAGCCCCCTATAATAACACAGTCATTCACATTAAAATATCAGTAGTATTGCTGTTGGTTTCCTCAAAAGCTAAGGGGATCTTAACTACTACAAGCATGAGTGTGACTGGCCTGCAGACCTTTACAGGAGTGGTTTATGCTGTGTTTGGCATCATTGTCCTTTTAATGCTAAAAATGCTTGAGAGCTGCTTCAGTAGTTATTTGTCTTTTCTAGGAGCCTGAGGTCCACATCAGCTTGCAAACATATTGTGAACATATTCCTTTGTTTCCTGCTCAGAAGAAAGATAATGTTCCTTTTAATATTATGGAGACATTAATCTCTATTTCTTTTTGAGAAAACCCTGTAACTTTTGATTAAATTTGCTTGCTTTAATGTAAGGAACTCTGTACATTTGTATGTAAATTACCTAGATCACAAGCACTGTTTCCTTTATTTTCAAACAAAATAAAGATAGAAAAACTAAACAATTTCCATCAGTTTGAAGATATATGTACTTCGACCTAGGGTATATGGTTGCTAAAACAATGTGAAACTTTTAACAGACTGTTTAAATTATGGTTACCATATGAGGGCATTTAAAGTGGAGCTGACCTATTATTAATGTCTGTCCTGTTTGCTGCCTGGTAGTATAGAAGTTAAATGTATTGGTTTTCAGCATAGAAAAGTTCTAAAGTGCTGTATCAGTTTTCATCATAAAAATTCCAGACTCTGTACCACCCATAAAGATGAATAAAGGTTGTAATCATTCTAGGGAAAATTCAGAAAGTTAAATATAATCTTCTCTAGAATAGATAATATAATTTAAAGAAAAGAAAATTAAATCTTATTCGTTACCCACAACTAGTTTTACAAGAGGAAAATCATCATTGAAATCATCATCTTCATGACACTTGAAATGTCCTGTGAAGAAATTCAGTGTCGTAGAATGTTTCTTATTGCATGAAATTTTGTTGTTTTCATACAGCAGAAAATTTTAAGATGCCTTAGAACAGTATATATGCTATCTATTCTCATTTGTAGGATTGATTAACAATATTTTCATAATTTGGGGGTATTTTGAATCATATTACTCTCCTAATTAATTTATTTTACAGCAACCTGTCAGCTACCGTTTACTCCTCCCCGGCAGACAGACTCAGCCTTGTTTTCAGAATCTCTTTATCCACTTCTCGCTGTGGCTCCTGCACTAAATGCAATCCTTCAACTTCTGTCATTGCTTCTTCTCCCCTTCTCTCAGTCTCCCCTAAAATCCTTTCCTCTCCCTCTTTCCTTTCATTCAGTTTCTGTTTTCAGCTTCTTTCCACCTAATCTCTCCATACCAAAATCCCTCCCATGCTTCCAACAGAGACTTCTCCAACTCATTTCTCCCACAGTTGCCACCTCATTCCTACCTTTTGTTGTGGTTCCCTCCCACTGCTGCCTCTGCTATATTAGTTTGTTAGGATCTGTGATCCGTATTCAATAATGGAGGATACTGTTATCTCAAATTTAGCTAGACGAGTAAAAAAAATCTTGCTCTTATTTCTTGCAAATATTTTCCTCAATGCCATGACTCAGTTTGGTAATAAAACACATTCTTCTCCTATGTATTAGCTAATACATGTAATTCTGTTTTTAAAAATGTTGCATGAATACATGTAAGACTGAAACAGCATGCAAAACAAATTTCATACTCAGTGCAGAGAAGCTCGACCAAAACATAATTAATGCAACACAATGTTTGAGATTTGAAGCCAACAAAAGCCAGACCATTTAGAGCTAAGGTTCCCATAGCAACCTTATTCTGTCTCCCCCTGTGTCTGTGTGATAGGGTCTTTTTTTTACATGACCACATATTGCTAGAGAATGGTCTGTATTATTCCGTAAATAGAACATCAGTTTAATAGGTGAGTTAACTGCACAAGGTTTTGTCAAATTCTATGTCTTCAAAGGAAGTTATGTCATTGAGGCTTGTGGAGCTACTGTATACATATAAATACTAGAAAAAAATTGTATGTAATTTGCAAATTTATTGCAACATCATTAACATAAACCCTGCCTGCGAGTGAATTTTTGGCATGTTTTTAGCTTTCCAGTTATCTGTTTCCCTGTGTATAATGGCTAAATAATTATGGGAAGAAAATTGTTGATATTTCTTAAAAAATAACGCAAGGAGACTCCTCAATTATACGTGATTGTGTTTCAGAGTAGGCAGCTACATAGAAGCACGTGGGAATTCAAAAGAGGCAGACTTTGGGGTCTGAAATAATTGCATTTAACCATAAGCAGTTAAAATAAGGGGCCGAAGTTATATATACACCTGGCAATTTCTCTACAATTTAGGGAGGTGGAAGAGCATCTCCAAACGATGATTCAGCCCTCCCGAGGTGTGGTGTGCCCTCTGCCTGTCTTACTCTACTGACTATACAGGAGGCTTGGAGAAACCAGTCAAGATTCCTTTCTTGCCTAATTTGTTACTCAAGTAGGACAAATCCAAGCTGTGTTGTCCAACAAAAAGGAGTGAGATTTTCAGATCATTCTGAGTACCTAATGTGTCTTTATGGGTTAGATCCAAGAGTCTCCCCAGACTACACTGACACCAATGTCTATATCAATGGTTTCACATTCACTTGACAACACAGATATGTTCTGGATTACATAAAACAACATAGACCAGCTCTTTTGAGCGGATACAAAACAGTACTTTGATTATTTAGGGTTTGCATTGACTGCAGAAAGCAAATTATACCTTATTTGACCTAGTATTGAAGTAATACAGACAGTAATACCTGATTCATATATAGACTGTTGGAATTATGTTGGAATTAATTATTAATATTATAATATTTATAAGTGTATTTGAACAAGCAGAAACAGTTAACGTTGATTCGACTCTTTACATTCTTCAGGTGTGACGATTTTGATGCAGGACTGTCTCAGAGAACAGAAATAAATTTTTACAGACATTGGATAAGGTTCCTCAGCACCCAGCTCATGACTTTTGATTTCTACTCTGGATGCTGGGTCAGGCACTGCTGCTCAAAGGTAATCAAACTTTAAGTTTTTGTTGGATCTGGATCAAGATGAAAAGTTGAGACCCCTGGTAATTTTTCTGCACCCTTGAAATGTATGTTTGGAATTGGAAGTGTTCTTTGTGGCACTGATATAAAACTCTGGCAAACCAGATGTCAATCTGGTTAGAGAATTTTAAAACAAGTAATAAACACAAAAGACAGAAATGTCATCCATTTCCTCAGTTGGGCTGCAAAATACATCTTTCCATATTCAGTTTCTTAGTATAAAGATGTACAAAGAAGACCTGGTTAATGTTCTGGCAGTTGTTAGAAGCTGGATAAGTGGATACTGCTTAGAAGTGGGTACTGCTGGCATTTAACCACTGTTAGCTCTGAAGAAATCTGACACTCAACAATTAGATGACTGGCAAATCCCTGAAGTATCTGCTTTCCTGTAATAATATATAGATAACAATGAGACAATGTGTCCAAATAAAGGTGGATAGAAGTCTGAAATATTGAACAGTTCCCCACAGATGAGGTAATGAGGAACTATTCAAATAATATCCTCTTTCTCACAGGAATGTTACAAAGCAGTAATCCTACTGTGCTCTGCTGGATTAAACTTTGTTAGAACTAGAATATTTAATTGTAAAATCTTCATTGAAGATAGTAGTGAGAAAGTTAAGATTTTTTCCACCCAAGCAAATGAATGAGATCCTAGGGATCTGAATGCCCAGAATGAGAAACTTTCATCTAGACATAATTTGTTAAGGCAAAGTGAGGAAATAGCTCAAATGAAAACACAACAATTAGAAACATAATGGGAAAAAAAGCTTGAGAATTTGAAGTGTACAAGCATGTGACTGCTGGTAGAAGTCAAGACTTACATGTTGGAGAGGAAGATGAAATGGTATCTGATGCTATGAACAGGATAAGTTATCTAAATCCTCAAAAACTCTGGGAAGTACAGTCTTGGAAATTCTCTTAGGCAAATGCAGAATCAACAGGCATACTTGACCTCCGAACCGGTTTGTCCTCCTGGTTGAAACAGTTCAAAACATTCTGTACAGTGATAACCTGCTTAGTCCACAGCCAACAGCATATTATTTCCTCTTCTAAGACAGGAATAGCTGCAGCTCCTCACTGGGAAGGAGCACCCCACCATCAGCCTCTGCTGGCGTTTAAGGAACACCATGCTCATGAGCTGGCTGTATCCTGGGACAAGAACCTCAGTAGCCCGAGGGTCCAGAGGCAAAGGTGCTGTTTTCTTAGGGGGTTTTAGGTTGGTTATATTTTTTAGTTTCTTCACTTGGAATTACTTACAGGCTCATAGCAAAGCCTGGAGAAAGTGAATTTTGAAACAGGGCAAGGAAACATTTTACAAAAATCACCGGTTTGGAGAGCCTTCTGGTGGGATTTTCTGGAGCAGCTCCAGGTCATGTCCATTCCTGGCAGCTGCCCAATGTCACCTCAACTGCTGCCTTGGTGCCTGCCAGCTCGAGGGGCACAAGAGCCCCAAGTGGGGCACGGCACTGCCTTCTTCCCCTTCTGTAAATGCTGGAAAGTGGGGGTCACCCCTCAAAGGAGGGTTCTGGCATCGCTCTGCTCTGGCTGCTCCTCGTTGGTGGAAAAGGGGGAGAAAAGATGGAAAGATCTTTGGCTGAATGCAAAAATGTGTTTGTGACTGTCTAATAACTGGGGTTACTGCAATAGTTAAATATAGACACTGTGTTACTGGTTGCCGTGTTGCTTGAGGAGAGCAGTTTGCAAATCTAGTGAACATAAGCATTATTTTCAGTTGAAAACTCACAACTTTTCTTTTTTCTTAGGCAGCTGGTCAGACCATTCTTAGTTTGCTCAAGGTATTTGTTGTGAACTTCATAAGCATCAACATTTCCCTACCATTATTCATTGTGTAGAATGTTTATAATCATTGGTCATAGCACTTAGATTACTATAAATAAGTATATTAGCCTCCCAACACTTAGGCTGAGATATATATATGACACTAGTATTGAAAACAACAAATGCAGTATTTCAATTTCTATAAACAGTAGTAACCCATGAACAAAAACTGTACTGAAAAGTGTTTTAAATTACCCATAATTTATATGTACTGGTAAGAAGATGTACCACCCAGGGTAAGTGCAAAGAAATAGTTAGCTTTATTGTCAGCATTTGTTTGTCTTAGGCCATGAAGATGTTCTTGATGCTTTTACATTCTAGGTGTACCATCTGCAAAACATTAGCAAGTCATAATGCCATTGGAAGTGTTAATGTGTAAGATACCACAGAACTGTTTTGGAACAATGTAATGGCTTCCTGATAGAGATCTCTTTGGTCTAAGCAATAACCACCACTTCTCTTTAGATGAAGTCAGAAACTGGCAACTTATGTTTCAGAGGTAAAAGTTTGTGGATGCCTTTCTTCAGAAGAGGTTAGGATTAGTTTCTAGAGATCAACCATCAGTGATTGTCTGAGGCATGCCTACTTCTTGACTGGACCTTCTGGTGCAATAATTACTATTCTGTTTGTAACAATGCTGTAGCTTTAAGTTTTTTTCTCTTTGATCCAAACACTAAAGATTATCAATGAGGTATTAGTACTGTAAGGTAAATTAGCCTGATGCCATGAGATAAATTAACATTTAGAATACTACTAAGAAAGCTAAGCACCAGAAGTCAGCAGGGGAGTAACTCTTGCTCAATTTTAGGTTGATGACTAGTACCGAATCTTGAAAGAAGTTGGTAGAGGTAATTCGTTCAAGTTTCAGACAGAAGTGGTGAAAGTGAAGTGAATAGAACAACTCTTTCTACTGTGGGAGCAAGGAGTCAGTAGACCCCGAACTGGGTGGGGAAAGATAACAAGAACACGAATACATGAGAGAGGACCAAGAGATCTGAACAAAGCTCTAAAGTCCTTCATCAGGACCAGTTAGTGAATATTTTGGAGAACTAGAAATTTATTTGGGCAATTAAAGATGAAGTCAGAAAATTAGTACTTGGTCTTACTCTATGTTTTTAGAAACAGCTGCATAATACAGATAATACCGACTGATGTTTGTAAAACGTGTGGATGAAGCCAGGTATTATTAAGAAGAAAATATCTTACATATATGTAGTCTCAAAACATTTATCCTTAGAAGTAGGAATTCTCCTATTAATTCTATTATAGAAATAAATGTCTGTTATAGCTAGCTGGCCCCTGAGAAGTCAGTCTTTGAACTATTCACAATTTCTAATGCCTTAAAATTCTCCTAAAAATTAAGACATACAGTTACCCTCACTTAAAGAAACAAAAGCACTGACGCGATTCAACTTTCATGTTTTCAGATGAATGTAGAAATGTAGTCTACATCTAAGCAAGAGCTCTGTTATTCTTTTATGTTTAATGGAGAGAAATAAGCACTTCTAAGGTATGACTCATTTGAGATATATTTAGCCATCTACTTTAGAATGAGATTAATTGCTTCCTTAAATCTCTTGTTTCTTTTCATTTGCTATAAAGGGTATCTAGATGTCTAGCTCTAGATGTAGATTTCTGTAGTGTAGGAGTCCCTATTTGAATAGATGAATTGTATCCTGACAGATTTAGCAGAAAATACAGGCTGGCTATCTGAGTTCCTGAATCACACATAAATTCCTACTCTTAAAGAAGAAAATATTGCATAATCTTAGATTTCTGTGCCCTCTGCAATTGTCTCAAGATTAATTTAAATTTTTATTCCTTTCCTCACTGAATTTTCTGAGCAACTGTAGGAATGAGGCCTACTGCTATGGGATATGCCATGAGATATATGAAGGGATTACTGTGGGCATGATGGCCTTCTGATGGGTTGATAGGTTATAAGGCTGAGGCCTAATGACCCTTATCACTGCAATGGAAGAGTGACACCCAAACACCTTCAATCTTCCGTGACTAGCTGGAAACCAAGGACATTTATTTTCTGCCATATTTCTGTACTCTTAATGCAGCAACAGGTTGTCCCCTAAGGCTTTTAGACCCTGATTAAGGTTCAGAATATGCCTAAATGTCAGGCTGTAATTAGACAGAGTCTTTCTGTGCCAGTGCTGAAAGCTGATTCAGCCTCACACCGCAAGTGCTCTGTGCCAGCTGAGAGTGTGCCTCCAGGGCTTAGCTTGGCCACATAATCGTCCACTGAGCAGCCTGGGTAGCCCTCGCATGGCACAACGTGTTCTGCACTCACACATCTCTTGATCAGCACAGAACATTGGCTTAGGGGGCCTGTCCAAAATAACCACGTAGGCAGAGCTGCAGGACACTTGCATCTGCTTTTTTGCAGAGCAGCTGCACAGTTTGCTGCTCACCTGATTAGTATTATGACTGTGTAGTTGTCACTGTAGATCATTGCATGTAAGTAAAATAGAGAAGGTAGAATGATGTGTTGGAATTGGTGAATTTTTAAAGCTATTCATTCTTTCTCCCGTGTGAGCTGATTGAATACACAACTCTGAAGAAAAGAGCGCTTTCTACATAGGAAGAACCAAAATTTGATAATACATTAGTGTGAGTAACGAGGAACTAACGAGCTATTTTTAAACTTGTAATCAGACTAATTAAGATTAGGAGATGTCCTAGAGTGGGCAAAGATATTATGTAGAGTCATTGGGATATAATAAGACTGAAATTCTCCACTGAGAATTGGCTTTTACAAAAATGATGTGTTAATCTCCTCAGGAATTTCAAGTGACAACTACACCTCATGCAGTCTGCATCTATAATCATTGCATCCACAGTGTTATTCTTCTTTATTAGCTTCATCACTTACTGCAGAAACAGCTGTATGACATTTTCCTTTAACTGTTATCTCCTGAGAACAGGGAGCTTTGACCAAATGCTTTCTTATCCTGCCTCATATAGATATAATTTTACTTGCAGGAGCAGCACTTTTAATCAATTTTAGTTAGGACTTCTCTTGTCATCTCTGGAATGAAAATTTTTCAACTCATGAAAATATGTTATTATGGCAATGTTTTATAATGCTGACCTATGCATTTGAAGAATATAAATACAAATTTAGGCAAACAAAATTTGTAGTCCACTTGTCTGTGCTTCAGAGTAAAGTGGAAGACTGTCCTTCCAGAAGACATTCACAAAGTAAATGAAAAGATTATGTTTGTTTGATTTTTCATTCCCATGTAAAGTTGAAACTGAAGAATGACTCTTCAAGTTTTTGAGGGAGTGTTCTAATCAGTGAGCTGAAGAACAGCTCCTAAATATGTGAATAGTTAGGCAGTCTTGGCTTTCTAAACTATGTATGTACAGTAATAAAAGAGCAAAACTCCTTAAAATTTACTTTGTTACATTTTCAAACAATGCTTTTAGAACTATAGTTTTAGGCAGATGAATTGCAGCTGAAAATATTTCTTTTTTATGAAGCTAGTCTTGTCCAGATTGTGTCATTAACATACATTATCTTAAAAATAGGCTAAACTAACCATGAAAGTATGTATGAACATTTTGCTCTTCAGAAGAATTTAAAAATCTTATAAAATTCCCTGTCATATCAGTGAACTCTGTGACAGAAGGGAGCACAGTATTAGGATAAAAGTAGCCAAATTGATAGAAGAAATCAGGAGGTAAATCTGTGTTTGGTGACAAACCTCTTATATGCCTGGCGTTAAGAGGATGTGCTATGATGGACTTTTAGCAGGCTGTATTTAGTCATGCTGTATTTTCACAATAACATCAAAAAGCTTTGAGATAGCCAGATAACCTTGATTCGAATTTCACCTACTGAACTCTTCATTAAAATTTTAGTGGCCCGACTCCGGATTTTATTAATCTTGCAAATTCTGTTGGTCTGCCACAAGGGGGCAGATTAGTGCTGTTGAACTCCACGACTTTTTTCCCCCAGCAATCAGCAACTACAAGAAAATGTTCAGACTCATCACTTGGGAATTCTTAAAATACATTGTGGTCTACAGTTTAAATTCCTTATCGATATTGAATGATAAAGGACTTATTTAGATATTTCAGTTAAAAAATTAATGCTCATTCTGAGGAATTGTATTTGTAACTTCTAATGCAAGAAATGAAATTAAATAATATGTTGTCATGAATTTTCCATTCTACTCACTACTCACACACTGTTCAGTTGACCACTGCAAGGTATTGCCACTTTTATAACTTTTATAACTTAAAAAGGGAAGTGAGAAAGATTTAATTAATTAAAGCTTGTTTTCAAAACTTCTAACTCACAGTTTGATAGTAATCATGTTCATACTATGTAGTACCCTTTAAAAATAAAATTTATTTATGAAGATAAATTAAACCAGTAAAAATTAAATTCCATAAATAAACCTATTTCTTAAAAAAACGTGTCTTTATTGTCTCTTTTAACCTTGTTATGGAATTCAAAGTAACACCATCCAAAATTATTTATGTTACAATTAGATCTCATTATGGTACATATTACTGAAAAAGGAAGAGTGCTCCAGCTTCCTGATTTGTCAAGATAAGTCTGTGCTCCAGACCTTAAACATTTAGTGCATGCTAATGTCTAAGTCAAACGAACTGTTAAAGGACCCCCAAATTTTGACCTAGAAAATAAACAACAAAAATTTGCTTTGTGTACCAGAGAAAACCAGTAATAATTCCATTGAATTTATTGCATGCTGTAAAGAGAAAAAAAATTCTGTTAAAATTCTGTTGTAGCATTAGACTATTTTCTGTGCTGAGAAGTTTTAGACTGAACTTGCTACTTGAACTGTAGTATTTTGTTTGAGCAAGTATTTTTAGAACATATTTGTGTTCTAAAGTGTACCTCATTTTGAATACCTATGATTCTAGGAAAATAAGAATATAAATAATAAATCAATAAATTAAGGAGCTGCTAAAAGGATAAAGATAAAAGCATTTTCCACTTCTAACCACAGGTAAACAGAATCGCTACCAGTGACGCCTGCTGAAAGGAAAATAAACGAGACATGATGAATTAAAGTACATCTAACTGCACTTCAGGGATGAATATCACCAAAATACTCTTTCTTCTAGGCCTCAATATGGAGGTTAGTCTATACAGACAGAATCTTCTATCTGCAAAGCCCTTAACAAGCAGATACAGTTTTAAGCACCTGCCTCTTAAGCATGTGCAAAATGAGACCATTCAGAAGGTTATAGTTTGATAGTAAATAGTGGCTTTACACTGTAAAAGCAAGCCATCTTCAGAAGTATCAGGTCTCCTATGTAAGACAAGATAAAAAAAAAATCTTAATTTTAGCAGAGTTGCAATTAATCTTACAAGAGGATGGCAAGTGTTTTTTTTCCTGGAACAAAATGTCTCAAACCAAATAAAAATAACCTGAGTCTGAAACTGACATCACAAGTACAAAATGTCAGCTCAGATGTTTCAGGCATGAGAAAGTATAGGAAATAAAATCTAGCTGGTAATTTCACATTATACAAATATTTATTTATATGTGTGTGTGTGTAAAATATATAGATGTAGTGATAAAAACTGTCAAATGTAATGGCATTTGATTAAAATATTTGACATATTAAATTCTGATGACAAATTCAAACACAAATTATATAAATGGGATTATATATCTTCATATGTATAAATACACATCTTCAAATGTCTGGATTTGGTAGAAATGAGCAAATGCCATAGATCTCTTTTCTCAGTCTGCAGGTCATATGTATGTGGGATGAACTACAGAGTGGTGATTGTTCTAAGATTGAGCGAAAGGCATTACAAAGCCTTGTTGTTGAAATCTATGCTTTATTTTTAAAAGAGCAAGATTTCAACTTGCCTTTACCTTTTTCTTGTTAAGAACAGTGTTATTTATGCTTCCATAATTGTTATGTATACTTCTTGTATTTTCAAGCTAAAATTTCATAGTTAGTATTACCCATGGTAATAGTTAATGAGAAAAACAGAAATGTATTTATTATGCCAAATATTTATTCCATGCTGCCATTACTCCTACTTGTAAATCTGGTGGGTACTGACCTTATTCATTGTGTCCAGGACATTATGTAAGGGAAAAATATGCATAATGTTGTTGTGGACAGTACATCCCACACTTAAACAGAATCAAAGTACTCTTTAAGACATTTTCTACAATCTAACCAGAGATACAGACCAGATGGCAGACATTCAGCATGCTCTATTTGTAAATTCCAGTGCGCTCTTTAGAATCTTTCTGGATGCTAACAGTAGCATTTTTACTTTCTACGCACTTTAAAACATCATTCAGGATGTGTATCTGATCTTTTCTCTTTGATTTTGCTTTTAGTAACAAAGTAGAATGACCAGACACTTTTGGAAAGCAGTGACGAAGGTGATGGTAAGAAAGTGGGTTTTTTAAATTCAGTTTTATATTATAGTATTCATAGAATTAAAATGTTGGAAAATTAATTTAGAATCTTAATGCAGTGAAAAAATGGAATCTACTGATTAATAGCTTTTCAAATATTGACCTCATATCAAACACAGTATGAAAGAAGACTTGATGTCATTTATAATGTTGTTAAAGATTATCTTGTTGGACTTGGATTTTTTGACAATATATACTTATATATATATATATGTATATATAAGTATGCATATGCATATATGTTAGCTGCACGATAGTGAGACAATTAGTAAATTTATTACAGTTAGAAAAAATAATTTCACTTCTGATTTTTAGGAAGGTACTTTTATAATTGTTTTACAGATTTTTTGGCAAAAGATTATACATTTCTACAAGAAGGCGGAGAGCACACAACTGAATAGGATTTGAATTGATTTAATTTTATTTTGTTTCTCTTTCTCAATAACTATTTTCGTACTTTGAATTATGGTTCCTATATGTTCACCATCCTGGAAACTGTAATGTGTGTTAAATGCATGTTTAGCAGTTTAAAGTAAACAAAGACTGAAGCCCTCTAGTACCACTAGATGTCATCCTGTAGTCATTGAGGATGTATGGAAAGTCGCAGACTACTAACTCATACAGGTTATGTGAAAATTGATAGAAAATTGAAAATGAGTGCCCCACAACAAATACTTTTGGTTTCAAGTAGTAATAAAAATATCTTGTACAACTTTTTAAGGTATCAGTGTAAGGCCAGAAAACAAGATATATGTGAATATTGTTTTTGTAACAGCATGACAGTAATCGCTGACGCATTTACTCAGAGTTGCAGTAAATACACACTTCATATGATCTCTGGGAAATTTAATAATATTAAAAATGGGGACAGACTACAAAGGCATTGTGAGTGCAATGCAGTTATACAATCTAAGGTTTATTCTGCAGTGCCACCATTTGTATCCAATCTTGATTTACTGCTACAGATGGGTTTCACTTAAAACCCTGGAGATGAATAACTCCTAAGTCTGATGATGTTCAACACTCATTTCCAATTTTGCAAATGTTCCCCATGTTTAGAATGAGACTAACTCCTGGAACCAATTTTTCATAACCTTTACTGTGCTTGAAATCCAGTCTCGGATCCAAAATTTGCTGCCTCAGTATATCTCTACCAAGAGTACTGTGGCCCCTGGGACCTTATTTGACAAAGCCTATTCAGTTTGCTATTTGCTACGATGGCTTCATAATGAGAGAAAATATCCATGAAAATCTACTTTTCCAGCGCTTCAGTTCTGCAGACAATGCCTGTAGCCCAAAGGCTCATCTTGTTAGTAATGGCCCCAATTCTGACCATTTCTCTACAGGCAAAGAGCTCTTGCTGATTCACCTTTGTAAATAAAAACAAATTTCGTTTTCTAATTTCTCTCATGAATTTTGAGAAAAATTCAAATTTCACTTATCTATGAGTCTTGTTTAGACATGTTTTTAGTAAAAGTTCATTAAAAAAATTTTTATTTCTTAGTTTCATTGAATTTCCTGTTGGTAATGGTGCCAGCAGGGAGTGGAGAGTCTTCAGATCTGTTCATGGTGGAAAACCTCCATTTGTGGCACTAGTCTCTTCAAGATCCAGGAGGCTGTCAAAGTTTGTGGGCAGCTTTTTTAGTGAATGCCTGAGTAGTTAAACCTATAAGTGGATCACTACAGGAAGAAGCTTTCTATCCTGTATGCACTTAATATTTGTCATTAGTATATGTGAGCAAAAGATATGAAAATATATGTAATTTTGAGTTTATTTATTTTCAGGATTAACCTAATAAATTTTTATTCGAATACAGGTATAATAAATGTAGCTTGTTATTTCACCAGTCACACTCACTCCCTCTACATTGGATAGTATAAGAGAATAAGCTTAATATATTATATTATATACTGGGACATATATATATATATACACACACAAGTGTATTTCACATAGCCTTTCATAGGTAAGTCTGCTACTGTTTTAGGTCTGGCCAAAGTATGTTCTTTCTTTCTTTCTTTCTTTCTTTCTTTCTTTCTTTCTTTCTTTCTTTCTTTCTTTCTTTCTTTCTTTCTTTCTTCCTTCCTTCCTTCCTTCCTTCCTTCCTTCCTTCCTTCCTTCCTTCCTTCCTTCCTTTCCTTCTTTCTTTCTGTTTTGTTTTTTGTTGGTTTGGTTTTTTGGGTTTTTTTTTGCATACACTGAGTATGATGTAGCATTCTTTGTAAGGATCCAATAAAAATAAGGCTTGAATCAGAGTCACTAAACTTTCCTGAGATAATGAGGATGCTTCCAAGAGGTTTTGGTATTTTGTGCTATGCCCTTTGTTGCTCATACTGGCTTCAGCTGATATAAGCATGACCACAGAGATGCTTTACATCAGCAAGTTTAAGTAGAAAAGATGGGTTGAAACTTGGAGAAAAACATTTATCAGCTTAGCTAGGTACATGTTTCTGTTGACCTAGTCAGTAGGCCTCAGTAGTCTTCACTGTCTGTGGCATGATTTTCTGGCTAGACAGAAAAGCTGATATAAAAATGAAAAACATAAGGCTGCTTAATGTAATAAAAATGGAAAACAGAAAATTAGCTGTCTAAAATAGCTGTTAGAATGAGAACTTTGGATATGTGAAGGAGTTGCAGATACCTGGAGAGAGGAGATGGATACCTGGGATCCCAGATCAACAAGTTAAGATGGGAAGGGCGAGAGTCATGTAACCTGTTTTCAGATGTCGTGGGCACCTGATTTAACCTCAGCATCTTATGATTAGTGGAGAGAACTAAACACTTCTAGGGAGTAATTTCACCAACTGTATTAGCAGGAGAGGAGCTATGCTTTAGAAGTACTTGTTTCTCTCAATAGCACAGGGAGACTGGGTGAATAATTCAAAAGCATATTAGTACAAGTGAATCCTAAGGTGACCATAATGTACATGACCTGTGTTATGGATATCATAATATAGTGATGGGGGCTCTCACTTGCAGCTCAAATCAAAGTGTGGGGGAAAGAGCCTCCTTAGCCTTCCTTCCTGCAGAAATTCCTCAAGCTTTGCTTGCAAAACATTCTAAAACTGATAGGTGTTTGGTACCAAATCAATAAATCAATCAGGGAGTTTTTGGCTGCTTTATTGACATCTCTCTACATCTACAACTATATAAAATATAGTTATCTCAAGCTCATTATGGTTGTGCTTTCCTTCCATTTAATGTAAAGTTCATTGGCTGAAGCCCGAAGTCACAAACAGTCCCATGAAGTTTTGTTAGACAAGAGTATCTTATCTGAAGTGTTTTAGGTATCAGATTACTCACAGACATACTCCTTGTATGAAGGGCAGTTGTGGGGTTTCTTTTTCTGAACAGTATTAAAATTAAGTATTTCTGTAATATTAAGTAAAATGTGCACTATGAGCATCATGAACTAGTCTCAGAGCTGTGGGATAGAGTTTAAGCAACATTTTCATATTATAATACACTGAAAAGTTGCAATGTGAAGTTTTTTAAATTGATGGAGCTAGAAAAGTAACAAAAGTTAACCAAGGAAGTGCCATGCTGTTTTTTTAACAAATAGTGCATTGCTGCTTTAACATGAAGTGTACATTCTTTCACAGAAAGAATCTCTGTGATTCCATTTTTTGCAAAGATCAGGCAAAGACTGACCTCATTTTATTGGTAGCTGGTAACAGAAGACAAACCTGTTTATGTTCCAGAGGAATTAATGTCATGATTGTGGTGAAGTCAAAGAAGAGGAATTTGGGAGGGTTTGCTCATTAGTGATCTTTCTGGGCAACATTTCAGTGCTCCTTCTTTTCTTTCATCTCATCTATTTTTATTTTATTCAAACAGTATAGAAAATTTGTCTTTGTTTCTGAAGTTGTTCTTCATAAATATGGTTTGCTATACCTGTGCTTATGTTGTTGTTACAAGGAAATTTTGTAATATTTATAAAATCCTAATTTGTGACGGCAAAGATGTTGAGGAATTATTAAAAATATGTCAAACTTATTCTTCTGCCTTCTCTTGAACTTATTTATTCATTGAATGAACCTGAGGTGAGATCTGGGACCTCAGGAATATTTACATAAAAGAATAGAGAGATACTGATATTCAGTTCTATAAATGGGTTTGGAGTTAATATGAACCACTTATTTTTTGGACTAGATTTTGTCATTTGTGGATTGTCTCAAAAGTACAGATCATAGTATTTGTGGAGTTACCTATTTGTCCATACGTTCTTGTCATATATGCAGGGAAAAAATCTGGGATAGAATAAAAGGACATGCCTAGCTAGAATTAAATAAAAAAGCAGGTAATCAGTGATAATGAAAAAAAGAGTGACTAAACAGTCAGATGGTATTTTCTAAAGTCTCTCCAGCTTCTGTCCATGACCTGAAGACAATGATGGCAGAACTTCTTCTCACAGTGCCTCTGTAAATAAATGTTCTACTGGTTTTGATGGAGAGAGATCTCAAAGTAAGGGGATACTTCTCCTCACTGGGAAGCAAATCCCTTTTTCTTTAGTGTAAAGAACATGCAGTGTTTTCCTAAGGGTGACTAGTCTTGCCTATGTCCTTGCCAGCACAGTGGAGGCCTTCTCTGTGTGCTCTAGTGCTGCTTGTAACTTCAAACTCTGGCCATCCTTTGCCTTGCCTTTCTAGTTTACCACCATCAGCTGCTGGTAACTCCCTTATATTCAGGAGGAAAAATGTGAAGTGAGGAGCTGGTGAGGAGCTGCATCCTTTCCTACCATCCTAATAAAACTTACCACATGTAAATCTTGTTCTACACCTATCTCAGTTCCACCTCTGATGATTTGAGATGATTTGTGATCAGTAATCTGATTGCCCAGGAGTACTGCATAGAATACCAACTACATTCAAGTGCAGTGTTTGTCCAGGTTTTCTTTGTCCCATCAGCTTTAGGTCTTTCCAGGGTTTGAAAGGCCTGTGATGTGCTGCTGTACCCACTTAGTGCTACTCTGACTCAGTGCTCCTGCCTGGTACACTCCACTATCCCCAAGACTTACCCCAAAAATTCAGATCAGCAAACACAAAATGGTTATTTTCCATATTTTTTTCTCTATATTTTTATGTACTTTTGGAAGGAAGGTAGAGAATATTTCCTTTGTAGTTTGAGCATAGTGATTTGGCTGATTCTTTGAGTGGCAAGATATACAATGCTTTTATGTGTGTAATCAGATGAAAAGCAAGCATTCTGGCTGCCCTTCACCTTTAATGTACATGGAGATGGGCTGCCCATTCCTTTCTGTTGCTTCCTTCCAGAAAGAAAATTTTTTTGAAGACAAAATATTTGTACAATACTTTGGCCTTTTGGAGATGAATGGTGCCTTCAGATAGGTTTCAGTTTCTTGAGTTGAAGTCTTTCCCTCAGGCCTGAGTAAATCTAAAGTCTTTATAGTAATCAATATTCATAGGGAGCTACTTTCTAAAATGTAATGGTTAACTGGCTTCTATTATCAGTACAGAAAGCTAGTTAAAATCCCTTACTAATGTACTTTATTATTTCTCATCATATTTCTCTTCTGACATATCAATAATCCACAGTCATGTCTTTTGCTTTAATGATTGCTGAAGTTTATTTAGAAGTTTGAAGACAAATTGCTTTGTTATGTGTCTTTATATACATGTATTAAAAAAAATCAAATCCCCTTGTTTGCAGCTCAAATTCTATCTTGGTGGCCGTCTCTTGCTCTGTGTGACACCCTCTATTTTTGTTGTGAATGGTAGAAGTAAACTTCAATGCAGATAAAGGCTTAAAACTCACACTACTATAAAAAGTGTTTGTTAATCTTGGATTTGGAGAGACTTACATTTGTCTGTGTGTGGTCAACACACAGTATAAGCCAAACTGATTGCACAAAACAGTTGTTTATGTCTAGTTAGGTTCTTAGACTGCCCTCATCACTGAAACACTTGTACTCCTGCTAATATGCATTGGGTGCACTAAACTGCCCATCCCACGTTTTCACTTGTTTCTTTTCATGTTTTCATCAGGACATTTTTCTGTTTCCTTCCCTCTCCTGGTTAGATTATTTATTTGTCTGTATCTGAAGAGCTCTTTTCATCTTATTTGTCAGCCTATTGCTTAATAGAGAAGTTGCAATTCCTACTAATATTAGCAGTGAAGGATACAGAGCCCTTCTGCTTCAAATTTTGCTCCTTCTTTGACTAGCAAGCAATTCTTCTGGGTTTTTTTTTGTCTTACAGACCACTACAGCTGTATGTGACAGGTCAGCCCTATCTTTCGGCTACAGCAGTATTAATATTTTCTTCAGGTACTCAGGTTCTGCTTCAATACTTTGTTACCCTCTGTTGACAATGATTTACTTTACTTGTTTTGCAACGTTTTACTGATTTGTATTGCTTAAAATGGTTATATTGTTCTATTCTGTTTAATTATGTCACTATGGTCTGGAGACGAATAGTTTTGTTTTTCTTTTCTTTTTTTTTTTTTAATCTATTAGTTGTTCTCTGAAGGGTAAACTGTCCCTAAAAGAGTCTTAGTTATGATGCCTTGGAGATTGGTTATTTTCTGCAGGTTTTTTATATCCCCACTTATCATAGACATAGCACTAATAAAAAGCAAGCAATGGAGAAGCATTTGGTGGATGATCTGGAGGCCATCCTTCAGACAGAAACATAGAACAATAGTTTGAGATGTCTAAGTGTATTCTTGAGTTTCTAGAAGGATTACTTAGACCTCAGGGAGAAAGCAAATCTGCTTAATATGAAAGACTTGTGAGAAAAACATGACAAAATAAAGCCTTAATTTTTAGTGGTAGGGTGGGAGGGAAGCATAAAATACTCAAAAGTCTTGGCCTCGCACATTCTGTAAAGGAGGAATGTGGGGATAGTATTTGCCAAAAAGAGATCTGGTTTTGGTTAAAGAAATCTTAGACCTAATGTGGATTCTAGGGATAATCCAAGAGAAGTAGCATAAAGTGTATCAGCTTTGAATATTAATTGAATTGTATGTTTTCTCAGTATCACTGAAATGTGTAGTTCAAGACATTCTTTGGCCTTCTCTTAGGCTGTAAAACTCTGGCTTTTGAAGTTTCTGGGAAAAAAACCCCAAGGAATTATCTGGTTATTTCACTTTCTTGTGAAGCTTAAATTTTATTTACTTAAAAATGCGTTACATGAAATAGCACAAAAGAAATACTACTAAAAACATTAATGAAAAAACCTAAATCATCACTCTGGAAAAAATACAAGATGTGGAATTGTGCTGCAGACTAGATTCTTCTCAGATTACTTTTACTGTCCTAAAATGAGTGTTCAGTCATTTCCCCTCAGTGACTGATGTTGATTGACTACAGAGGAAGCAAAACCAACCAGCTCAGACTATATACCGAACTTCATGTCTGATTTAGGGGAGACAAATCTGCTCTGAGGTATTGTTCATTTACTGTGCTGACTCCATCTTTGGAGATACTCAGGAGCTGTCTGGGCATGGTGCTGGGCAGCCTGCTCTAGGTCACCTTATCTGAGTAGAATGTTTGGATGAGGTAGAGACACTGTAATTAGAAAGTAGCAACATGTTAATTTGTAAAGAGAAAGGTGACCTAATAAATTGAATAATGTGATATAGTTTTCTTACAAATTTCTTTAGGCAGTACTATCTCTGGCTTCCTCTGCTAAGCAATCTTTGTGCTGTTATGTGCTTTTGATTATTGAAAGTGGGGATCCTCAGGAACTGGCTGAATATAGGTCTGTTTAAATTAGTCAGGCAATAAAAAAGAAGGAAACTTATGTGGCTATCAGTGGTGACTGATGCTTACCTTTGACTCAGTAAGCACCTTGTTCTGTTGAGGTTGCTCATACCCTGAAAGGCAGTAGTTTAGAGGATGAGGAGTGTTTAAGGTACTTTCTTAGCTTGTTTCCTTCTTTAAGAAGAGATGCCTTATGAGGAAGCTTTCTGCAGTGCTTTTGGTATTGTAAGTTCAGTTTCCTCTGTATCCCTTCTCTTGATTTCTGCAGTAAAACATTTCCCTGTTCCCTATGGATTCCCCTTCTCATCTCCCATCACTATTTTTTTTTTCTCTAAAATAATTGCATTCTAATTACAAGGACTAAGAATTCTCAGATAGTTTCTTTTAACTTAGAAGGGTTTTCATCTAAGTAATTTGTGTTAGTAGAAAGGTATTGGACACCAGTCTGTACTGAGATTATCAGACATTCATTGCAGGTTTTGGTTCAGATGGATTTCCTAAGCAGTTGCATAGGCCCTGCTTTGCAGAAAGAAAAGGCTTTAGATTTGTTAGTTTGCTCTTTGGCACTATGAACAAATGGTTTAGGTAAGTCCCACACAGTGGATGATGTTCCAGCATGGTGCTTTGTAGTCAGAATGAAGGTGGCAGATTTTATATTCAGTCCAAACGTGCTATAGTTTAAACTTTTTCTTTAATTCCAGCTGCTGACTTACTGGTAATAACAGGAGTAGCATTTGGAGATTTTTTCACAGAGAATGTTTTCCAACAGATATGATTAAAAAATAGAAATCCTTCTGCTGCTTCCAAAACTAAACCAAAACAAATGTATTTTTATAGTTTTAGTGCCAAAATAAACAGAAAGTTTGTATGCTATATGGGCAAAACTGGCTCTAAAGCAATAAAACTCTTTTTCCTCCCTAAATTTCCTATTTCCACCTGCACTTGTTACTATTAATATTTTGTTATCTATATTATCCTGCCCTTTCAACAGTCAATAAAAAAGCAAAATAATCTTTCCTGACACTCCCCAGTAAACTCTGTATTTAGAGAACTGTTCTAAACATCACTGCCGAAAAACATGTCTTTTTTAAGTACTTTCATCTATCACTGGTATGCAATGTCTTTTCAGATGCAAGTAGCTGGAACACCAATTTAACTGAGCCCTCCTCATTGTTGTTCACCACATCTTAAATAATGGAAAGTAGAAAGCAGATTCCTCTTCCCCACATCTGTGAAAGTAAAACCAGAAAATGTAAGTTATGTCAAATAAGCTGTTTTGCACATATCCTCTTTTTCTTTACATTGAAAATGGCATGTGTTTGATACTTCATGGAGATTAAAATCTTGAATTTGAAAACTATGCCTCTGACCCCTTGCAGAGGGGGTGCCTGAAGATTTGTGCCTGAATCTAAACACCTTATCCCTTCCCTCTTGTTTTCCTGAGCAGTTGCACACAAATTATTTGTACCAGTGCTGTGACTGTCTCTGAGTGGTGTATGTGTAGTTTGGTCATGGGACTGGAAAGGGCTCTTCATCAAAAAGTTAGTTGGACTGTAACTTACATCTGGAATACATCTATGGTTTATTTATGGGGCATCTTGTCCTGAGGCTTCCAGGGAGACAAAACTAAGAAAGACTGCTTCTTCCTAGCCTAGTTGTTCCTTGATGGAGTACTCCAGGCAGGTGCCTATTTTTAAACTTTTGGGATGCTTATATGTGTTTTAGCCTCTTCTTTCTCCTCAGCAGTTCAAGTCCTACAGATCCACAGACAAGGTAATAACGATTTTAGGCTCCTGTCAGTAAAATCTGCAGAAGCATTAATGATATGAGTGTTGGCTTACAATGTCTTTATTGCAGTGGGGTGTAACCAGTCTGAACTTGTACTGCCATGGAAATGGCACTGGGTGGGTGACAGAAGCCAGTATCTTATAGGAAATACAGCTGCAATTTGGGCATGTGCAATGGAAGAATCTTCCCCCTAGTCCACAGAAAACCAAACAAGGAAGCAAGGGATGGTACAGAATTGGATGAGAAGAGTAGAACTCCCTCTCGCCGTCGTCTGCCACCACCCACCATGAGTTAACCCTGATGCAGAGATAGGTGGCACTGTGTTCTTGGGGATGGCAGAGCAGGGCTTCACAGCCAGTGGTGCTTAACGTCGTTGTCAAGGACAGAGCTGCCCTTCTTGGGGACCTCGCCCTTAGGTGTCACAGCTTTGGCAATAAATTCAGGTGATCTGTTTTGTTTGGAGAAAATATTTTTTGCTTCATGTTTACTGCATAATGTTCTTAGTTTACGAAGACTGCCGTGTTACACCTCAGAGTGCTTAATTTCACTTGAAAGTGATTAATTTGTGTGGGGCAGGGGGGACCTGGTAAAGAGTTGTTCTCTGCAGGGTTGTTAATAGCCACAGGGACTTATTTAGAACTGAGAAAATTGAGAGAGGTTGAAGGCCAGCGACTAACCATCTCATGGTCTGGGAGCTAGAGTTAGCCAACATCAAACTGAAAATAGATTGCAAAGGCTGGATTAGCTTGAAACAGTAAGTATAATTTACTCTTGGACTGCATTTATACATTCCTGTGGCAAATTATCCATGTTTGATTTATATAATCTTTGTCAAAGATGTGTTTTAATTCACTGCAACTTGCTGTTTTGCATGAAGAAAATTCCACAATCTTTCTTGTGTAGGAGGCTGTATTAGATTATGAAAATAGTTTATTCTGGCCTTAAAAGCAAATAATCCATTTTCAGCTCATTTTTATCTTAGTTTTTGAGCAAGTTGCATACCACTCCTGGAGTGCAGCAGCGAAGCTAACAAGGTGATTGACTCCATTTCTAGAGGTCTGATTTGGCACTTTCCTTCAGACTTGCGCTTGCTACTGTCTCCATTTGACCCAAACATAGTGAGATGAGAGCCAGGTTCTGAGGCTTTGGATGCAGAAGTGTCGAAAGGTGATTATAAAGTTATCACTGTTTTTTCTGTTATTTTTTTGTAGATAGGGTTGTGCCTGTCTGAGTACAATGGGCCTGCTGATGTTCTTGATGTGTCTGTATAACTAACTGCCCCACATTTGGTCTGCACCTCACTTCACTTGAAGAAATGGGATGCCAATATTTTTCTTTGTACGATGGAAAAATAAGAAATATAAAATATCTGAAAGGGACATGCCTTTTAATATGTTTCTTTCATTAAAATTACAACTTTAAAGAAAAGGAAAAAATGTTTCTTGAAGACAATATATAGATCAAGACAGCATATGAAGAATCAAAATGAAAGACACCCTGGTTTTATTTCACTGATAAAGCATGCAAAACTATTACAGAAAAGACTGTAACATTCCAAGTGTTCCTGCAGGTTTGTGCCTGTGGTGGGGATCTTTTGGCAATATTATAAAATAGACAACTAAGCAGAATCTATGAACTAAATGCAGAAATATGTTTCTTTCTTTGGTTATAAAAAAAAGCAGATGGGGAGATGAAAATATAGCAGACCTAACATCTAAAAAGCAGTGTCAGCTTTTATAAGGTGACAACAGTATCTGTAAAATTTAAAAAAATCAATGCCTATCCCTCCCAAAATACAGATTTGGGGGGGTGCAGCCAAGATCATATTTTTTTTTTTTTTGCTGACCAGCCTTCGCATACGAAGATCCGGGGGAGGCCTCTTTTCCTTTCAGACCTTCCAGCCTGCGCACTGGATTTTTTAGGTGAGACACAGGGCACGCAGATCTGAGCCCACCCTTTAATCCCGAGGTTCAATCTACCGGGCCAAAGCGATTCTGGACAGTGGCAGCTGAGGTCCTCCTCAGGACGTAGGCAGATTGCCCCCTTGCAGGGCTAACGAGCTCTGCCTGCCCGGGGAGTATCCCCAACCGGGAATCGAACCCAGGCCCCGGCAATTACTGTGCCGTATGCTTAACCACTACACCACCAGGGCTCCCGCAAGATCATATTAATCAAAACATGATTGAGCACCCTCCCTTCCAACAAACTGTAAGGAAGCACTAGTTATACTGTAAAGCCAAAACAAAGCTAAAAGCAGTAGCATGCTGCTAAATACTTGAGATTTATGGAAGTGAGCAATAAGTATGAAAGCAGGTTATTGCAAAACTATGGCGCATTACCCTTCAAGCAAATGAGAAAATAATTTGTTAGAAACTAAAATACTGATTATTTACTTCGATGCATTTTAAGGAGCAACTTAACGAAGAACTGAGTGGTTGATCACACAGAATTATACACATATTAGAGCTCCTCAGGACATACAGTTAAGAAACTCTATTCACATAGATTTGTTTCCAGTATATTGGTCCAGTTAAGGCTGATGTAAAATATTTGAAAAGGACAAAGGTAGTAGGCTGTATCTCTGAATACCACTATGACTAAGAGAATGAGATATACTTTTACACCAAAGTGATGGATAGCTGAGATTACATTATATATGTTCCAGAAAAATCTTATTTAAAGGCATACATTTTAAGGTCAAGAGAATCCAGTAAGGTCAGAAGAAGACATCTCTTTTGATCTTCTCTATAAAAACCATAGATTTTCTGCCAGTAATTTCTGCCTCAAGCCTGGAATTTCTCTAGAACAGCTCATGTCATAAAAATTTTTCTTTAATTTTCTAGTAATGTAAGTACAAAGAAATGTGATTTTTTGAACAGTGGCAGTCCCCCTCATCTGTATTTCTGATTATCTATGGAAATGGCAACAGGTCCTGCTGCTGCTCTTCTTCACTCTCTAGTGTCAAAGTTTGTTCCCTTTTTTTTGCATTGCTCTGGCCTTTGATGTTTTGATTGAAATAATACTGAGATGTTTGGCTTCCATTACAAATTTTCTTAGAATTATTTACTTTGGATTCCACTGTCTTGGTTGCTTGAATAAGAGATAAAATAATTATCAAAAATTATAAGGAAGTTGCCTTTTAGACTTAGTTGGAGGATGTCACTAAGACTTTGGATGATTCTCTTTATTGACCTTAGGACTCAATGTAGGATGCCAAACTAAAAAATCTCTTTCTTGTTTTTCTTTTTTTCCTTTTATTCCCCACCCTCCACAACCTGTCTATTTATAACTATTTTTTCCATCATTCAATAGGGGAAAAACTTAGATGAGAACCATTTTCATACTGCACAAAGTTAAAAACTTTACACTTCCAGTATTGCTGATTAATCACCCCATTTCCTATCCTAGAAGTCTTTTTATTTTCTCTGACTCACTTGCAAAACCTAATCTGTTCAATTTTGCCTAATTTTTTTTCTGAAACTCCCCTTGTGTTAGAGGACTATATCTGTGGTGCACAGCTGGGGAGTGAGTTTGCAAGTGTACAAGAATGAGCAGACTGGTAGCAGCAGGTCACTACTGAAACCCACCCACAAGGGCTGGCAGCAGAGGATGCCTCCTAAGATGTTCTATTGTTTTCCACTCAGTGAATGTGCCGGTAACTAACAGGAGAGAAATGTTGAAAAGAATTTGTTTTTTTCTGAGATCTGTAAGCCAAGTTAATTGTTTTGTTTGCCTGATTTATTATACTTGAATGAATAAAGTACGGTTAATACTGCACTTTGAGCAAGAAGTTAAAGCCAGAATAATCAAAAAGAAACTCATCTGGTTGGAGCACCTAAATTTTATATGAGGGAACTAAGTTAGAGATCCTTTTTAGAATGTGGATATCTATATCTCGCATCAGTTCAAAATGGAAGCATATAACAGCAAACATAATATATTATGCCAATATATTATCTGTCTCTAATATAATTTTCCAAGTATCTGTTTCCGAAAAAGAGAAGTTTTCCTATTTTTTTATACATTCTAAGTATTCTGTCCAAGTCAAATATTGAAATGCAAATGGAAATTAGTGATTATTATTTGGTCTCCAAAACAAAATGTATTTGACCTGATGGAAGTGTTTGGGGCTTTCATAAATGTGTCATCAATGTCAAATATCAGTTACTTGACATAATACCTAATATTTACTTCATTTTCTCCTTATGAGCAATTTGGGAATGAAAGTATTTTTTCATTGTTCCTTGCTTGTTTAGATAATAACGCAGATCAAGCAGAAGTCATTCCAGAGGCAGGGTTAGAGCACCAGGCTACAGCTAATCCCATAGCTGCTTCCCGTAAGGCCTTGTACTCACCCCCTGGTATCACACAGTTGTGGCCAATTATGTTCCTGCATGTTGAAATTGCCACAGACTGTATGTAATAGCTTTTCACTCCCCATCCTACTCCTTGCACAGCGATCCAGCATCGCTGCAGGGTACTGCTATGACCTGCTTGAATCTTTTTTGGCTCTGCAAGGTTGGTATGTCTGCCCATATAAATATCAACAAGCAAATTTTTAGCATCATTTTACTATTTTTTCTTTCCCTTTCTTGCCTCTTCATCTAACCCTAGACTACGAATCATCACTAGATAAAAGCTTTCCAAAGGAGGCTCATCTTGCATTACTGCTCAGATGAGAACATAGTTGTTGGGGTAGGGAATTTTCCTTGTCAGAGACATTTACAGAGGCTGTTCTGCCATGAGGTGGTAGAACCTTGTTCCAGAGTCTGAGATCCGCAACATCTTTGGAGTCTTGATATCATGACAGTTTGTGGGCTGAAAGCTGTCCAGTGTTACTGCTGGTCTGTTGATTAAGAGGCTTATGGCTTAGAATTAGGAACAGTAATTAAATCCAGAAGAAAATGTGGATACATCAGAATGCATACAAGCCTGGAGTAATGTGTTCCTAATACTCCTAGCAAACAAATTGTGATTTGTGTGGCTTTCCTTTTCTTCACTGAAGGACAGTGTAGGAATAACTGTAGGAAGCTCTTGGTCTGGGAGAAAAAGGTTGTCTTTGGAATAAATATCACTGTGAAAATTTTCCACCCTAAGCCTTTCATTAATTTCTCCATGTCATCTTAGTATATTTAAACTCTGTAAGAAATTATGCTGCAAAAAGTTCTTCCCACGTGTAATTTTTCCTCAAGTGAAGTGCATACCTTTCAAATTATAAACTTCCTACTTGTCCTAGGAAAATTCTCACTATATAAATAATTGAACTCATCTGCAGTGAACACAAGTATTCTTTCTCTAGCAGTCTAAAATATATGCCTAAATACACATCTTGTACTTAGTGCTTTAAATAGTAATTACTCCTGTGAAGTCACTGGAAGCCCTTAAAAGGATTTGACAGTTTCCCCACAATCTTTCAGTGAATGTAGTAGCTGGGCTATGCAGTGCAACATCTACTGATAATTCAGCAGCTGAGGAACTCAGCAAAGCCTGCTCCAAACTTCTCAGCTGTTGACAGGCTTGACTTGCTGAGAACACTGGTTAAATATAGCACAAGCGAGCTGAGCTCAACAAAGTCATTGCTGTAACACTGTGTGAAGAGACCAGAAGAGGGGAAATACAATCTGAGAACTAAACTGCCAAAGCCTAACACCACCTAGCAACAGTTGAAAAAACTTTTAAACAAAAGTCTGGGTGAGACACAGACAGAGGATACCTCCTACTTCTCCTGCCTGGGATTTCTGCGAGAAGCAGCTTCGGTCTTCTCTTCTCTACCTTGTTTCCTTCACTACTTCAACTGCTGGTAGAGCTAGAAAAGTGGGAAAAGTTTCTATCTTTGTGCTCTCCTGGGCTGGATCATTCTACTCCTGTGGTAGTGCTGTGGGACAGGCTACTGCGATCTTGCAGTGTAAAGGATATATTCTAGGTCCGTGTTGCTGACAGGTAAGACTGAGTTAACCACTCCATTGCTTTTATTTTTTTTTACAAGAACTTTTATTTTCTAGTGTCTTTTTCACAAAAATTTATTTTCTAATGTCTATTGTCTCTTTCCTTCTTTGAACAGTCTTCTGAGTGATTTGGAAATGCCAATAGATGAAAGCTGGGATAAAAGTTTTAGAGGCTTTTTTATGTTTCCATGATAGAAAAGCATTGCTTAAATAACTTTTGCAGTTCTGGGAACAAGCATAATGAAGTAGCTAGTAGTAATATGAAAAAATATGCATAGATTTTGACATGTATCTTGTTTATATCTGCTTACATGCAGACAGAAGATAAATCCACATTTAATAATAGAATACATATCGTCCCTGACCAGTGATAAACTAGCAGCTATTAAAAACAGTGACAACCTTCATGATAAACAAGAGGAAACAGCCATTCAGTAACAGAAGTAACCAAATAGTTTGTGACCCAGCGCGTTTGTACTTTTTGTTTCCTTACTAACTTTCAGGACATACCTGGTGCCTTTTGTACTACCTCTGTGACAGCTGCTCTTGGTTCTTTCTCTAGTGCTTATTTACATAGAATGACTATTAATCTCTGCTGCTTTGATTAGCAGCATAAAGCAACAGTCCTGAGGACTGATCTTATGTTTATTGTACCTAAGTGTGCTTGAGCTGGGTCATTGTTGTTAAAGTGTACGCTCCTTTTAGCAAAATAAATGAGAAACAAGTTCTCAGATGTTTCACCCTGACAGCAGGACAGAATCCTGTTTGTTGTCTGGAAATGCATATCCTATGGCCCCATAGTGGTCAAGCAATTTAGGAGAGAAATTGCTTAGTATGATTTA
Organism: Vireo altiloquus; assembly: GCA_013396875.1. Taxonomy (NCBI): domain Eukaryota; kingdom Metazoa; phylum Chordata; class Aves; order Passeriformes; family Vireonidae; genus Vireo; species Vireo altiloquus. Next base: position 1,063,111 of record VZRF01006104.1, read on the forward strand.
CTTTGTCTTAACTGACAAAAGCTGTTTGATCAATTGGAGAATGAATTCCACTCCTCCCTGCCACCTCTTTTAAAGCTGTTTCCTGCAAACAAAAAAATTCTAGTACACATGAATTTTTAAGAGACATACTGATTATGAGTTCATATGCGACATGATTTCAGCAATGAAAGCAGAGATTTAAAGAATGCACTTACCCTGTGCTAAAACCCTGTTCACAGATTTATGTAGGATTGTCTCAGACAAAAAATATTTGTCCTAAGGAAGGAATGAACTGAGTCTGTGCTGACTGTCTGTGGTGTTTGACACTTAGTCTATGGACTCTGAGACTGCCTCAGGGAGATGAGAATGTCTTGCTTTAGCTAAACAATTCTAGTTGCATCTCTGCATACTACATAAATGACATCAATACCATATCTTAACAGTGGATGGATTGGATGGAATTAAAATACTCTGAAGCAACTCTGACTTCCTGACTGAGAATGTAACTGCCTGTAAAATGATAAAATAAATTAAGTATTAGAATGGAAGAAAATTCTTAAAAGCGAAAAGTAATACAGTGTACATTTTATTTCATAGCAAGAGGCACACTAAAGCACTAAACAGAAACACTTTTTGGCAACTATCATTTAATGTGATAATCATTATTGTGGAATTACTAAAGCACTATGGTATCCCAAATCTAAATCTCAAAAGGAAACTTTGGAATTACTTTTTAATAAGGACATATCCTAAGAAAGTTATTTTTTCATAAGAAGGCTACACAGTGAGAAATAAATCTGAGCCAATATATGTACTGTTTTTTTCATCTTGACATTAGAGTGAAAATTACTGTTTTTTCTCTTTAATGAAATATTTGGCAAATTAAACTGTGGAGAAATGACAAATTTGACCTTCTAAATATATAGGGATGGCAAAATCTGGGAAAATATTATGATGATATTGACTCCTTTTCTGGTTTAGTTGCTGCTCAGCAACTAAATGTGTGGTTTTACGACTTCCCTTTTTTTGCACATTTTACATTTAGCAAAGTTTTTAAAATCAAAAGGCAAATTATTAGCCTAATAACTATCAAATGAAGTGACGTGAACAATCTAATAGCAACTTTGATCTCTAATGCGTGGAGTTGTGGTTTTACATACATCTGTCTTCCTTTCCACTTCAAAATGGAGGAGGAGGCTAAAATTACTCTTTTCAACAGGTGTCCACAAAGTGGGTCTGGGATTTTCCAATCATATCTGTGGAATACATAATGTGGCTATTCAACAGATGCTTTCATATTTGAAAAATAGCCAATTCTTCTAATGACTACAGCGAAACCAAGGTTAATTTTATATGAAATCAAAAAGTAATTTATGTTTTGGCAATACACTCCATTGTAGTGATTTTTGTCGAAGACAAGTAGACATAGCATACCCATTTATTTTCCCCCTTATGCATCATTTTGATTTTGTTTATATTCACATAACTGTGGAATGAATGGTGCCTTTCATGGTGCTAAAGACTGTGTACTCCTTCTAGGCTGAATCCACTTCCAGACTCTCTGTGGCTTTTTCAATTTTATTATAATATTTTCATAGTAATAGTTATTATAAATTATTATTTAATTATTATGGTAATTTTGTTATAATTTTAGCCAATCTAGCCACAGCTAAAGTCACCATCTTAACTGAGTGTTTTCATCACCTCAGTTGAGGATCTGCTTGCTTTTAACACCAAATTCAAAGACTTGAAATCCATCTGAAAAGCTCAGCACTTCTATCCATGCTTACATATGCCCTGATTTTCCTGAGCTCCTCCCGCTCATGTCTGGTAGACTATTGACCTTTGGCTCTAGTGTTTACTGATGTTTACTGGAACATCCTTTACGCTACCAGCTTCAGTGAGCTTGACATTGACCTCAGGACATCTGAGTTTTCTGTAGTGCCACTCACTGTCACACCTGACACAAAGGTCTTGGACAGACTAAACACTAATATTAACAGAGCTATGTCAAATCCAAAGTAGCATTCCTGAAGAAACGGGTGTGCTTCCTGGAAGCAGCATGTGGACTAAACAGTAGTGTATTAGGAAATCTCTGTTTTGCTGGTATGCCCTCTTTTGCTCCTCTGGGCTACAATTTCACGACTATAGCCATTTCCATACTAAAAGCTTTTTACTCATAGAGGTATATCAGTGAAACTCCTCCTGATGCAGGATCTTTCTGTTGGCACAAATTCCACACATCCTAAATTTAAGGCTTTTGGTAATCTTATCTAACTCAGTTCAGGTACCCCCAGGCGGAAATGACGAATGTGCCTCGGAGCTGTGCCAGTCAAAGGTCAGATTTATGCCACTGAGTTCAGAGTGAGAATTCCTTTGAATTTAATAAGATCAGGTTTTAGTATTCAGTAATTAGCAGATAAATTTCCAGTCCCCTCAAGACCATTTAACAAAACAGATCATCTCTATTCCTGTCCAAATATTTTGTTCTAAGAGACATTTTACTTTTCCCCTAATTTCCTGTTTCTTCCCTTCCTTTTTCAAGGTCTGTTGTTGCAGGTTGCCATGTTATTTAAATGTATAAACTGAATTTGAGGCAGGGTTTTTTTCTTCTACATATTTAAAATGTCAATTGGAGAAATAAAGTGAGTATTTGTGAAGAGGCCCGATGAAATAACATTACAAATGAGAAGGAACTACATCTATTAATACTTCCTATTTCACCAAAAATACTTAGTATATAAAACCTAGGATAAGAACTGGAAGCTAGAAAGATAAAATAAGGATATTCTATTGTATAGAAAAGTTTAAATATTTATTAACAAGAAGACTAAATGTCTAACTTTTCAGCTTCATTATATCATTGTGGTAGTTTTCATTTTTAGCCTTTTCTTTTTTCATTTCTCTCATTGTTTTCTACTGAAAGTTGTTTCCTAATTTTATGCAGAATATTGATAATTATTTGGGGAAGACAGGCTTTTCTTCATTTTGGAGAGTATTGGATAACTGAGAAAACAATCAATTAATAAAATATTAAGATTGTTTAATTTCTCTTTTTCTACTTAGTAGCTAGTATTTGTATCAAGCTAGTGACACTCAGACTTGTAACACAGTCCTGTAGTTATGCTTTGAGGTGAAGAGCAGAAACAATTGTGCCTGTGTCCTGTTCAGGAGAGACAGTGAGATCTGATCATGTTGAAAATGTGTCATGCCTCATGTATTTGTGAAAATAGTGCATTTCAGGATACTTGATTAGTTTTTCCCTTTTATTTTGGGCCTTTGCACCTACTCCTCCCTCATCTGCAGATAATCTGTACTTTCTATATTACTTTTTATTCTTGGCATCAAAGTAAAATAAGTACTAATATAAGTGCAAACAGAAAGTCTTCCTCAGTTGGGATAGCTGTGTTTTGATTTGGTTTTTTTTTAAATTCAAGATGGTTTTGCCCTATGATTCTCATTCTGCTTCGTCTGGACTATATCTCTAAATCTTTTCCACAAGTAAAGCATGCAAACTGTAGCTCTAAAGGTGATCTGTAAGATTACACAGATTGTGGTATCCTCCGCAATGTTTTACGCACTCAGAAATACAGAGAAAGTGACAATGCCTACAATTAAAAGCTTAATTAAAACTTTATCAGAAACAGGAGTATATGTGTGCATGTGCACGTGACTTTTGCAAGGAAGGAAATGCTTTTTGGCACAACAGAATGCTTTGCTGAAGGAGTGGGACAAACACATCCAAAGCACAGGGAAATAGGCTGGAGCTTGTACTTTTTCCCTTAAATGGACAACCAGTCTGGTTGCTGTGTGCTGACAGAAGCAAAGGGGGATGTGAATCCGAAAGATCGCTGCACTTTGTCCAAGTGAGTTTCATTTCAAAGCTGATAAAATGACAATTAAAATCTTAATTATCTAAGATGTGGCTGAAGTAATTCAGATATAAACTGGTGGGGTTTCAAAACAAGAGCAAAAACCTTGATGAATTTGCAATAAACTTGTCCAGTTTGATTTACACACTTTTAGATCTCTGTAATACAGTAATGGTGATTAGTTTCTTCACTTTTCCTTTTTGGGGAAATGGTGACAAAGACCATAATGTTTTGTGATTTATGCTGTTCAAAAGTCTGTTTCAGCATATATATAAAAGTGATAGTTTGGAATCCAAATCCATTTTCGATCTGAAGTCCACAGTATTTAGAGACTTGTATGTTTGTGGGAGGGAGGTATCTAACTAACTAGTGCGTTATGGTTGTAGACAGCAAGAGCTACAGCTTCGCTAACAAACTTTAAAAAAATGCAACTGATAAAAAATGGATTCTATTGTAGTAACAGAATAGGATTTTTTTAGAAATTGGTTTTAAGCCTGCTCCTATTATAAAAAAAAGGATTCAAAACGAAAGCTCATGTGTCCTTGGTAGGAGAGTTCTTACTAGAGTTTATCAGCCTGCTTGTGTTTTTCAGAAAATATAAAGCAAATGAATGCAACAGAAAGCAGAGACTGCTTGCATCAGTGTAATCGAATTGCTGCCAACTTGCCTTGTTTATCTAGGAGATCTCTGTGAAAATAAGGTCTTTCCCACACAGGCATGAGTCACAGGATGTAATGCAGCTAAGCAGACTTGCTTCAGCTTTCTAATGTGCACAAAGCTAAACTAACCTGTTTTAGTGCCTGCTCCTGTAACTAAATGGGATCTAACTTGACAACAGGAAGGGAGAAGTAATGGTGAGTTCATGGTGCTATTTCAGTGCAATAACCTGAATGCTAAGGAAACGATGCAATTTCCATTTATTGGGAAAACTGCAGTTACTGTGACAACAAATATACACTGAAAAAAACATACACAATTTATCCTCAAGTTCAAATCTGTGAAAATAGTAGAAAGGGTATTCATAAACTCTCACACTATCTAGTTATGTGTCTCAAAGAACATTTTTACTTTTAAAATACAGAATCCAGATTATTGAGAAAATAACCCTTTAAAAGCCATAAGCAAGGGCATAAATGAAAGGGTGGGAAAGCGGTTCAGTGTTGGGCTGACTAAAATTGATTTAAGCATATATTTCTCACCCTGAAGTTATTCAATTCCTGTGTCTGTCATTCATACTTATCCCCAAAATCTCACTTGTCTCACCCTCTGTGATTGCAAAACCTCTTGGATCTAACTTTCATGGTAAAGGTTACAGTAGTTCTTGTATAGAGTGTTATTTCTCCTTTTATTTTTCGACAAGGACATCCGTAATGAAAAGAAACAGATTTTATTCCAGTAGATAAGGATTTCAGTTCCTCAGTCTGATAAAATTCTTTAGAGAAAAGTATACATTCCAATTTTTGACTCTGGGCAGGAGATAGCAGGGGGGGAATGATGCCATGCGAGATGTCCTCAAGCATGTCAAACATAGCGCAGAACAAGATGTCCCTCTGCACAGAGGGACACACATGGCAGCGGGGCTCCTGGGTGCCAGGGGAGCCACGTGTTCTGAGGCAGCTGGCTGTGGGAACCACTGCTGCTTCAAGTGGCACGAGACAAAGTCTGGAATGCGAGGCACAAAAGGCATCAGAGGGCAAATAGTAAGAGGCAGGGTCACAGTAGCATATCCTCTGAATGAGGGGTGCCACTTATTTACAGAACCATAATTCAGGTGAAGGAAACTGGCAGAAGTCATCCAGTCTCCCCCAAGTGGGTCTGTCTCCAGAGTCTGATCAGGTTGCTCTGGGCTTTGATTTTTTTTCATATATCTTGAGTATTTTTAGTTTGTAAATATTCTAAGATCTCTCATCTTTGTGATCTTTGTATCACAAAGTTTTGGACATAGCTGGCCATGGAATATTTTGCAAGAGATGATAATCAGTATATCAAAATACATACACTGAATGGCTTGAGAGTTGGTTGATAGTAACGTAAATCATAGGTCTTTGGCGCTTTCAAAATTGCAAAAGAAACCACCTGTAATGTGTTTTTTTAAATTTGATTTTGTTGTGCTTGATGTGTTATGTTCTAAAATAGGAATAATAAGGACGAAAAATCTTGTATGTAATTTTTTATCTTAGTTTACTTCATAATGCACACCCTCTTCCTTCTGCCTGCTACATTCTGTTTGAAAGCCAAACATTTAGAATTAGGCATTGTTGAGGTGCCATCTTTGTCCAAAAACAAATCTGAAAAATATAAAGTATATTCTATCCAGGTAGTCCAATAAGCTGAAAGACTAGCATTGAGAACGTAATTAATAAGAAAATAAGTATATAAGAAAGGATAACAGAGATGTTGCTTTTGAGGAAGGAAACTCTGGAGACTGTTTCCATCGCTGAGTTCACTTTTCTCACTGAACATCTCTCTTCAATTGTATCCTAATCAGGAGCAGAGCTTGATGCACATATGGCAAACAGGATTTCTAGATGGAGTTCTGGTTAATCTCAGATTGCTTAGGATAGTTTAAAAAAGCGCTCTTGTGGAAGTATCTAAATTTACCTGTTAGTGACTACTGTAGCATGAAACAAGGACAAAGCAGAGGCCTTGTGGCACACAAGGGGATGTGGCAGTCAGTCTTTCCATATAGGATTTCTTAGACCTATTAAGAATAACCACTGAAGACAGGTAATCTTCTTCTCTTTACATAAATAATGTTCCTAAAACTGGAACAGGAACTAGAGTATTGCCATCATCAGTACATATGGAGGGAAAAAGGCCAGGGAATTCTCATGGCTGGTGGTGTACAGCGTTCTCAGATCCTGCTGTACTTGTCTAGAGCAAACTCAGAACTTGCTGAGAGATGAACTGGAGGAGCTGGTGTGTCTTGCACACACACACACACACACACAGAGGTCATACAAATTATCCTTGCAGCCTTTTTAATAAAAAAGGTACCAAATGCTTCAGTGGGTTTAAGTTAATAAGAAAGGTAGTGAGATTTAGGAAGAAGAGTTCATGCTTTGAAAGACACCAGAACAGGCTAGGACAGACAAAGAGTGCTTTAGCAGGAGGCCGGGAAGCAGAGTGTTTAAAGCTAAACTCTAAACTTCTAAACCACAAGTTACCAAGTTAACAGCATCTTTAACTACCCTGCCTTGTATCCATATGGGCAGAGATTGAAAAGTAGCTAGTGGGTTGGAGAAAAAAAGCAGACCTATACTGATTTCCCTGCTTTCAGAGAACATGTTCTAAAATCCCAAATTTGAAACAGCTTTTTATTAGAAAGATAGAGGGGGTACAATGTAAGTATCTTTGGTCAGAATTTGATCTATTTGCAAATGAAAATTTACAGAATTTACACAACAGGATTGCTCTGGTATTTGGAGGCTCAGGAGGAACTGTTCAGAGCCCTCTCTGTGTAGTAACACAGCTGCCTCATTCCAAGAAAACAAATTCCCTGCAGTGATCCAAGTTTCTAGCCCCTGTTCTGTATCACGATCAGCCACACAACCTTTATCACTACAGGTCTCTGAGAACTAATGGAGTGCTAGAAAAATATGTGAGAGCTATAGGCAGTATAATGAGTTTCTCCTTAGCTTAGAACAAAAGAAGCCTAGGAAAATAATCAGAAATAAACTGAATAATTGACATAGGTGTTCAATGAATACCCTCAACATAACACAACAGTTTGAAACAGTTTGTTAAGGAATAAGTAGAATGGGAAGAATTTTACAGGCTATTGGCATCAGCTCATAAAAATCCCTCCAGGACAGCAGTGAGTATCTAGAAATGAGGCAAGCACAATTTCACACAAGGAGGGTTAATTCAGTTACCTCCATTAGTTATGTAAAGCATTAGTTATGTAAACAAAGTCTAAATCACACTGCAAGAGTGTGATTGCACTGCAAGGTTTTAAGAGTGGCAGGACATCTGACAGATTCCTTATTCACCAGAAACACTTTGCTAAATTCAGGTTCCCTCTCCAAAATATTCATGTCATGTTTGAATTTTGTTGTTTGAAATAATGCCACCTTAAAATGTGAGGTGGTAGTTGTCATACCAGGGAGGAGGAATGCTGGTTAAATAGCTGGCTTTCACATCAGTGACTCCCTGTGTGACTCTCAGCAAGTTACTTGTCCACTTTTAATAACAACCTGGAATGTTACAAGAATAAACATAGTAGTGACTTTGACACTCTGAGATGTTGCAGTATTGAACATCATGTCAACAGCTTTGAATAAGAAAACTTAAATAGCCCTCCTTGGAAACCAGATTCTGCAGGGAGAAGTAGGAATAGAAGTTGAATTAGTCTGAGTGACAAGAATATGTATTTTTAGAGGAGCTCCCCAGAGGGAAGCTTAGCTGTGCCCTGAGTTGTAGGTCACATAAATCAGCCATAGTGGCAAAGTATAGCGAAAAAATGAAGGAGGAGGACCAGGGATGGGACCAGAAAGCTTCAAGAACAAAATCATGTCAGGATAGAAATCAAACTAATGTCAATACTGAGATGTTTCTGGAAAATCAAAACCATTTCCTCAGGTTGAGTTGTACTAGAAGTAATTCACAGGGCAAAGAGGGTGCTGTCAGCTTGCGAGCTTGCTGTTATTTTGGGAGTCCTCAGGACAAGCTCTCTAGTACAAGGAGGAGACTGCTGGGAGAAAAATAAACTTGAAGGAAAGAGGACCTTTGAGAGAACCCTTTGAGAGAAGGGGTGAGCCGAATGTGACTGCCTAAATTAGTTGGTGTTGGGCAGATCTGGAGCCACTGTGGGGCTGTGGGGAGGCTACACAAACCCCGTGTGCTGGCTGGAGCAGGGAGGAAGAGGGAGCACCTGGAAAACAGAAATGTCTCTTGCAGGCTCAGCAGGTAGCCAGTGTCTCCTGTTGTGCCTGCTGTGTTAAAGCAATGGTGGCAGCTCAAGTGACTCTCTTGGCAACTGTGATTTTTGATAAGGATTTATCAGGGAATTAAGTTACCATTACGACTCGACTCGGCTTTAATTAAAACCAGAGAAAATTAGAAAAAACATACAGTCCTGATATCTTCAAGGAAGTTGAAGTCTCTGATCTCTAGATGACAGGATGCCACGATGTATTGCTTTAAAATCTCTAAAATCTCCTGAAAAGCAACTTTGGAGGACTTCCTCGAGATTTTGAATCCAAGTGGTTGACAATGCCAGTAGACAGAAGGTATGGTGAGTGTGGGAGAAGGCTGAGTCCCACCCTTATGTATGTGCCACAGCTGCTGAAACACAGCCGAGGGCAGTGAGGGTCTGCCAACACTGTGCCCTGCCACGGTGGAACAGCAGTGGCAACTGTGCAGGTGGCCTCAAAACTAGCCCAGATCAAAGCAGGAGGTCTGGAAATCCTTTCTTAGTTTAGTTGTGAGCCTCTCAGATGTAGGAGAGAATGGGGTGATAAATGGCCCTTCCTTGGATTTCACGAATGGGAGCTCAGCTCTTTGTTGTGAGAGTTCCCCTGAAAAAGATGTGAAATGTGGAAGTCCAAGCAGCCACCCACATACCTGGATGTACCAGCACAGCAAAATGGTCTGCATGTCCTACTCTGCTGGGAGAGGAGAGAAAGCTGTAGTCCCCTTTTGGAGAATGAGGCAGGGAGGGGTTGTGGGAAGATAAGGAAAACATACCTACCAAAAGAGAAAAAAAATCAGTCTCCTGGATCAGTTATATTCAGATGCAAGGAAGAGCCATGGAAAGGAAAAGAAACCAGTGGTTTCTTTTAAATGATCCTAGTTAATTTCACTTAAAAAATAGGGACCCATAGAAACAACATTTAGAATGTTCAAAAGAATGAAAGGGAATTGCATATGTACCATGGTGCTGTACTGAAATGTAGCAGCATTTCAGCAAATTTTTTGTCACTGTGGAGAGTGCAGCTTCTCTCCATGTGTACAGTGGTAACACCCATTGTCTTACAAAAAACTCATACCATACTACAGCAGAATATGAGTTCAAAAGGTTTGTTTAAAGTCTCACAGCAAATTGTAGCACATCAGGGGGGTTTTTAGTTGTTGGTTGGTTGGTGTTTTCTTGCTGTTGCTGTTGTTGGGTTGTTGGTTTTTTTTAATTTAGGGGTATGGGGTTGGTGAGTTTTTTGTGGGATTTTTTTTTTTCTTTCTTTTATAGTGAAAGAACAAAGTTAAGCCCTCAGTGTTTTGAACCTACTGTCTCATGGCTGAACCAAATAACTGATCTCTAAGCTCCCCTGGACGGCCTACTTCATTGTTGTTTTCCTGATGTGAAAACAAAGGGCCCTGAGAAATGGAGAGATAACAAGCTCTTTTCAGAGTGGTCATTTGGTTGCTTCTAGGATCAGGCAGCTTGAGATACTTAAAACAACTTAGTGTATCTCCTCCAAAGGATGCATATACATCTCATCTCTGTGTGTCTAAGCTCCCTTGGCCTTGGTCCAGGAACATCCACATTTCCTGACTCATGGCAACTGTACCCTGTCTGGTTGTACTTCATTAGCAGCAGCTCAAAAATCACAGTAATATTCTGCTGTTGCGTAAGTTTTTCCAAGCAGTAAACAATAATACACTGCCACAAGCTTTATTACATTTATCTTGGAATTCAAGATACTGAAGAGACCACTTATTATTATTATTTCTTTAATGACAATCCAAAAAGAACGTAAGATGGTATTCTTTAATAAATACTTTCAGGATAACTTAGTATCTTCTTAATTAAATGTTCTGAAAAGGAAGAATAAATGCTACAGAAGCTATAATAAGCCAATAATTTTTCTTCCAGCTGAGAAACATGGTTATGATTTTTTATTGTCATATCAGTTTTATTGCTGTATCAGGACTTACAGAATAAAGTGGTGAGGGCAAATTTAAAGCTACAGAAGCAGAAAATAATTAGTCAGAAAAATTACATTTTAAAGGTTTAGTAACATACCTTTCAATACATCCTAGTCCAAATTGCTCTTCTTCACTTGCATCTCAAGCATTTATTTAAAACATTTTAAAAGCAGTAGCATTATCAACTGGTTCAAAGCAGCTTAGAAGATAAATGGTCCTTGACTGCTACTGGAGTTCATTAAAAGAAAACTTTGTCTGACTCTAAAATCTATTTTGGAGCTATGGCTGCTCCACTCCCCTGCTTGTGGCATGATGCAGCTGCTATTCCTTTAATATTTTTGCTGACAGCTACAGCTGACAGATAACATTTCAGTTCACCCCAACATCAACTGTGTCTCAAGGCTCCCTTAGGCTGAACATGCTGCCTTCCTTGTGGCTTTGCCTGCACCACAGTGCAACTCTGCAAGTGTGCAATTATTCACGCTGGTCACTTGTAATGGAGCAGCAGACACAGGGCTGCAGTCAGGCTGTGGGCTGGGGGAGAACATCAGCCATCTCTCATCCCCCAGTTGTGCAGAAACAGCTCCTCTTCTTTCTCTTCATCCCATCTCCCACGTCCTAAGAAAACAGGCACCTGAGCCTGGGAATAAAAATAATTTTGCATATATAGCTCTGCAGTATGTCAACTGATATTTTACATTTTACATTAGTTGTCACATTATATTTTTGTTTTAGTTATATTTGTTACCATAGACAATATAAAGGTTATTTTATCTTAATGTATAATCCCCAAGTAAACAGGCTTTGATTTCTTGGTCCATAGAAGTTTTCAGATTATAATCAATCACTCAGTAATACTGTGGTGAATCACCCAGAAAAGGAACTTTTCAGAAATGCAGGACTGTTTTCCTCCCTGAGAGAAAACAAGAACATTTACAGTGCTCCCAGTTCTGTCCTTGAACATCCATATCTGTAAGAAAGAAGCAGCTGGAGGATAGGTTTCAAAAGTAGTCAACATTTAAGAGAGAGACACAAGGAAAAATGAGAAGGAAGCATTGCTCAGTTAGTCCTTCAGAGGAATTCTCAGGAAAATTAATTATAATATATCTGTACTTTTTTGATTGATGATTGAATAAAAAAGATAAAAAAAAATAAAGGTTTTGCTATGTTTTTTGGGTTTTTTTTTCCCAGGATTTGCAGTGAGACCTATTAGAGTTTTTTTGGATTAAATGTTTTGCTAGACTTTAAAATACTGCTTTTATTATGGAGCTCATCAAAATTTAAAGAACAGGAAGACAAGTGGGAGTTTGGAACCATCAAAAAAGCCCACCAAAACAACCCAGAAAGGAAAAGATTAGAGTACCTTTTTACTACAGTGTAGATATTAAAACACCTCCAAGGAAAATATTTTGACTGTTTCACTCTTTGCATAAAAAGGTTAACTTTGTATGAAATATTTAAATATTCACTGGAGCAAGAGCTAACACTTGGGAAGACCCAAAGCTACATGAAAAGTGATAGAGTTGGTTTACTCCCTGTGACCCAAAGTTCACACATTTTTATTCAAATACCCATTTTTGAATCCTGTAGACAATTTGGGAAACAGTTTCTGTATTGTAAGAACTTAAGATACTACTGGGCTTTGAGAGAAAATGGGAGCTTTGGGAAAAAAAGGCAGAGAAATAATTTTCTTAAAATTTTTCTACTTCTCTCATATAATACCTCTGATTTCTTGTGATCTTAGTGTCGGGAAAAAATATCAGAAATAGGAAAATAGACTGTTTCTGCAGTTCATTTATTCCATTTTAATTTCTTTTTTCTTTTAAACTTTATACTGAATTTGACCCAAGTCTGCTTCAGAGTACTCAAACCCATTCTTTTAGGTTGAATGAACTTTTTACTAGAAGAAATTGCCCAGCACAATTTCTGCTGCAGGCTCTAATCAGACTGTTCTGCTTCCAGTTCCCCTTTGGTGGGAATCCACAAAAGCCAAGCAGCAGAATTGGTGCATAGCTATAACACCAGGGGCTGAGAAAAGCACATCCTTGAGCCTTTAGAGATAGTGTGAAGGTGTTCTAGTCCTTCTCCAAGGCCCATGGGACCTGATTTATGGCTGGAGAATATTGTTATTAACCTCATATTTCCATTTCTCTGCAGAGAGAGAACCTAAGCAAGCACAAAGCCATCACTGAAAAACACAAAGAAATAATGCAGTGTCACTATACCATGAAGAAAGTAGTGAACCTCAGTTTTCTGAGTCAGGTGATGATATTTGATTATGTAGTCTTTGACAGTTCAAGAAATACCTAGTCTAGGTACTGTTGTGTTATACTGGATTTATTTTGTCTTCTTTGGTGCAACTCCCCTTCCACAGGTTTCTCAAGGATGGCAAAACTTCTCAATTCTGTCCTGCAGTTCAGTGGAATAAACTGGATTCTAACTGATGAGTGGCATTTCATCTGTGTAACACCTCAAATTAAAACACTTTCTTTATGGAAACGAGCCTGCCTGAAAGAGCTTGCATTAGAACTCCACTGTAGTTAATAGGTCAGAATTCCCAAGGACATTTCACAAAAGTCTGGCAGTGTCAGACTGGTTCATCTTAAAAATGCTGTCATAGAGCATTGTAGGCAGGAATACACAAATTGCAGACGTTATGTTATTTTTACATATTTTTTGAGTGCTGCCAAAATAGGCATAATTTGAAGAGCAAATAAAGAAAAAAAACTTAGCAGTTTGGCTGAAATAATAATAAGAAGTATTTAGAAATTTCTTAAGGCATGTCTGAGAATGTGCTGTGTATGGCAGCTCACAGATCATGATAATGTCCTTTTTTCATGTATTCTCTAAGAAACCACAAAATCCACCAAGAATAAGAGTCTTATTTCACAAAGTGAAAGTCAGAACAGACACCACTTCTGATATTTTAGTTACAAACAAAAACATATTAATTTATTTAATAAAATGTCTGGTTTTATTTTTAGCATCTTTAAAAATGCTTCTTTTAGAACACAGAAGAGAGGGAATGGATTTGTTGATAAACAGTCTTATCAACATTAGGCACATCTTGAGTCTCTTCAGTAGCTTTATCTTAAATTTTCTTTTTAAATACTTCCTTAAAATCAAGAAAAAGCTGTTAGAAATCAAGGTGTTCCATCTAGATACCTTTGTGCAGCAGACAGATTTCTCTTACCTAGACAATAACCTGAAACTCTGTTAATGGTGGCATTTGATGTATTTCTCTTAGTCTCAAGTTTTGCTGTATTATTGGTAAATATAGGTAATCAACTGGGAATTTGCAACAGATGAAAATGTGAAATATAAATGTAAGCAGATACTAAATGCTATATCAAAACACTATAATATAATTTAGGAATAACAACTGATTTACAAATGAAATGTTAGGCTGGAATATAGAAGAGAACACATACTGCAGAACAAGCTGATAACAAAGTCCTATCTAAGTTTGCCTGACATTTTTCATTAAAAATCTAGTCTTGTATGAAGCCCAGTTGTTTACAGCTTTGCCAAACTTCAGTTGTTCAGGCTGGATGTCTGGCTGAGTCTGAATTGTTTTTGGAAGTTTTGACTAGAATGCTTTGAGCGTTTCCAAGAATTAGTTGAGACAAAATTCTTGTTTGTCCATGTGAAAACAATCCCATAACCATTTTCCTGAAGAGCTTTAGTGTCTCCATGTTCCAGAGTGATCTACTGAAATTCAGCCAGGAAACTGCTCTGTGGCAGCACATTGACTTTTGCCATTCCTGTGAAAATTATGCTGGGCTAAGAGCCACCGAACAAAGCATTTCACCAAGGATACCTTGGTGATGCCAAAGATACCTGGTAGAGATTTGTAACTAACTTCTCAGAATAGCCCACACATGCTAAAATCTGTCCTGGTTCCTCACATCTCACCTATTGCAGCTGACTTAGGCACGTGCCATTTCCAGAGAGCACCTCTACCTCACAGTTACCGGGTTAAGTAACATTCCTCCCACAGTTCTTCATACTTCTTCATCTGGTGCTACAGCCTACAGCACAAAAAAAAAAAAAGAAAAAAGAAAAAAGAAATGAAAGCTCTTGTTTTTTCTGTTTCAACAATACTCCCTCAGCAGAGCCTATGCCATGGAGGCAAAAGATGAGTGGATAGCATGATTGCTCTGCTGCTAGGGAGGGTCACTGGTGAGGAACAGCATGGTGACAAGGCCTTTTGTGATACCTTTGTAACTGTCCGCCAGGATTTCTTTGCCAGTAATAAATATTGGCCATCACCTTTGCTGTGGGCTAGAAACATTGCCTTTGGGAAGGCAGGCAATAATCAACAATCACATTGACACTTTGCCAGTGTAAATATGCTTTTATTAGGAATTTATCTCAATCTTCAGCTGATTCACATTTGGAATCAGAATTATCTCAGTTTGTGACTTTCTGTGGTGTGAGATTTGTGCCATTGCACACTTCGGCATTCACCTTTGCCTGACAGGCAAGTTGGACTTTTCTCTGTGTCCCAGCACCCACCTCAGCTCATCTTCCAGCTGTGAGCTTTGGAAGTGTTCAATCTCCAATCCCTCCCTAATATATTGCTGCAACTTTCCAACTTCACCCATCTGCATGGTACCACATTTCCCTGCAAAGCTGTCTTCTTAGTTCTTCCCTTTGGACTTGGGCACAGGGCAGGCTCCTAAGGCAATTTGCTCAACCTGCTTTACTCTTGTAGAAACAGCTACAGCAACTGCTGTTCCCATATTTTTACCATGCTCACTGTTCCTCTTTTCCTTGCTGTACTCTCCCCCCAGGCAGTTCATTCCATCTGACTGTGCCATCTGTCTCAGTGCTTCACACTTGCCTGCCCTCCTCTCCAAAGTCAGGCCTTTGCAGTTCTGCTGCAGTTCTGTAAAGCAAAAATCTGTGTTTCCACTTCTCACAGTTTGAAAGCCATACAGAAACAGTTAAAATACGTGGGTGACACCAGACAATGCCAGTGCTGGTACTCTGACCCTCAGTCCTGTTGTCACTGGTTGGTCATACCTACATTTTTAAACGTAGACTTCAAAACAGGTTGACTACGTTCAGGCTGCCAAACTCTGGCTTGCCCAATTCCCAGGCAGGGCTAACCCCTGAACCATTCTAGGAAGATCACTGGTTAGTCCACACCAAAACTTTTGACAAAGACCTGGCACAACTTAATCTCCTAGTTTAGACATAATCCTCATGTCATACTCATCTGAGCATACCAAGTGCCTGGGGTCATCTGAACAATCACATAAAAAATTTCTGCATTATAAAGATATACTTTATTATTATTGAATCAGAGTTCTCTACACACAGCTAGAGTGACTGTTTTCCAAGCATGTTTTGAACTTCTAACACTGGAAAATTGTAGCATTGGAAAAAATTTTGTGACACATGTTTAAACTGGTTTTTGAGTTAGTTCCTTTTGCATTATTTTAGTATATCTCCTCGGTGTCCATCTTTTTTTACCATCTACTTTCCTTTTTCTCTTTTCATTAGACGAGTAAAAAGGGAAAACAACACAGACAATTTTAATAAAGCTCAGGGATCAGCGTTTCCACCTGAACTATCTTAATTAATGAGCACAGCAGATGATACTTCAGTCAGATGAGTCAAAGCCAATAACACCTCATTGGGTCTTTTTAGCTCCTTATGGACAAACAGTGCTTAGAGCTACAAGCACAATTGGGCACACGATTTCACAGGACCATCTCTTTTTCAAAAGGCAGTATGTAAGCAAGAAAAAAATGCCAGCAAAAAAATTTAATTTTAACCATATGTGGTTTTGAAGGACTGGTTTTTATTGAATGGCAGTTCAATGAGTAACAGAAAACTCATACAGGCAATTCTAAGCTCTGTCAGAAAAAAACCCCCAAAACTTCTTGATACATCAACAACTAAACTGTAAACAGTCAACAAACCAATCAGAAACTCAAAGAACCACTTTAAGCCCTTGTCTTCAGCAGATGTAGCACACAACTCTTATGTTGTGGGGATATCAGGCCTTGCAGGGCTTTCTACACTATTCCATGCAGAAGTAGAGCATTGGAATTTGCAGCTCATGTGGACTGGCTTAATTCCTTGGCCTTCCTCTCCTGTGGTGGTGCCTTAGAGCCCCAGGAGTTGTTCAGTCCTGTAAGTGAAGCTGAACCTCAGAGGCAACTCCATCCTGAAATGATAGTGTCAAGTAAAAATGACCACCCATTTTCTTCCATAAGTTTTCAATGCCCTGTGTTCAATGCATGTTTTGTTAAAATTTGAAAATCACAGTTTTAGAGCAGACCAAGAGACTTTAATCTGCTAACATGCCTGTTCAAATCCTTCTCCAAGAGCTGATGAAATGATCTGGCATAAAGCAGAGCAGAGGCTGCATTCTTTACAGAGCTTTGAGTGATGCATATTTTACCAATCCATCCATGAGAAAGGGATTCTTGAACAAAATGACTGAGAGATTATTTTAAAAATATGATTAAATGGATTTCAGTTGTGACGTGCACCATGAACATTGCTAATGATTTCAGTTATAAGATTGTTCTGCAATTAAGAAGCAACTCAATACACATTTAAATTGTAGCTCTGGAAACATAATTTATGTTTCCAGTACTTTCATCTTAAATAGTCTTTTTGGCTTTACAAAAATTTAGATATAGATTGTTTAAACACTTGCAGCTCCGTCACTATTTCATCTGAACAGTTTCTGAGGAACAACTGTTACATCAATAAATATAAATATCTAAATATATGTAAGATTAAGATCCTTCCTATCCAAGATATTTCACCTTTAATTTTAGGTGCTTGAGGCATTACTGAAAGCTTAAAAATGTTATTGAAAAAGTGCTGTGACATCTGAGCAATGGCATGCAATTTGTTCACATGCTCAGCAACAAGCAACGTGCTCTGCCCTTCTTTTCTGTCCATGGGAAGAGTTGCTTTTGGATTTCATTTAAGGGTGAGGCAAGTACTTTTGAGATAACGTTTTGCAGTTCCCTGCTGCTCTGTTCTTATTTGCAGGCCCATTAGTTACTATTTTGCAAGAACAGCTTTCACACTTGAACCGCTTAGTAATGGCAACAAATTTTTGTGGTTTAAGACTAACAAAAGTCAGCTCCAGACACCTGCCGGGAGGTATTATAATTTTTTGTGTACTTCAGCTCAGGATAGAGCTGGCTTTTGTTATTGTAGGGTATGAATTACAGTTTTGCTTCTAAAAATAGTCTTTTATATTTGAACAAAACATTTCAATAAACTACCCTTGCTGAGGTAACAGGATGTTTTACACATCAGAACTACAGTGGGACAAAGAAGCCTGCTTTCAAGGGTACCAGCCAAGCCATAGTAATTTAAAATAGCTAAGCATCAAGTCCTTCAGTTTTAGTTCCATGTCCTGTCACAAGCAATCAGATGAAGAGAGGGAAGTTTATTAAATTAGTAATAAGCCACCACTGGTTCTCCCAAAGTGAGGTTTAAGGCTTCTCTGTGTGAACCCCTGAAAGTCAGTCAACTGCAAGGAACTCGGCAGCATTATTAGTGGCAGCTGGGGACTGCATTTGTGCTCCACTCTGGGCAAGCAAACAAACAAACCAACACACAAACCAGCAGCCGAAAACTGCCAGCAGGGGAAAGCAAATGCATGGCAAGGATTTGAAACTTCCCCGAGCGCTCTTTCTGTCTCCAGCTATTTTCAGTTCAAGAGATTGCCCTAACCTGATGTGGTTTATCTGTGTAGCAACCATAAATGAGTATTTCTGCCAAGAATGTCTCCTCCCAAGTCATGTTAACTTCTGCATCCATGGAGAAGGCATTCTGCAGTTCTGCTGTTCAGTGTGTGAAGAACCACCCTGTTCTGTCTGATGGTGGAGACTGCTTCAAAGCCCATGTAAAGCAGTAATAACCAGAAAAAGAGAGCAGGTGCGAGAACATGAAAGGAGCATAGACAAGTTTTCTACTAGAACTCTATGAAAGTTTGAAAGACGTCAGCATCACTCACCTTTCTGGCTCCCTTCCCAGACACAACCAGGGCAGAAGGCAGACAGCACCAGAGCCCTGCAGAGCTCAGCTCCCTGAGCTATGGATGAACAAGGAAAGGCAAAGGCAAATCCTCTCTGTGCTGTGATGCACAGAAATTATAACTGAGAGACCCTTGAGAAGAGATTTGTCTTCCACAGGAAATAACTAAAAAAACTGCACACGGAGTTGTTGTCCAGGGCTCTAAACCTAGAGTTAGTACCATACACTTTTGGACCAACCTTACACTGTTCCTCACTAATAATTCAGAGGAGCACAAACTAGCAGTCCTTACGAAGGCTCTACTATACTTTGACCAGTCACAACAGGGACCTAAAACCTACAGTGCTGGAGATTCCTTGGTGAAGCTATCTCTTGTTTCTGACAAACAAACATGAACAAAATAATGTGGCCCCTGAAGATTGTATCAGAATTTCTCAGAATTAATAATGTGTAAATCCAGAATCTAGTGTCTGATAGTATATAACTTTTTCTTTTGAATATAGGTTGAGTTTTCTCTTAAAATTAGCAAGGACATTTTCCTCCCTGTAGGAGAAAATATTTCAGAAAATCAGTCTTCTGAAAATTCATCAGTCATCATTTACTCATGACCAATTTATTTCTGAAAGAGTTCAAAGCATGTGGATGGTTTCAGTTCAAATCAAGAACTAATTTTGCTTGAGACAAAAGTAGCAGTTTAAGGAGGAAACAAGGCTGTTTTGATGTATATGTGTCATGTGGACTGCTGAGGCAAATCAGGAACTTGAAAAATGCATATCTCTTCTGACTAAATCCTTAATCATACATAATGGTGTCATGGTTTAATTCCAGCTGGCAAGTCAGCCCCACACAGCCACTCAATCCCTCCCCTCAGTGGTACTGGGAAGAGAATCAGAAGAGTACAAGTGAGGGTATTTGTGGGTTGAGATAGAGTTTAACAGGTAAAGCAAAAGCTGCACATGCAAGCAAAGCAAAACCAGGAATTCATCCACCGCTTCCCATGGGCCGGCAGGTGTTCAGCCATCCCCAGGAGAGCAGGGCTCCATCATGGGTAACAGTTACTTGAGAAGACAAACACCATCACTCCAAATGTCCCCCCTTTCCTTCTTCCTCCCACAGCTTTATATGCTGGATGTGACACCATATGGTGTGGAATGTCCCCTTGGTCAGTTGGGGTCACCTGTCCTGGCTGTGTCCCCTCCCAAGTCCTTATGCCCCAGCCTCCTCAGCGGTAAGGAAAACCTCCCTGTGTTATCAGCCCTATTTCCAGCACAAATCCAAGACACAGTCCCATACCTGATACTGTGAAGAACATTACCTCTATCCCAGCCAAAAGCAGCACAAATGAGAATAGGAACAGAGGCTATGATGAAAATCACCAGCATTCTTAGAGTCAAAAGTGAAACTGTGATTGTTTACTTGAGAGAAAAAAGTGTAAAGAGGCCTGAAGGATGTTGAATAAGAAGAAGCTAAAGATGTTCCTTCACACTACAAGTGAATGTGCAATACAAGTGAATATGGCAAAAAAACCCCTTAAAATGAAGAAATGCAGGCAAAGGTATGTAGACAAACACATGTGAATGGGCTCTTGATTTTCACTGCCTTTGATTAAAGTCAGAAACTTAGAATGTTTTCAAAAGAATTTTTATATGAGATAGGAAAAGATGTTAGAAGTCAGTGATTCAGGTCCTAAGCCATCCATTAACTGATGACAATGGAGACATGTTTTCCGTTCTTCTGGACCCTTTCTTCCTGAGTATCTAATGCTGAATGTTGAGATCTGAATTCAGCATTGTTCACAACAAACTGGTGAGAGATTTTTAACTAATTTTAATGCTGGCTGAGACAGTAAACTAATAAAACCAGGAAACCCCAAGATGGTTTATGAAGCCATCTTAAGTGAGAGTAGAGTGAGTCAGAATTGATATTATTAATTATCCTAAGAGATGATATTATAGTAATTTTGGGGCATCTTTGCAGTAAAATTTGCCTTCACTATGCTAGTATACTTTATACAAAGATAGCGTGCTAGTATTTTCATCAGAATTTCAAGTAGGAGCTACAGGAAAGTGAAAATATGTGTAGTACCATCATGGCTATAGTTTGGTCCTATTCATGGGGGCTGGTTGTGTGTACGTGTATGAATGTGCATTTAGAAAGAAGAACTTTTCGTAAATGATTAATTTTTATGTAACCATTTTACTGCTTTTGGTGGAAGTAGAATTTTACAAACTATTTTTTTTACCCAAGAAATTTTCTGCTTTGTAGAAATTCATGGGTTTTTACTTCAAGCTCAGCATAAGAAACCTTTTAAGCATGAAAAAAATGAAGTATCTCCAAAACCAGACAGTTCTGTTTTTAAAAAATGTCTTTCCTCTCATGTGTTCAACCCAAGCTATGACCAACATAAATTAGAAACAATCATAATTCTGTTCCTTCGGCTATATCTTTTGGATACCCTCCAACATAAAATGCATTAGCACAAAAATGTTCTTGTCCTTAATTAATTTATAGCTTAGAGCAGAATACCATAAATAACAGTTGAACTTCAGCTGCAAAGGTTTTAAAGCCATGGATAAAATATTTTATAAAAATTGTAATAAAGCTTAAACGGTTCTAGCTGACAAGTAGAACTAATTATCAATAATCTTAGGAATTTCAGTGGTGGACAACTGAATGTAAAAGATGTTTATTTAGTAATTTATTTGGGTTCTATTGAATTTATTGTTGTTGTGGGAGAGAAAATGATTTAAGTTTTATCCCCACCCTGAACAAATACACTTACTCAACTGAAATATTTGATTAGAGTTTTTGGTTTGGTTTGTTGAAGCTTTACTAGCTTGAAGCATATAAAGTATGCTGGCATATCTTGTTTTGAAGCATGCATGGTTGAAGTGTACAGAATCTGCATGATATATGGGAACACAGGACTGGAAAGGATCTAATGGGTGATCAAATTTATTGTTATAATATGGCAGGAATCATGTTTTATAACCCCCTTCGTAAGCTTATCAAGTTCCACTGTGAGTGCATTTAGGATTTTTGCTGCTGTTTCTCCAACTGGAAAATTGTTCCCAAATCTCATTGCTCCATGTGAGAACGTGTTGTTTTCTAGCATAGGTTAAATTCTGGCCAATCTGTGCCACTGGGTTCTGTTGCCAACATTGTCATTTAATTGAAATGGCTCTTCCATCTCCCTGATGTTTGCCTCTGTGATATATTTATACACAGCAACTGGATCCCTTAACAGACTTTTTTTGGCCAAGTTAAACAAGCCAAGCTCTTCATTCTGTCTTCTCATATGATAGGCTCTCCATTACCCTGATCATCCCAGAAGTCCATCTTTGTACCTGAACAAGTCTGAGGTAATGTGCTACAAATGACAAGGTACAACAGTCTTGTATAATAGCTTAATAAAGGAAACCATAGCAAACAGAGTAATAATTCCAGGCTTGCAAGCAGGTGCTGGGCCAAATATTTAGGAGGTTGAGTGGAGGTTTTGAAATCTTCTAAGGGGATCGTTATTAGAAATAATATGGGGTTTTCTCCCCAAGCTGTTGATTGAAATCGCAGTATGAGAGGTTTTAGGGTTTCAATCAAAAGCTGGGAAATCAATGAAAATTATTTGGTTGAGATCCTCAGCCACCATTTTATGCAGTTGATTAGATTTGTGACAGTAGTCATTGAAGAAATGAGTTTGGCATTTTGAAGGTTTTTTTGACAATTACCGACTGGGAAAATTCATATGAACATGAATAGTATATTCATATGAACATATCATAGTATGTGATGAATCTTTCCTGGAGGAGCTACAATTGCATCCACATGTTGCCCTGAAGAAATTTCAGTTACAGAATTCGGAGGGTTGGTTCCCTGGAATTATATCTAAAGAGTGCTCCTGTTGGTGCGAACCAATGGAAAACAGAAGAGAATGTGGGTACAACTGATCCCACCACCTCCCAGGCCACAGAGAAAAGGATGTTTGGTCAAATCCACTATCCCCTGGTCTCTTGTGCCATAGCTTCTCGGAAAACTCCAGGAAACTCCTGTCTGCCAGCTGTTAAGATTGAGACAGCAATCTTTTTTTGGCCGTTTTACTTCTAATCCTTACTGAGTTGGTAGTTTAATCAAGTTTCAAAGAGTTAATCAAGTTTCAAAGGGAGCTTCTGAAAGAAACTTTTTTCCAGTCATGCTGAGCCTGACATACCAGTGCTTGGGATCAGGATCACTGGAGAGTAGGATGTCTCTGTAAGTGTAAAGGAGAGACTCTGGGGGAGCATTTGTTTTCTATAGTCCTTCTTTTCTCAGGAATAAACATGCTGATTTCTTGTTTAGCCTTTTTCTGCCCTGTAGCAGATGGCAAAAAGACCTTTTGTAATATACTGTAGGAAAAGGGAAGCACAAATTTGAGCTACTACATCCACATATGAAGATCAATTAAAATGAAAAGCTTTTAAAATAAAGCAATTTTTTGAACAAGAGCAAAGGGGAATCCCAACCATGAATACAAGCAGTTAAGTAGACAATTAAGGAAATACATGTCAGGGCACTGCAGGAGTGGCTGCTCTCTGAGGATGGGGGTGGGAGGGGCAATCTCCTGGGGACCAGAGACCTGAGGGAGACAGCCAGGGACAGCCCCGGCCCTTGGCATCAGGTACATTCCGGGAGATAGGAGAAGCCAGGGATGGGCTGTAGGCCCAGCTTGGTGGCCACCCTGTCCACAGGAGGGCAGGGCAGGGCTGGGCTATGGAGAGCTGGAGACCAGCCCTGCTGTGGTAATCCTGGGGCTGGGGTCCGGGGTCCTTGGGGCACTGACAATACGTTAAATGGAACTGTAATTCTAACAAACATTTCTGGTGATAACAGTCACAGTCAAAGAGCTGATTTGATAGTGGAAGCTGTCGCACGCCTCCTGCTCCCATGGTGGCCTGTGGGTTGTGGGAAGGAGGTGGCTCATGCATCCCGAAGCCTTGTCCAGTGGTACTGGTGAGGTGTAGGGCACTTGACAAAATCAGCTTCATTTTGTGTCTCATTCTGACGGGCTGCGCACAGCCAGACCTTCACAGTAGCCCACCAGACTGTCTATCCAGAAGGACTTGCCCTTGGTTGGACCATCCCCAGTGTGGCCACTGGGGCTTGGAGCTTGGGAGTGAAAAGCAGCTTTGAGAGCTCTTGGCTTTCCCTGGCTTTTCCTTTGAGAGTCCTGGGAACAGTGGCTTGTAAATCAATGAGAATATGGGGACTTTCACTGACCCCTTTCATTAGGGTATCTTGGCAAACCTGCCAAAGAAAACTTCAGCTTTCTGCTACATTTGGTTTCCTGATCCATGCTTCATTGTGGGAAAGGAGCATGTGTATGAGAATGAGGAAGGATGAGAAGCTTTCTCCAAAACAAATCTACAGAGAATCAATGGCTTCCTATTACTCTGCTGAGAGTAACAAACAAAAATTACTCTATTTAGTGCACATGCTAAAACTCTCAACAACTGGGATGGAAAAGGCAGCCCAAGAAGCATCCTGCTTCATTCTGCAAAGGGCTGTGATGTTATCGCAGCCCTGCTAGCTTCAAGTGGCTAGTAAGGCAAAGTCTGCAACCAAAGCTTTGTCTTTCATTAGCCTAACAGGGGGTTAGGAGTGTTTTGATGCACCTGTGTGATGTCTGTGAGTGAAATACCAGCTTTATTCAACTCAGCAGCAAAATCCCATGGGCATTTTAGTACGACACAATGTTGTGTAGTGGAGGATATTTTAACTAATACAGCGATATTCATCTTGACTCTTTCTTTTGCTCACCATTTTTACTGTGGCATCACTGATTTAAAATGAAGAAGACATGTATAGGCATAAATATTATCTTGAGATATTTTTGTGTTTAATGAAGAAAAAGCTTTTCCAAAGAGTATACCATGTCTACCTTATCCTGATGCCTGGCCAAGTATCAGAGGATGGAAGTTACTTAAGTCCTATCTGTGTTCCAGGATGTCTCTTCTAGGGAAGATATAGGTGTAGTTACTACACTTATAAAGTAAAGTGACATTAAAACAACAAAGAGTGGAAAGAAAGTACCCTTAGACGCCTATTTTTATACAATGTCTTCAAAAGTTTTTGCAAATTGTGAATAATGCCACTTCTTTGCTTACAGAACATCAGATTTCAATCTCATTTATGCTGATGAAAATCCAGAGTAACATCTTTAAACTCAGAAGAGTAAAGGCAAACGAGGTCAGAATTTGACCCACTAAGCCTTTGTCCACCCTTTTTAATTTTAATAATTAGTATGTGCTGGTTGACAGCAAACTCTTCTTTGGTTCTTACATTGTGTAAATTGCATGGAAAATTCGGCTCTTCATTGTGAATACATGACTAATTTTCATTTTTTAGGTCTAGATAGTTGCATATTAACTTTTAAAGACAGTAGTCCCGATCCTTCCTCCATTTAAATTTATGAGAAAACTCTTGCTGAATTTTTCTGAAGGACAAACCTTTCATAGAGCAAAGAATTAACTGCTGTAAATCCCATGTGCCTCATACAAGTTATCTCTACTTTGCTTCTTGTAAATTGTCATGAGAGATGATTCAGGGCTTGTGGGTATAACAGCATGATAACCTGAATTCTTGCACATGTAGGAAATGTTTTCTGCTATTCATAAATAAATAAATAGATGCATAAGTTCTCAGTCTTTTCCAACAGGTAGCTGCTCAAGACTGAAGCAAATTTTCTAGAAAATGAAAATATTTTTTAATAAAAATTGATAAACATTTATCAATAAAATAACCTTCATGTAAAGATAAGTTTTCCTTAATATGTATGCACCAATTTAACTGTGATTAGATCTGGTTAAGATTTCATTACTGTATCTCTCCTTATATTGTTCACAATCCAATAGATCTTGTTCTTTCCATTCAGAGCAAGGAAAAAAAAGGATACAAATACCAAGTTGATACTTACTATTTTGCAAGAATTCACATACAGTATGTTAAGAAATAATGGACAAATGGGTCATACACTGTTCTGACTGCTATTAGCTTAGATACTGCAGTAGTCCTTTGTTCCTTAAATGGTAATGTTCCTGTATGACTATATTGTTATTAGAACTATATAAATTATTTAAATAATAGTCAGTTTGTAGAGTTGAACAAAATTTTTACTGTTTTCTTTAAAAAGATCACAGCTTCCCAGAACTTCATGGTCTCACAGCCCTCAGAATCTCTGTGGCCCCACCAGTCCTGACACTGAGCCTGCCTGGACACAGCACTGCCCAGACCCACTGGCTCTGATGTTTCCATGCCACCTGTCTTTGGAGTGCTTTAGACCTGTAAAACTTTATGCCCTAACAATGCTGCTCAGTCAAGAGGGTCAGGGCAGAATAAAGAGAATCCACAATTCTGTTTGTTTATGCAAACTAATCAAATGCAAGAACAAGCTTTTATCAACATGAGACCCTGCCTTCCTCCAGTGTGATTGCTCTGACCCCCATATGCCCTGCAACATCTCCAGCTCTCCAGGCACAAAGCTCCTCGTTCCCTGCATGTCTTCTGTACCTCCATACGATTTGGAGTTTTCACCATGTCCCCAGCTTTCCTTTGTTTGCTTTGTGGGCTGTGAAAGAAACTGGTCTGCGTCTCTTGCTGTGCTGCAGGTTGGCCAGCTTGACCAGCCAGAGGAGTCCTGTGTTCCCACTGAGCAGGCAGAACTCTGCAGGCTGCCTGTGGTGTCACCAATACTCTGCTGTCATTTCACCATGTCGTGTCGCTGCACTGCACATATTCTGCAGAACTGCTCTACTCAATGAGGAACCCAGCACATCACCTACCAGCTTTTCCTTCCCTCATTATGGCTGCTTTTTTTGGGATGGAAGGGGTTTCTTGGTGCTGACTGCCAAATTACAGCAGAAAGCTGGGACTTGAGGTAGCAGCTCTTTGGAGGCAAAGTGTGAGGTTTCACCACCTGCTTGGTGTACTGGATCATGCCAGCAAATGCCTCGCCTTGTGTATTCTGGATTCTTCAGGCTGCTGTGCACTGTCACGGCTTTGGAAACACATGGATAAAGTCAATGGGAGTCTCTAAATAAAAAATACAAGTAGTTTCAAGCCACCTTAAGTCTGGAAGCCTGTGTTTTCTAGCTGGCCTGCTGGCTAGCTGGCAGACAAGCAGAACATGCTGCTTCTCTCTTTGTCCTGGCCTGTGGCCCCTGAGCCTTATCTCTTCTCTAGGGAGCAGCAGGGATCCCAGTCAGCCTCGGGTGGGAGCAGCAGAGCGATGGCACAGGGACATCTCTACCCTCGACTGCCTCCTCCCCCCTGCGGACCTAGCTTCTAGCGAAGGCCCTGCCCTGGAAGCATCCCTCGACACAGGTACTGCTGCACCCCACGGGCTGTTCTGCTGACACACAGGGGCTCCCAGGTGGAGACTCCTAAATAAATGACATTCAGGAGATGCTGTTGCGATAGCATGGCTGGAAAGAAATACTTGAGCTTTCTGCAGATGTCAGCTCCAGGAAGTAATCAAAACAAGAAAATGTGAACATGAAAACCAAGAGTTTTTCAAAGGCTCATCTGAACTGCAGAGCTGTTAAAGCCCTTGGGGACTGTTGAGGATTCCCAAGGACATCCCAAATGCACATTATTTTCTTTGAAATTTTTTAGCATAATGAGTCAAAAATAAGCATCATTAGGTAAGGACTTAGTGTGACAAGGAACTCTGCAGCAGGCACCATGGAATTCTATGACCATATTACGTCTCACAATAATAATCTCAGATTTTTCCTGTCTTTTAAAAGCCCCTTGCTAGTATTACATTGGTTATACAGAATTTTTTATTTCCAGTTTCAAAGTTCCTCAAGGTGCTAGTACATACTTTGAAACTGCGAACCCAGCTCAAAAACTGCAAGGCAAACACTAAATGATTTTATAAAAATTTCACAACTTTAAGTCAAATATCATATTTTTAAATGTCTGAGTCATTTGGAAAGCTTGGGACTGTCTGTATTAATTATGGCCCCAGAAGAGCTATCCCAGCAGTCAGAAAGCAATTCCATTTGTAGTCAAGGATTACAAACACAATCTTCCTGGAACCAAAAGTTGTACATTGTGCAATTTTTATGGCTTGTATAGCTTTTCTATTTTTAGTTGTTTCAAACCTGCAATACATCATATAATCCTCCTTAAATTGTCATCCATAATGCTAATTGACATTAACTTGGCATAAGTTATTTGCTTTCTTAAATTTATATAGTTACTGTTTTATCTAACAATGTTACACAAACAAAACTTTATTTTTCTCTGATATAAAGCTGATATGAGTACAAACTGGTAATGATGTGATTCTACTTATGGACTTCAAAACAATTATCAAAAAAAAAATTACTCCCTCCCAGTATTTTCTTGCTTTCTTTGAAAAATATGCATGTGTTATGAAGTTCAATAACTGTTCCATTATTTCAGCAAACCATTTATTTAATATTCACCTTTATAGACATTAGGAAAATTTTCTCTGAAGTTTGAGCAACAGTAATATAATTGTACTTCCCAGCTTTCTTGAATATACAATGAGAAGAACAATTTTTGGAGACTTTTCCTTTATAGGAACACATCGTCAATGTATAAGAGATCAGTCAGTGACAAGTACTTACACAGAACTGCCCAGCCTTGTTCTTGCTTACTTAAATGGTAATATCATGTATTTGGCTACCTGCAGAAATCCTTTGTGAGACCCTGTGTCACACGCTGGCTGAGCAGAGGACAGGGGACTTGCCACACCAGTCCATTCACTAAGTGTTCGTTTCTTCCAATATTTTTATTTTCTAGTCTTTCCTATTGCTTTAATTGTAATCCTTTGTCTTTGACACATATGCTTATTTCAACAAGCCCCAGGTTTGTCAAATCCTTGATGTTTGCTGCTTCCATAGGATATGGCCAGGTGAATTCTAGTGCCTGGAAATCTGGTGCTGCAGCCAAGTCATCCTACAACACTGGGATGTGCTGCTGAGCACTTTTCCATGCAGGGTTTTGGTTTTTCTTCATGGCAAAAAGTAATAACAGTACCAGTAAGTACAATCTGAATAAAGATATTTTTTGCAAGCGTGACAGCTACCTTAGGTTGAGCTCATGGCCATCTGCCAGCTGTGCAGAGTTTCTCTAAATTCTCCAGCCATTTCATAGCACGGTGGTTTTGCAGGCCTACAGTTGACTGACAAACTGCTGACTGATTTTTTAATTTTTTGGTTTTAAACTTATGTTGGGGTTTTTTTGCAGTCAATGGTGTTGTGCAGGATGAATTGAAAAGATTTAGTAGGACACCATGTTTTTGAATTTACTTTGATTAAAGGAATGACACAATTTATGTGTGTATGTATTCCTCAAATTCAATTTCATTTAGCAGTGTCTTTCAGGTTTAAAGATATAAAATATTCTTAATTAGTAAAAGTAAGGAAATATTTATTCAACATGAGGATTTGTTCTGACTTTTCTGAAAGCCTTGGGAAATATTTTTAGTATATATACAGTGGAGGCTCAGCTGTTTAGTTTGAGCTTCCTTTTTTGGGACAGCTGTGCTTACCAGTTGGCTATTGGATGCTCTGGAGAGCTACCCTTTAACTTTCATCTGAGCAGGTCTGAAAAAAACTCTCTTGCCTCTGAAATTCAGGCAGTCTGCATATGGACAAATGCAGATAAGGAAAAGCTCTTATCTATGGTCTCTACAATGAGTACTAAGAAGCAAGCAGTGGTACTGAAAGCTCACTTAGACACTTTCACTAGGCATAGAAACCTGAGTGAGGTTTATTCTCACTGGGAGTAAAACAGTAAATGAAATGTGAAATGAACACATGAGAATACTCTATTACACCTTGTTTCTTAAGATAACTAAGTATAGCACCTTTAATACGACAAGAGGTGGATTTGCTTCCTCAAAGGATGAAAACTGGCTAATCTTCCGTTTCCCAATCACAGCTTGGTCCCAGTAGAGCCAAGACATGACAGAGCTGCCAGCAGCAACTGCACCAGGTCCTTGCCAAGGCCCTGGGTCCACCACACAGGAGAAGCAGCCTGAAGTAATTTCTCAGTCACTTAAACTTCCTTGAAGGCAGATGAAAAATATTTAAGGAAACAAATAAGGAATGCTGAGACATTACCTAACTGCTGGGTCAGACAGCTTTTCACTAAATAAAGAAAAACAGTAATGTACTTATATGCTGCTTTCTTACCTGATCTACCAATTATATGCCATCTGTATATGCCACTGCTCTCTCTTTTTTTTTTTTTCGGATGGTGACCAAAATTTTGACGTTATTGTGAAATGTCAAATCACTCTTTAAAATTTGTATTCAAAGACCCAGTGATGCCTTAATATTTAGAGACACATACCCATTCCCTTCAGCAGTGCTGAGATCCCCACTGATTTTCTGTCATACAGCTCCCCACATGAAATAGGAACTTCAAAGTTGTATGATTACATTTTTTCAGATTTTTCATCAATAAAAATTAGTCTCTAGTTTCACTTTCTCTAACTAAAAGAAAGCTAATGTAGAGCCATTTTCTATTGCTATTTCTTAAATTACTTGTTTTTTACAATTACAGCCAAATTCCCCCATTCTTTTTCTCAATAAAATAGTTTACCATGAGAGGTTGCGGCTGGAGAATCAATTGAGCTCATTTCCCAGTTAGGGAGCTCAGTAAGGGTCACGTTTTGACTCTTCTCAATGCCTGTTAGAAATAGTGGGTTCTCTGCCCCTCTCAGGCATTAGTGTGCCTGCAGCAGAGGTCTCATGCCTTGTAGAAAATCTATTCCAGCAGCACAAGTCACTTGAGTTTGTGACTTCATTTATACAAAGCTGGCAGGGTTGGTTATAGCAGGGACTGTGAGGGGTGGACACAGTCCCACAGCCTCTGTCATGTCCTAACATTTGCCACCAAGTGTGGCACTGTGTCAGATGCCGATAACGAGGTGCCAAATACCTGCTATTGCCTCCCCACCCATCAGAAAAATCGGCCTTTGTGATGATGCATTTCTGGATCCAGCCCCAGTTTATCAGTCACTTCACTTATGTGCCCAAATTAAGGGCACAGCCTCTTTAGAGAGATTAGGGCTGACTCAGAGGGGCAAAACTGAGACCTCCCAGGGTCAGAATGCAGGGGCATCCTCCAGCCATGTCCTCTCGCAGGGAGACAGGAACAACACCATCCTCTCTACCCAGCACCTTTTACCACGAGAAAAAAACCAAAACAGGGGAGGCTTTCCCTGATAAACAGGAGTCATGGTGGGCTTTAGAAGTAGAACTGCATTACTGAGGAAGAAGACAGACCTGAAGTCCTAACATAGCCTCATAGACTCCATTTCAAAGACACTACAGATTATGGATGAAACCTAAACTTCTACCTAAGTGACACAAATGAAACACTTAAAGCTGAGCAGTGTGAATTTACACCAGCGCGGACAATTTTAACTTCATGTAGGCTTATAAAACACCCACTCCATTTGTTGGAGCTCTTTTTAATGTCTTTCCATGGCTCTGAGCTGAAATTACTTTCTAAGAAAAGAAGCTGAGGAAGTTTTACTCTATCCTAGTGGAAAACAAAGAAAAAATCAACCCCTTTTTTACAGTTAGGAAAGGTAGGATGTTTGGCTAGTTGCAACAAGACAAACACAATTTACTTAGGTTTTATCCCTGCTGAAACTGGATTTTAAGACATCACAGACATTAAAGAATTTGGCAGCAGGTAATTTTAGTAATGCTAATGCCAGACCAAGCCCATGCAGAGATATTTATTTGCTTCTTCTTTCTCCTTTCTTTCCTTACTTAAAGTAACTATGCTGTATTTTCATCTTAGCCTGAATTTTTGTTCTCAGTTAAAAAGCCAGGCGAAGATTTAAGCAGATTAACATTGAAAAGCTGTTAAAAAACCCCATCAAAACCACCTCAACCTGTTCATGCAGGATAACTCTTTAACTTCATTATTTTCGAGTGAAGAAATTGTTGTCTAGGGATTTTGAAACCATGACATTAGAAGAGGCATGCAAATACGGTTTCTAAGAATGAAAACTATTAACATGGCTGAGGCCATTCTGAATGCCCAGGTGAGGTATCTGCAGGTTTTTGTGCAGCTCTGTGTCAGCACGAGGCATTGGTATTATTTAAATCAGTTAGGCTGACATTTACTTCTTTACTTTCCTTGCCACAAGTTCTGAAGTCAGTGGAAAGCCTGCAGCATTACTGGGAAATAATGACAGTCACTGGGCTGGCACTGCCAGGAATGAAGTAAGACTCTCCTTTCCTTTTACCTCTTTGCAAACAGTAATGACAAGTGAAGGCCAGGGCTTTGAATAATGCAAGGGCCACTCTGGAGCCTAACAGAGCTAGTCCCCTTATCAGTGACGTGAAGCAGAAGAGCTCAAAGTTTGTGCCACCAAGCCCAGCAAAAGCCAGGATAAGCCTGGTGTGAAGTGGGGATGTTGTGCAACCTCTCTCTCTGCTTCAGCTTCCCTGTCTCTTCCAGACTCCTGCTAAACCACTCTGTCTCCAAAATGTCCCTCAGTAGCAACTTAAAAATGCCTCTAGAATAAGTGATAGAGTTCTGCATGCCTTGACCTGACTTGAAAAATTCAGATTTTTTGTCTGTTTTCCCACCACCCACTGCTTATTTTCTCTCTCCAGACTGTGTATTTATGGTGAGTTGCACTTTCCCTTTGCACGGCTGATTAGTTTTCCATTTCCTTTGTTTGTAAAGGCTGTGGAAAGGAAGGGTTGTAAATTAAACAGTGACACGGCATGAGCACGGATACTGGAAGGTGAATGTCTGTACTCATGCTAGAATCTTGGAGTGGTCCATGGCACACTTCTGGCCAGGCCACTTAACACCCTCCTGATCCATCTGAGAGCATGTTTCAAGAGTCAGCATGGGCTAGGAGCAATCCCCAGTGGGCAGCGTGGATGCAGCCAACATGTTATGGATGCTAAGAGGGCTTAAGAGCCTGAAGTATTTTCCAGAACAGCTGGCCTCACAGCCAGAGAGGAGTCCTGGGCATGGTTAATCTCCAGCATACATGTAGCCAGAAAATTACTTTTCTTTTTTTTTTTCTCCCAGTGGGGAAAATATTATTGTAAAACCACCAAAACTGATAGTGAAATTCAAAGGCAGGTTTGGTATCAGAGACTATTTTTAATTCCTTGTTTTGAAACCAATTAAACTTCACAGAGGAGGAACCTTTTGGGAGATGGAAGGCAGCCCAGTCTAATGGAGGAGGTTAAATTCACATCTCGCCAGATGACAAGGCATTCTTGCACAAGCTGGTACTCTGTGTCTATCAACAACTGAAACTTCCTACAAAGGAGTCTCTGACAGAGATTTGGAACTTGCTCCCTGCTTTGGTTGACAGTTGAAATTTGAGATGCTGCAGATGGTTTTTTTTTTACACTGTTTTCTCTTGGAGACTCTATTTGTAGAAGATACATGTCCTCTGCCTAATTTTTTCCCCTTTGCTGTAAAATCTGTGAGGGTATCTGCATTGTGATAATTTTTTGTATTTTTTTAAAACAACAGAAAGATAAACTAGGCACATACATAGCTATAGCTTACTGGTTTCAGAAAACTCAGAGCTGTTCAAATTATGGCTACTGAAAAGAATACAGATTCAAGACCCACATCAGGTGAGAAAGAGACAGCCAATGTTCACCTCTACTGACAGCTTAGAGTTTGCTTTTGGGGCATTAATATTTTTGTCTCATCTCATACTTGTTAAAAATATGAGTTAATTTTGAAATAAAATGTAATTTTAAAGTGAAAAGTTTAAACTTATTTTGCAGAAAGCTAAGGGCTTCCTCATTTCCTAATTGTATTTGCTATCTGCCCCGTGGTTAATTTCTGGGTCAAAGCAGGCTTGCAAGGCCCTAGGAATGACTTTAGTTTCCATGCTGTGTTCCCTCAGTGATATATCACTTTTAGGTATTTTGGTTGTTTATAGCAATGATTGAAACAAGGCAAGACCTGTGATGATTTTCAACCTGCTCCTGTGTATTACTGCTTTCAGAAGTTTTCTACCATTGTTACAGGAGCAGTGGTCTTCAGAAACTACTTACTAGAGATACTAGAGTGTGGTTCCTATGTCCACACTGTATTTCACCTGGTGGGTTATCAGCTTGGTTCTCTGATGCCAGCAAAAAGAAATGACCAATGCTTACTTAACACCAGAGATTTCCCAGCTGCAGGAGTGAAAAATCTTTGGTAGGCCAGCTAATCTGCATCACCTCTCTTACCATTTTCCAGGCACGTTCTGGCTGTCAGGTGACAAAACAAATGTTTAGTAGGTTTGGACTGGAACTAATGGTGACATTGCTAGCGTTGTCTTCATGTGAAGTTCACAGTTTGATTTGAAATGGGTTAACTCAAAGGAGCAGAAAGCCGTAAAATAATATGTGAGAATATGTGAGAAATCATGATAAGGCACAGTGCTCAATCCAGTGCTCTGAGAGTGGCTGTGTCTCAAGACAGGCTTCATCAGCTGGGTGCAAGACCCCAGAAAGCAGCAGCATTGCTTTCCTCCAAAGATCCCTTTTCCTTCAAATCAGAGGTATTTCTGGGCACAGGACACCCCAGCGGGCTGGGAAGTGGGGTGAGTCCTACATGTCTCCCAGCTCGGCTGAAGTGGGCTAGAAAGGCTGCCCTGCAGGCAGCTAGCACTGCTGCCATCTTCCTTGTTCCTGGCTAGTCCCTTTCAGCCACGTGGTCACTCCAGAGAATAAACGCCTCAGCCCTCATCAGACCTAGTGGCATGTTTGTCCAGTGGTGTCAGCTACTTGAACTGTCTCCCCTGTGACTCCTGTTTGTACTTTCTGGCAGCTGGGAAGCACAGTAATCAAAACATGGGTAGAGTGATATATAAAAGTTTATTTTTTTGACTCAATGATGACCTAATAGCTTATCATTCCTCATGCCTCATGCATCCAAGATGTTTTTCCAGATGAAGCCTGGGAAACATGAATCGTTGTGAAACAAGTCTATGTTACTCCTTAGTTGGTCAGCATGCATTACTCACGTAAAAGTATTCCAGATGAAACCACAAGTTTTCCTGAAAATGACAAAATTAATGGAATTATACCAGTATAAACTCTGTTCTTTGTAAATCTGTGCCATAATTTAGCTAGAGAAGAGTTTACCTTGGAATTAAGAAAATGGAGTTAAAGTGGTATAAATCTGCCTTAGTGATGACTGGGTTTCCTCTTTTAATTTTGTGAAATCCTTTTCTGCTTTCACACAGATTATACTTATTCAGAAAGACACCTGGATATGGAATTTTCAGAAATCTATTTATTTTCTTCCTCAGAGTACATTTATGCTTATTCCTGTCTTTTTTTTTCCAAACAAAGGAACTATTGTTGATACAGTCCATGGTGAACATAATCCATGCCTCACTGTTAAAAGAATCAATTTTAGAAGCTAAAAAGTGAGTCTTTGATAAAGCAAACAGGCTTTGCTGATTCTCATGCTGTACCTCAGCAAATGCGTCTGCTAAAACTTTGTTACTTTCCTACACTACTTGCAAACAGCAAACCCCACTATGGCAGCAGTGTCAACAGGATGAAACAAATATTTCTTTCTCAGTGCATGAGGGTCAGCACTGGGGTGCTGGGATGCTGCTCCTCCTAACATCTGTACGACAAACACTTTTCCAGGGCAGCAAGCACACCAGGTGAAAGGATGAAGACAACAGTGGTGTTACATAGCTAGACTAGCCACAGGTCCTCTCCTAGTCCGTACAGGAATTACAGCCCTGTGGTTTGGTTATTCGAGCTGTTTACTGAGTAGACAATTGTCCTGATTCAAAGAGTATCCATAGCCCCGTGCCAATAGTCCAACAAGAAGGGCAAGCAGCAAACATGTGCTCTCACAAAAGCACATTGGCAAAGTATAACACTGTCAAAAGCAGCAAAGTATAACACTGTCAAAAGGAACAAAGACCCTTTCTTGTTTGCTCAAATCAAGTCATGATGCATATGAGGACAAGAGACTGGGGGATGGTTAGACAGCACAATGGATTAGTACTTTAGAAATTCAGGAAACTCTAGGATTGCTAAGGGCAGATATTTGTTCTGTTCTTCATTGTATTAGTCATTTGGTTTATCACTCCCCTCTGACCATCATGACTGAAACAAACATGGGAATCATCTGAAAAAGCAAAACCAAGTATGAGGTCTGCATTCCCTTGGCCTGGGTTGTTCACAGGCCAGAGTCTGATACAATCCAGAGTCAGACACAGAGCTTGTCAAATCCAGAGTCTTCTTCATGCAGCATCCGAGTCCAACTGTGCAGCCTTGCTCTTTCACTGCAGCCCCAGGTGCTACCTGGTCCTATCACAAGCTCTTGGGAATGTGAGTTCTTTTAATTTCTTCAAGTCAGACAAAATAAAAATAATGGACATCTGCAGAGTCCAGGAAAATGACCTGGAATAACCAATATGAAAACTAGTAATTTTAATCAGCCTCCAAGGTGGTATGAACAGTTGCATCTCTACATAATTGTCCTGTGAAAGTCACGCCACTGAAGCCATGTAAACTTAGTTGTGGCTATCCAGACCCATTGGAGCCAAAGCCATCCATTCCCATCTGAGGTGGTCCTTGCTGAGGACTTCTAAGCCAACAAAGTCAGTTTGATGCCTCCATCCTGCTCTCCTTCTGACATTTGAGAAGGTGTCTTCTTTTTCTTTTCTTTTTTTTTTCCTTTTGTGTTCTTTTTCTTATGTTCCCTCTCCTCTCCTCTCCTCTCCTCTCCTCTCCTCTCCTCTCCTCTCCTCTCCTCTCCTCTCCTCTCCTCTCCTCTCCTCTCCTCTCCTCTCCTCTCCTCTCCTCTCCTCTCCTCTCCTCTCCTCTCCTCTCCTCTCCTCTCCTCTCCTCTCCTCTCCTCTCCTCTCCTCTCCTCTCCTCCCCTCCCCTCCCCTCTCCTCTCCTTTTCTTTTTCCCTTTTCTTTTCCTACTAATTTCAGATACAGAATGACACTATTTAATTTTTTTTCTAGCTCTCCTCATCATTTGTGGGGTGTTTCAGATCCAGTGGAGGTTTTATATTATTTAATCACCAGTTTGAGTATATTTAGGTTATTTTTCACTCCTAGTGCTATATATTGATCGATAATCACTGGGCAGAGATTTGGCTTGCTCAGTGCTTGAGTTCTCCACAATCAACCCTGTGTACCGGGAACTTCTGCATATCATTTCACCCCACTCCAAATTCCTGCACAGCAGAGCCCCTGAAAGATACAGTCCCCAAAGCTACAGCAGAGAAAGAAATTCCAGTTTTGGTTCACTAACCCAGTTGCACTGTCCCTACTATTCTTTGTTAGCCTGTCAGAAACCCAGCACTTTCATGTCATATCCTAATCAGTTAGATCTGCAACTGAGATCCAGACTACAAATTTATTGCCAATAGCAACAACCATATCATGGCTTTAAATCAGCTTTTGTCTGTGTGTGTATTATAACATTATTATTATTATTTTAAGGGAAAGTACTATGAAGCCAAAATCATCATGTCCAATTAGGAAGAGGGACTACACATTAAGTTCAAAGAACCCCTTTGCTGATTCTAACAGCACTAGTAACAGAGCCTAATCCAACTTGCCATTTCAAGAGCTTTAGGGAGAACAAATTGCCATCAGCGGGGGAAAGACTTGGAATAGCATGCAGCCTGTCCTCTCCTGACATCCTACTCAGCAAATTCCTCACAGATTTCCTCCTGATGTCAGTAAAACTAACATAAAGGTTATTTCATGAAATCTTATGTGGATTCTTACTTGTGAAAACTGAAGGATCCATGCCCAGAACAACAATACAGACTCAAGTAAATAATCATAGCATTTGTCCTTTGTGCATAAAGCTTAACAAATGACTGAATCAGAGGAGGGGCTGAAGAGTTCCCATGCTGAGTACCAATGCTGTGAGCACATATTGAAATGAGTAGCCAATAAATGTCAAAATCAAGGTGACTGATCACATAAAGTCTTGTTGTTTGACCGGAAACTGTTAGGAAAGGTTTCCAGTTTAATATGCAATATGATAAGGGGCAGGAAAAAAAAGTAGAGTTAAATGCTAAAGTTGTTATAAATCATATGAGCTATTTCTTCAGGGAACACAATCCCTTCACCAGATCAGGAATGCTGTAAGATATGGAGATGTGATCAGGACTGACAGCAGGAGGTCATTTGTTACCAGTGTTAGACTGGCAGTGTCCCCAGAGGCAGTTTTGGAACCCTGGTGAAACAACAGATAAGCAAAGTTTTGGGATTTGGATATTTGCATACTGAAATAATGTCATGCAACTGCTCAGAAACTTGTTCTTCTTTATCGTGATGCCATCAGAAATGCAGACGGATATCCAAAATTATAATACTAAGCACTCCTTCCCAGCACATAGTATTTCAGCCAAGATCACTGGTATGTTCTGGCTACTTCATGCTGCTCTAATTAAAACTCAGTCATCCTTACAGCTGCTTTATATTCCTAGAGAACTGCACAACAGCTGGATCATGCCGTTGATTTTGGCCCTTAAACTCCTTGGAAATTACTGTGTGAATATCAAAACCTTGGCCCTTTCTGTCACCATTCAAGCCTCTGTCACCTGCATCTCTGGCTTCAGCACATGACACCTTTGCATTTGGATAACATGTTGAAAAAGTATCAACATCACTAGGGAAGACAGAGTAAATGTTAGCAGTACTCTGATTTTGGCAGGCTTTCACACAAAGAAAGGCTGTTAGGGGCAGTGTCCCTGAGAGTGGCAGACTCTCTGCCACACTTACTGTCATGTAAGGCTTGCTGCAAAATAAATCTACAAGTTTAAATGAAATTTTGAAAGAGGACAAGTTTGATCTCCTTTAACAGCAATCATATGATAATTAGCCAGATGATATGAAGCACCAGGCCAGTTGATTAAGCTGCTCTGTTGTTGTTTTAATAAATTTTGAAAAAACATAACTTTGCATCTGTCCTTTGTGGGCTTATATTGACTTATATTGACCATAAGTACACTAATCTCTCTGTTAACAGGTTGATAAGCCTATAGTCAACTGCTCAGTCTTTACATGGCTTCATGAATTATCTCAGCTCCCACAAGGACAGATGGATCAAAGTGGCTGTCATGAGTTATGATGGGACTGGGTGACACACCACCTTTCACAAAGTCTAACATACTCAGCTAAATGCATCTGGTTGATTATGAAATGTTTCAGGTGGATGATGTGTCTCAACTAGTCACAAGTTAAATTTAACATTAATTGTGCACCTTCAGGTTTATAGTTGAGTCATCTTACTACAGAGAAATCCCTAAGAAGGCATGTTACTAAGCAGAATATACTCTAATATAATAATCTGTTTTCCACTGAAGGCAGTCTTCAAATATTTGTTCTTAAAACATGTAGGATATCCTAAAGCCATGAAGCCATTCACTGTAAGCCATAAAAAATAGGTTTGGTTTAGAGATGAAAGTGGCTGGAGGCTGTGACCCACAGGAACTCAGAAGGAAACACTTAGAAAATAGAGACAGATTGAATCCCTAGTGCTCTCTCCTGAGAGGAAGCATGGTTGGAAAGTTTCAAACCCATTAAAGTTAAACAAATTGAAAAGGCCTATCTGAGAGGAAACATAGCACTATGTTTATTTTTCCATTATAAATCTGAAACCTAAAAGATTTCCTGAGGTTCTCAGGTATTGTTCATGCTTATAATGGAGATCTGTTTTTAGAAAATGTAATTCATGTATTTAATCCAAACTGTTTGATGAAAAACATACTGCATAAGCATTCAGGAAGCTAAAGGCCATTGTATACCTGTATCACATATTGTTTGGATAAGAGCAGACCTACAATGCAAGGAATCTCTTTGTGAAACGCTCACTCCAAAATATGGGGTCTAATTCTCTCCCTATTTATGCTGTTGGATGAGTTCCACTGGATTAATGAAGACATGAGTAACCAGTCATAATAAAAAAACAATCTTCATGCTGAGTGTGAAACTATGAAAGTGCAAGGCTAACTGTGAGCAAGACATTTACAATGTTGGCCTGAGTCAAATATGTAGGCAAGCCATTGCAGATTCACTGTAATTTAGTAAAGCTGATTAGTCAATGTATTTTAGCTTTTGCTCCATCACTAGTGAACTGCTGCTCTGAACTCCTTATCAGAAGAGTGTGTGATGTTATTGATGTTGAGAAGCATCTGTTTGACTAATGAACTAACTGCAGACTAAATCCAGAGATTAATTTAAATGAGAGGAAATACTTGGAAGCAGTGGAATATTTTTCATGAGATTTATTGCTATAAAAATTTAGCAATATAGTAGGTCAAGTGACAGAGCTAAGGAACATTTACTGTTGCTGTCTAAGACTCAGTGTAGGTGCTTAAGAGGACAGAAATGTAAGCATTGAATAACCATGACCTGATATTTTGGAGAAACCCTGAATCTTCTGGAAAGAGTGTGTTCATCTTGCCCATTTACCTGTTAGTGATTTCATACCCTTCGTGCTCATTTTTCAAACTTCTTTTCAGCTTTTCTTTATGGCACTTACTGTCTAACAATCTTGTGCAGTATTTGCCACCTGATTTACTCTGCATTCCCCATTTTTCTTGGTTATCTGCAATAAAATAATTGCTTAATTCAGGGAAACTGCAGACTGACATTTGTAATGCATTGGCATTCCACTTTTCATAGAGATTTATACTTCAGGAATATGCTTTCCAAAAATTTAATTGCATTTCTGTTTCTCAAATAAGCCACATGTTAAAATAAGATCTATTTGACAACTTGCTTTGTTTTGTAGTGTTGAATTGTGAATGATCAAAATGTCAACTGAAGAAAAGGAAACACTGGAACATGTTATTTATCATGTTCCCACATCAGTTGCATATATTTAAACTCATATCAGCATTTGCCTTGCTGAAAAAGATGGCTAACCTTACATTAGGACTTTTTTTCTGCCACACACAGAGCTGTTGAAATGGTTGAGCTTTTTACCACAGTCTCTTGAGCATGACAGTATTTTTCAGTTTTTAGAAGATTGTTGTTCTTACCAAAGGCAGTATTTCCACTGTGGCTTTTTTTTTTTGTAAGTAATTTTGTTTATAAATGCATCTTTATGTTTGTTTCTTTCTAGGCAGGGATGAGATCCCGAAACCAAGGTGGAGAAAGCTCGTCTAACGGGCACTTCTCCAGTTCCAAGCCTGTCATCAGCCATGCAGAGAATGAAAAACTTCAGGAGGATGCCAAGAAAAAGAACAAACCTCATCGGAAGGAAGATGAGGTCATGGTTTCAGCAACTGTCAAACGGCACTCAAAATCACCTGGTCCTAGTGAGCGAAAGAACAAGAAGTCCATAGAGCTTTCTAAAGAAGACTTGATAAAACTACTCAGCATAATGGAAGGAGAATTGCAGGTAAACTAGACATCTTCTAAACCATATTTTCTATGTACCCATCTATTTTTAGGTTGTCCAAAGAGCACAGGGCTCAACTAACAGGGACATGCGTATTTAAGGCAAAGGACCACAGGGAGAGAGCAGTGGTAGTTGGTGTTTAACAGTCATAGTTTTAAGTACTACTTTATTTACCACTGCAGCTACCAAAGCAAAACAAATTATAAACACCTGTCAAAGAAACACCTGACAAACAAACGGGGATCTGCAGGTGAGGCTGAAAACAACCACAGGGGAATCAGTGGTGGGTGGGAAAAGGGAGTGGGGATTACAAGTAAATATAGGGAATGTAATTACAATCATTACTGAAAATATTCAAGAGGCAAATCTACAAGTCAGGAATACTGAAAATGGACTTAAGATGTCTCCTGGAACTACTGCATATTTAGATGTTACTGAGAGCTCAGCCAGAGTTCTGCCTGTCCTGTCTGATTTCTGGAGTCCAGTGCTCTGCACATTCCTTGCCTTTCAAAGATCCATTAGTTTGATTTCTTGGAGCAGTGCTTGCTTGAAAGCTTTCTCAGTTATCCTGGTTTGCATGTTAATTCAGCCCAGTAGTAAGTCCTTGATGGCAGTCAGCCTGATTTTGCACTTAACTTATCCCTGAATGTCTGTCCAGTTTTGAGATTCCATTTAATGCTAATAAATC
Source organism: Vireo altiloquus (assembly GCA_013396875.1). Classification (NCBI taxonomy): domain Eukaryota; kingdom Metazoa; phylum Chordata; class Aves; order Passeriformes; family Vireonidae; genus Vireo; species Vireo altiloquus. Next base: position 1,104,945 of record VZRF01006104.1, read on the forward strand.
ATTAAACTCTCAGTAGTGTCAGCCTTCAGAGAATTTCAAAGAAGTTGAAACAAGGTATTTCAAAAAGTCACTATGAAGACATGTGGCTTTTCAAAATTATCCCCTTTTGTAGCTGGACTGCTTGTCAAATTCATGCATTCTTTTGGTTGTACTTCAGTGATCTTTTTTCACTGAACCTGTGGACAAGCAGAAAAAAGCCACCCTACCTGTCTGAAAACATTTTGTCTTAATGCCTTTATTCTAATTAACCATTACCATTTAGCTTTTCATGTAAGGCTTTGCATTTCCCCTGAAGCCCACTTTTGTAACATTTTTACTTTAATGTTGAACTTTTTACCATCTTATCTGATTACAAGAAGCAATTGTTCTGTTAATTTCTTTGGTACATGAGTCACCATTACCACAACTTTGAGATTCCTTCTCGCTAAGCATCATTAAGTATCACTTCTTCTGCACATAATTCACCTCTAGTTTTTCAGAAACTACTCTCAAGTTACAAGAAGCATACATTCAAAAGGAATAATTTTGTCAAAGACAGACAATGGTCATTTTCCAATGAAAAGCTGTAGAAAAAGAAAAGGAAGAAAATCTGTTGAATGCAATTTTGCAAAGGAAAAAAGAAATCACTAGAGAAAAGTAACCATTTTTACAGTGCTTCATTTACCTTATTCAAAAGCTTGAATATATTAATTTCCTTAGAGATGGAGCTAGTGTGCATCTTCTGTGGTGAACAGAGCCAAACCTCAACAGAAATGTATCATGCTCGTGTTGTCCAGAAAGATTTACCCTGAAGTCACCTTTGTGGTCTGGAAAGGGGAGGTGAAGAAAGTCACTAATGTTTCCTGTGTGGCAATAAATGTGGTCTTTATTGTTTGAGTAATTCTCCTGTTCTTCACCATACTTTGTGGGGTAGTTACACAACCTTTGAAAAACTGCCTATATTCTCATTATCCCTCTGGGAATGATGGGGATAGGTCTTGGACAATACTTTTAGGGGTTTTCATACATACAGACCCCAAAGAGACGTTAGGGACTGCTAAAGCTTCCCGGCATGACAAGAGGGCTTGGGGACAACCACACTGGTCACTGTAGAGTGCATCTGCTCCTTGCAGCCAGGCAGGGACGAGGGTCATTATTTTTAATCCCTAGTGGTTTTTAAGTTAATTTCAAAACCCTCTATTTTAGTTATTTCCCTGGTACCTGTGATGATGCATTTCTGATGTGGGCAAGCTACAGCACTTTGGCTTGAGATGAGAGCCTGGCTTTAACACTACAAATGAAGATGAGCCAAAGAAGACTCCAGCCAAAGTAAATACTCTGGTATTACCTCCTGGCTGTCACAGTGACCTAATGCACTGAGTAATTTCATGGCTCTTTATTTTCAGATCTGTTCAGACATCTCTGGTGGCTGGCTGGCGTTTTGTTGGACTGACAAATCACTCTGTGGGTTTATTTTGAAGCCATTTCAATACTGGCAAAGCAAACATTATCTAGGCATATGTAAGAAGATTTTGTTTTGAGAATAAGATCAGGCTGTATCTGTAGGGAGATCCATATTTTGTGAAAAAAAAAAAAAAAANAAAAAGCGATAAAATACCATGACTGTTTACTCATCCATGAGCAGGGAGCATCTTATGCCTGTATCAGGGTGACACTTCCTTGGAACCCTCAAACAGTGAGCTAAGCCATGGGAGGTAATCTGGTCATGACAACCATGGGGTTAGCAGGGTAAACTGCTATGTATCCATATGCATCATGTGCTTAGTTCACTGCTCACATCATCTGACAACATAGACCCACACCATATTGCTCTTGGTATCAATATTGAGCACTTAATTTATGACTTGATGCCCCAGCTCTTCATTTTGAAGGCAAAACTGCCAGAAAACCATGGAGAGATGCCCTGGAATTGATGTTTATGTCATCTTTTTAACTCTATTGGTTTCTAAAATTGTAATACCCTCGGGTAGCTTGCTTGTGCTTTAGCTTCTAGAACAAAGTTGGACTCAGCTCTGCCTGTCTTCATGTTTCCTGGCTGGACCCTGTGCATTTACTGCATATTGCGAAGGAAAGCTTTTCATAAACATCTGAGGTCACTGTAGCCTATGCCTTATTTTGTAAGAAAACAAAAGGGAAGGAAAAGTGTACAGAAGTTGCAGGGATGACAATGTGTCCCAATATGAATGGCAGGAGAGCTCTTAAGTACAGCCTCTCTGAAGGAGAGTGGGAAGCAAATGAACTGATGACAGGGATTTATTTTAACAGCCTTATAGCTCAGTGGAGTGTATTTTCCCTTGTGAGATCCAACTGCTCATATGAAAAAACGTAGTGATTACATGGTCTTTAAACCCATATTGAATATATAGTAGCAAAAAATCCATGAAGGATTGCTTCCTATACCTGGAAAAAATTTGATTTTTAAATACTGCAAAGCTGATTTGAAAAGAAAACTTCAAATACCCATAGAATAAATTAGACCATGAAGGCATGGCATTAATTTGTCTGGTTGTTACAGTGAGTTTAGTCAAACCCACATGTGAATATTATTAATTACAGAGCAAGACAGGCAGTGTGGATCTTTACGATGATGATATAATCCTATCTGTGGTTCACAGATTTTTTTGTCCAATGGCCTATGTATTTGTCGTGGCAGGAATATGTTCCCTTTCTGTATGGTTTCTGAGCAGCAGCCAATAATGTTCAGCAATACCAACACTGACTTTCAGCATTTCCTGATTGGGGGCCCAAAAGGAAATGAGGAGCAGTATTCCTAAATGTTTATGACTCACTCTTTTATTGCATGTTTGGGAAAAAAAATCACAATAATAAAATTATATTTTTAAAGACAGCATCCGACTACAAATCATTAGATTTTCAAGAAAAATAATTTCTTATCCAGATTCTGTGCCCATTGCTGGAGAACAATTTAAGTTTGGGAGACAGTTTCCTCTATTTCACACCAATTTAAAAAGGAGCAACTTTTTCACTCAAGGCCTTTATTATAGTCCACGTTTTACTGTGTTACTCCAGTGCCAACATGGCATGCATCCCCTGCAGCTCAGCCTCCCCATTCCTGTCAAGGACCCTTGCACGCTTTCGGGCTGAGGGAAATGTTTCGTCCAGCCCGGCACTGTTGAGGAGCAGAGCTCCTCAGAGCCATGCAGCCATGGGGTGTAAAGGAAATACACTTAGGTGTCAGCTGCACATCTCCTCTGTTGCAGACCTGAGGGTGCAGATGGGCAGCATGTGAAATGTGATGTCTTGGGGAACAGTATGTGTAATACACTGTGGTGGGCGATGGGCCCATTAATCAAGGGGCCATGAGAGCCCTACGGAGGAAAGGATTTTAAGAGGCATCCCCTAGGTTAGGCTGACAGAAAGAGGCAGCTCCCAGGGATGTTTGTTGTGTTATGTTAATGTACCCCAGTTCTGCTTCCCTGGTTGGCCCACTGGTCCCCCCTGCCCCTTTCCAACACATGAGTCCCTGCTCCAAAAAGTTCTCCCTTCCCTGCTCCCCCACTGACCCCTGTTCCTCAGCCACTCCCTCTCTGTTTCCCCACTGGCTCCCATACCCTAGCCCCGCCTGTGTACTACCCCTGTGCCTTCTGATTATTGGCCCCTGATGCTCTCACTGCCCCATGTCTTCCCCATGCTTAAACCTGGACCACCCCACCCCCCTCCTACCCCTCCATTGTTACTCGCTTTTTGTTCCTGCACCCCTTCAAGTGCGTGACTGAAATAAACCTCTCCATGGAACCCCGTACGAAAGTCCTTCCTGGCTCTTTACCATCGACCTTATTTGGAGCTATCTTACCCATACTTAATGGCACTTACTGTCTTCTAATAATCTTGTGCAGTCTTTGCCGCCTGATTTACTCTGCACTCCCCATTTTTCTTGGTTATCTGCAATAAAATAATTGCTTAATTCAGGGAAACTGCAGACTGACATTTGTAATGCATTGGCATTCCACTTTCACAGAGATTTATACTCCAGGAATATGCTTTTCGAAGTGTACGTATCTTACCATACATATCTTACCCTGACCCCCGCCTTCCTCCCCTGCCCCCCAGTTGTTCTTCATTTTCATCCCTGGACTCCTTCACGTGGATGAGTGTAATAAACCTCTCTGTGGAAGCCCATACGAAAGCCCTTCCTGGCTCTTTACTGTCAGCCTTATGTGGAGCTATCCTCTGTGTGTGTGTGTGTGTGTGTGTGTGTGTGTGTGCTGGCCTTGCTGAGCGGCTTCCCTGCGGAGATGCTTCCGGAAGGTCATGGCATTACACCACTGTCACCCGCCGCGATAATATACAAGGGATGCATAAATTAATCACAGTGTACAATTTCTGACAAGTCCTCAGACTTCCAGATGGTCTACTGTAACACTGGGTCTGGTTTGATATTTGTAGGGAAACACTGTGTAGCAGATATTCAGAGGTAAACCTGTTTATATAGCATCCCTCCTTCAAAGGACCTGCTGTCAAAAAAGTCTCTTCCTTATCAGTATTTATTCAAGACTGCGTTTAAGTGTTTATTTGAGTGCTCACATGAGGTGCCAGAGCAATTTGTTGTAGGGCAGGTATGGGAGGTTGGTTGCTGGTCTTTGAAACAAGATGGTCATGAGGGAAGGAGTTCTCTCATCCAACAGAGGCAGGAGGAGCTCACCTTCAGGTGGGCTGCAAGACTTTCTTCTCGACCTGGGTGGATCAGGGAAGGGTTAGCAGAGGACTGTGTTTTGTTCTCTCTGGTAAGGTCCTTATGAAACACTTAGATATCATTGCCTGCACATCTTGCCACGAGGAAAATCCTCTCCTAAAGTCAATGAACTCTCATGGATATAGGTGATAAACTAGCCATTGCATTTTAACACTTTTTAAAGGTATTATAGTATTTTACTGTCTTTCTATCAGAAAACTATGCTTTGTAAATGTAAAGGATTTTACTGTTGTCATCTTTCCGCTTTCTACTTTCTTTCCCTTTTCTATGTCTACATATTATATAATACATTTTATTCTATAATCACTCCGTTCTGTTCTTTTTCCTAATATCTAAATTTCCCTATTCATTTTTCTTTACTTCTTTATTTCTCTAGTTGTGACCTTCTTTCTTATTCTACCTTTTTGTCACTTTCCAACTCAGGCTTTCCTCATCCTTAAACTGCAGATGCATTGACTGACCTGAGAATTCTGGAGATAAAATTGTAGAAGATATACTATATATTAAGTCCCAGCATGTAATTTTTTAGGCAAACACTCCATTTTACCTTTGTTGTTAACTCAGTAAGATGTGTTTTAAGATTAAGTGAGTTGTTTACTTTGACTATTCCTATTGGAAAATAATCCCAGAACAGAAAAGCCTCAATGTTTAGCTAATTTCCTCCTTTTAATTTCTAATGCAATTTAAATTATGTCTTTATGAAACTCTGCTATACAATGATCCTGCTTTGAAAGCCCACCTCTCTACCTCCTGTCTTTAATGCCTGATGTGTTTGTAGACAGCAGTCTTGCATCCTCTGAGCCTATGTTTTTGCTGTCCTAGCCATACCACATCCTTTCAGTTTCCTCTAGCAAAATAGACTCTGCATGTCTTCCATCACCCCTTGACCAGCTGCAGTCACACCCTGGGCTCACCTTTCTTAGTGTCTGTAGCTGGAACTGCTCATGGTGGTTGCTGTGGGAGAGAGCTCACTAGTGCCTTGTGCATTTGGTTTAATATTTGCCTTTCTCTTAAACATGGCATTACTTGGCTTTCCCATCACTTGTCAGTCTGACTAGTATAAGCAGGAGAATTTGACTCTGTAGCTATTGTTGTGCTGTTTTTCTGTCTCTTTTTCCTCTTGCTACGAGGTGTAAACTTTCACGTATTGCCTCAAACTGCTTTTGTATTGACTTTTCCAAGATGTTGTAACGACATTTTCGGAGGCATCTGGTTGTTGTTTAGTTAAAAACACTGTACAATCTTTATATTTTTCTTCAGTGCCTTTTTTTATACTCTTGCATTAATATTAATAAATATGGATTTGCCTGAAAGCTCAAGCAAGGAATATGGGATAGATAGGTGGGTAGAAACCAGATGCGTTTCTTGTGCCCAGTACTGAAATCAGAAAAGAAAGTTGGGGCAAGTTGCCCTGGCACCAGAGAAAGCAGGGATGAGAAGGAGTTTTCAAATGGTCATTAGCAAGATGGCACAAATTAACAAGCTGCAGATGAGCCAAGGCAGAAAGAATAGGTAATGCCAGAGAAAAGTGCATGTAGGGTATCTGTGAAGTCTTGTTGATTGAATTGAAATAGTTTAGGACTTATGAGCATATCATACAGATGAAATACAAATATCCCAAGAGAAAAACCTTGGCATGTACAGAGCTACAGGGAAAAAGAGAAGATGGGGTTAATGTGAGAAGGGAGAGGTGACTTAAAGAGAATGGAATGAGAGGAAAAAGGCTGGGCAATAGAAGAAAAAGAGTGTAAGCAAAAGGGGAATACAACAGAGATAAATGGAGCCAAGCTAGAGACACGGAAAGTGGGCATTAAAAAAGCCAAGAAAATGAAGGGAAAAATGGTATCCACAGTGTAGCAAAATAAGAGCCTAAAAACAAACCATAAAAATGTCTGGAATATCAGTACAATGAGTTAAAAAATTCTCTCCTCCCTTACTGACCCCTGGTTGGTTTGTGTTTTCCTGGTGAAAAATGCTTTTGCAGCACAAAAAAAAAAAAAAAAGTTTTCAGACCACAGATGCTCTCTTCTATTTTTATTGAATAATTTATAACCAGAGATTAATTTTGTCCAGAATAGTATGGTTTATTTTCTATGGCTTACATTTACTGCTGTGCAAAGTGCAGAACATACCATAGGAGGAAAGAAGAACTTGTCTAGCAAGTCCCAAAATCATAAAACAGAACCTGTCCGGTTTATGAGAGGAAAAAAAAAAAGAAGACATAAGACAGTATACTGAAATATAGTTAAATTGTGCTATTTAGGCAATTTCCTGCTCCCCCTGAAATTAAGAGCAGAGGTACTATCAACCATAGTGATGATAGCCAACCATCTCCTTGGTATTAAAATTGCTTTAGAGTTACATGTTTTTCAAAGTAATGATCCTCAATAAAATGTCACTGTCATTGGACAGCTGTAGGCTGAAGACCTCTTTCACAAAGATGTTTTAAGATCCTTCTCTATTAAAGCCTGAGCTGTACTTAATGGAGCTACATCTCTCGTGTTAGGCTTGAGCAATCAGAAGAGAGAGGAATAATTGGCAAGTGTCTCTGACCCATTGAACATCTTATCTAGAATGGAAGGAAGAGTTTGAACAGCTTGAGTTTTTTTTCCAAAAATCCTTGGTCTTCTGTTCAAAACAGAACATAATTGCCCGCAACCAGTTTTTTAAAGTTTTGGTCTTGTTCCAAACTGATCCTCTCTTGCAAGATTTAAAAATTATTTTTAAATAACTGAAATAATTTGACAATTTATTTTTCTTTTTCTTTACACTTACTTAATAGAAATTGTATACTCAGTGCAAGAGCAATAAAAAAGTTTGCATCTTTTCTCATTTTTCTTAAGAGAAGGTTCACTCTGTGGGAGAGCACACGGCCAATCCTTTTGCAATCAATGTTAAATGCATGAGCTCTCTGGCTTTAAAATATCTGGGATTCTTTGGACAGCTTGCAGTGAGCATATGTCTTATGTGTCATAATGCTGTCCAGTACTCTGAGTCACCAGTTGTTAATTTAACATTGCAGTGGTAGATGAATCTGTTTTTATTAACTTTGCTGCCCCAGTTCTGTATTTATTAAGTTTTTTTCTCTTGTCCTCTAGCTGAGGATCAGATAAGCTCTTGAGAGCAAAACAGATTACTTTTCATCCAAAACAAGCTTTAATAAAAGCAAATATAAGTCTTTATATAATAATTGTGAGAACATGGCTGAGAAATTGTCTTGTTTCTAGGGTTAAAGGCTCCACCTATTGGTTGACTAAAGAGAGGAATTTAATATTTTCTCATAGAAAACTGCAGCTCCTACTGAACATCCTGTGTCTTGACACATCTTGCAAAATTGCTGTCTTGACTGCAGAATTTTGCATGATGTCCAAAATAAAGTGAACTCAGTGGCTTATTTCAGAGAATGGTGCAGATGTGACTCCCAAAATGATGCACTACTGAGGGAGGCACTATGAAGTGAAGTCCTTTTCCCGAGACAGGAAGGGTTTGGATTTTGCTAGTGATGTCTTTCTTATCTTGGAAATTATTGGTTTTCTTTGCAAAAATTAGCATCAATTCTTCCATGCAAGAAAAATTAGTGGAACTGAACTAACTTAAATACAGTTGGATAGTAACTTCCAGACATTTGTCACCTTGAATTTTAAACAAGTCAGAAAGAGAAATATTGGAGTGGCTTCATAATGAATCTCCAATTCTCCAGTATTGGCTCAGGTAATCTCAGCAGTTCAGGTAAAATAGCATTTTGAAGGGCTTCAGAGTCATGCCTGGAAATGCAGTGGGAGGATGGAGAGGGGAAAGGATGTCCAATTGGGGCTTGGGGAGGGCAACCTGAAGGACAGATATTGGGGGGAAATCAGGGGGACTTTGGAGACTACTGGGGGCTGTGAGGGCATCGTGGGCATGGTTGGGAGCTCTCACTCTGCCCCTTTCATTGCCCACCCTCTCTAGTTGCTTCACACCAAGAGTTTGCACCACTTCCCTCGTTTCCTCTGACAACTCCTCCGTTCAAATAATTAGCTACGCTGGTGAGTGCTTGCTGTAATGCAGCCCTACTGTTCTTGCCCATTCATCAGTCACCAGTAACTTGAAAGCACATTGTGTAGCACAGAGTACTCAAAAACATCTTGTTGAAGCCAACAAAATGCTTGGACAAGAGAGAAAGTTGTGTACACAGTTTATTACACATGTACACACACTTAGGTCTGTTAGTGTCCCACATGCTCCTGTCTCCACCGAGGAGGCAGAAGGAATGCCTCTGACTTCATCATCCTGGTGCATACAGCCCTGCTGGCTCCAGCTTGTCTTGCTCCATCCTGCTCCTTGTTTGCTTGTTCCTGCCAGAAGGCAGCAAGATCACTGTGGAAAAAATGCCCGGGCTGATTTTTCCCTCTTGGAGACAGGGTACTCACAGCAGCCACTTCAAGTACATCCCTGAAATTCAGATCAGATGAATTTCAGATGCTTCTGTTCCTTATACCATCAATGTACCACTTGCAAACAGTAATTTAGATGAGTTACATGTCTTATGAAGACACTTTTTAGTTTCCAATGGATTTCAACAAATTGTATGGTAGTATAGAAGAACATGAACTTGGAGGAAATAAAAGAATACAACAAATGGGTAAAAATTCATAGGAGAACAATTATATTGGTTACAGTGCCATATTTTTTGTAACATTCATAGCATATCTAGATCTTTTACATACTTGGGAATTAAATCTCATTCATGAGACATATTATTTCCTTTAGGGAATGGAGATTGGAGCATGGCAGGGTTAATTTTCTGTGTGAAGCATAAGAAAGAGGTCCATGATCCATAGATCTCTTGTGTCTTGGTCTAGATTTGCTAGTAGGGCCAGATGATAACAGAAGAGGAAAGGAGGAAAATAAATACTTTTTCTGTTATTGCCTTTTCATTAGTCACTTTTTTTTTTCTCTTAAAGAGCTGCTAACTGATCACAAAATAAGTTCTGGTTACAAAAGGAACATGGCAACTTGATGGCTCGTTGGATCAATCTGTGGTTTCTGCTTGCTGCTGGGCTTCAGGTCACGTGAAAAATATTATACAGTTAACATTGGCTGAAACAAAAACTCTATGACTGAATAGAGCAAACCCAAAACTGTGGGTTTAGACATTGTCAGGCACTACTGGAGCATGTAGAACATATCCCAACATGCAGATTCATGCACACAGCTTGACAGTGACCCCTTGCCTTGGTGTCTCTGTGCTGACTGGATCGTGACACTGTAATTCTATATGCTGCAGTAACTGCTCCATGGCTTGACAATATCAAGCAAAGCACTCTTTCAGTGTGAAAAGACAAAACAGGGTATTCCAGACCATAATAATTCTGAAAACATCAAGCAGTGTGGAGTTAATACTTCTCAGGGCCTTGCCATGGGAATTTTACTGGCTGTAGCCCAGACTACAGATAATTAATTATGTCAGTGAAAGGCTCTGGTGGCCTGTTTTCTTCAGAAAAAAGTGACATCATCCATGAAGCGCTCTGGCAATAAAGCAGAACAAAGATGTGTGGGCAGGAAATAACAGACAGATGTCTTCTAGTGCTCATTTGATCTGTTTCGAAGCTTGCTGGAAGAAGTAATACATTGCTCAGTGCTGCTTCTTCTCAGCTCTGCAATCTTTAGCAAGGACTTTTCCAAACATAAGAGGCCAAATTAATTTCTGATGTAATTCTCCTGGAGCCACTTCAGAAGATGCAGTGCATGAGCTGGTCTATCATGTGCCTCTTCTCCAGTATTGATTTTAGAAGACCTTTCTGAGTTATCACTGAAAGGCAGTGCACAATAAAATTAAATACAGGGTATAGCTCCAAAGGCTTCATACAAGGCCAGAAAGTTCTGCATGGTGTGGAGAAGACAGGGCAGTTCTGTTTAATATCCTCAGGGTCATGGGAGATCATTTGTATTTCTGGATGTATATTTCACTTATCCTTTGTACAAAATCAACAATCAACAATGGTCACTTTCCATCACTGAAGTAATCTCTTTACCTCCAGAGTATGTCATGTACCTAGGCTTTTAATACAGGAAAGTTAAAAGAAATTAATGCAAGTGAAATGACACAGTTTCAAGTATTAGGAAATTAAGCTAAGATGAAAGAAAAAAACTTTCCTGTACATGAAGTCTTCCTTGCAAGGAAAACTACATATTTATGTTGCTGGTGCAGCCTTACTTTGACTTTATTGTGCAGTTTTGGTGCAATATAAGAAAGATATAAAGCTATTAGAGCATGTCCAAAAGACAGCTATGAAGATGGTGAAGGGTTTAGAGGGGAAACCATAGAGCAGCTGGGGTCCTTTGGTTTGTTCGGTCTGGAGGAGACTGAGGGGAGACCTCAGTGCAGTTACAACTTCCTTGTGAGGGGAAAAGGAAGAGCAAGCACTGATCTCTTCTCTGTGGTGACAGTGAGAGGACCCAAGGCAATGGCCTGAAGTTTTAACAGGGGAGGTTTAGGTTGGATATTAGGGAAAGGTTCTTCACCCAGAGGGTATTTGGGCACTGGAACAGCTCCTCAGGGAAGTGGTCACAGCACCAGCCTGACAGAGTTGAAGAAGTGTTTGGACAATGCACTCAGGCACATGGTGTGATTCTCGGGGCTGTCCTGTGCAGGGCCAGGATTTGGATTTGATGATCCCTGTGGGTCCCTTCCAGCTCAGGACTTCTATGATTCTATGATTTTATGTAATTAGCCAGCATTTTACATGGGTAGCATCACTGAGTGAGTGATAGAAACAAGGCTACTTCATATATCTGGTATAGGAGAAAAAAAATATTTACTGAATTTTTAGCAAAAATGGGCTTACTATGATGCAATATGCAGGAGAGCATCTAACTTCCCTGCTTTGAAACATACTTTGTAGAGTAAATATAACTGTTCTGGAAGGCAAATTGCTACCCGGTCCTTATGGCAGTACGAAGGGAAATCAGGCCTTTAACGAAAGCGTCCTTTCAGCAGTCAGGAGTAGTTTTTATTATGTTCTGTATACATATTTATAGTATTATGACACAAAATTAAGAAAGTACACTTTCCTTCTAATTATTTTTGTTTCCTTCTAAGATAAGAAAGAAGGGAAGTTACTGGTCTTAAACAAGGACTAGTGGATTAGTGTTAGGAAAGTTTTTCAGATACAGATGTTTGAGTACACCTGCCTGAAGATGCTTTCTTTAAGGAAAGTCAACTAACCAGGCTAGTGATATCCACTTTCTGAGGTCTCTAATGGAACTTTTCAGAAATAAAGCTATTCCTGCTCCGAGGGCAATACAGCATGTCCTGGGTAGTGCAGAAAGCAGTGTGAGAACATTCTCCTGATCTCCCTCTGGATGCCTTGAGTATGATGTTTATTAACTCTGGGTGAAACATTTGTAAAGCCTACTGGAATTTAGGAAATCAGTCACTGGTAAGACCCCAACATTACATGGATAACCTGTGACCTTATCTAGTTTCGGATACTGAACAGAGCAGCTGTTGAGCTATAAATAACCTGAACTGTGTGCAATGCAAGGAACAACAACACAAGTAGAAGTAAAGGTTCCTGTTTGTGGCTTCATAGTTATTTTTTGTCATTAATCACTGGCAAGAAAAATACAACTTCATAAATATTAAATATCTGCTACTTAGTGCACTTCCTTGTGTAGGTATAACAAAGTGTCTTCATAACCAGAAAAGAAATATTCAAAATCCAGAAATATCAGATTGCTCGAATATTACATAATTGCATTTCCTGTAAATGCTACTCCTGCTCCTGAGTTTTCAAAACTTCTTTAATCTAATTAAGAGGATTGTTGTCATGTTACTGAAATATTGAGATTTCTCTGAAGTAGTAGATGTAAAGTAGTTAGATGCCTCCAAACCTGGAGCTATGAAGGTAATAGTTACCAGTAACTGATTTTGAGAGAGACACACAATGAATTTGCAGGAAGGCTACTGACTAAAAAAAAAAACAGGAGAAGAGTTTAGGACATGTACTGGTAAATGATCTTGAGTTGGGTTTTACACTTAGCTGACAGTGATTACTTTGATTCCATTCAGCCCATCTTGAATACAACTGAATTTTTTTCCCGATTTACTAGATGCTTTATATGAAACGAGTTTGATCAGTTCAGTCCCATTTCCCAGGTGACAAATGGCCTGTGGCAAAAATTCCCCGTTTAGTGGGTGCTGAGTTTTGTCAGCAGGCTCATGGGAGAGGCCAAAGACTGTGGGAATGGGGAGAGAGGGCTGTAGTAAATTGGCAGGGCAGGGCGTGAGGAGGAAGCACGTCTGAACGCCCGGCTTGTGTAACAGTCTTTCCATTGACCAAGAATCTGGTTGCTAGGCTGCCGGACCCCTTTTACAAGCAGCAGAGTCATGCTATTGTTTCCTAAATGGTTTCAATTTTATGCAGGAACCTCTTTACATCCTTTCTATATCTTTTAAATATTTTGCTAGGCACGTAGTAAAGTGAGGTTTGGAACACAGCCCCCTGCTCCGCTCAAGTCGGTGAGCAAAAGAAAGTCCTTCTAGTTTATTCTGCCAAAAAGTGAGTGTTTCAGGGTAGCCCTGCAATGAGTGGGCTCTCATCAGCCTTCCGTCTGGGCACTCATGACAGAAGGGGAACATTGTCTTGGATTTCCCAGTTAGTAATGAAGACCCCACCTCTTAGGTAAGTGCACTCATGAGTGGGGAATAGAAGGGAGGGTAAGGAGGCAAAACTGTGGGACAGCAGTGCTCCACAGCACCTCAGCCCCTCCATGGGTGTATTCAAGAACTGAAGTCATCAACCTTTAGATTTTGTCACCTCCAGTAAGCATAAAACAAGGCTTAGACATAGTTCAACTTTGCAGTTCCTCTATCAACAGGAGCAACTGAAGGAGTTAAATTAGGATACCTTTAATCTGTCTTTATTGCTCCCACTGCTTCGAGAAGCAGGTACTTGGGACGCTTTATGAATGAAAAAAGTCTCTTTACTTTTAAGAATTCACAACCTGAACAGGATAGATAGAAAGTTAGCTCAGAGTTTTCTGTAGGACAATTGAAGTAATGAAAAAACCAATAAAAGTAAATTTTTTAAATTCCGTATTTTGACTTTAAAGAGCTTCTCTGACTAATTGCAGTCTTCTGGACTTTTGCAAATAAGTTCCATTGTGTTACAAGCTGTTGCAATATGTGGTCTTCTCAAGCCTGGATGCTCTTTCTCATCACAGCACCAACAAAACAAAACAAAAACAGGACTTGAGAGATAGTTTTCCTGTGCCAAACATCATGTTCCTTCTACTAAAACAGCTAAAGACTGTTCTCTGTGTTTTATATGCAAGTTTACTTGCAGTTTGAAATATCTTCCTTGTGTTTGTCTCCTAGCTTACAATTTACGCAAAACAGCATTGTGCTCTGGGACAAGGGAGGCACCAACAGTAGATGTCCATCAGGATAAACAGCTTGCCAGCAAAGTCCCCTCTTCTTAGCTAGGGCTCCCCACTTTGAGGCTCTTGTGCCTCTTTGCAGGTAGGAATTTTGAAGTAGCCCCAGTGTTCCTCTGATCATTCTGACTTGTTTTCTGAAAATAGTATGTTTCCTGCAGATCACTATACTTTGGAAGAAAACAACTCTATCTGACCTCTCTTCTAGTTGTTTCAGGGGACAATTAGTCGTTTGGAGAAACATGAAATCACAAGATACACAGGCATGCTGTTTCAGCTCCTTTCCTTTATATTATCCTTAGGAGTTTCAGAGAGATTTAACAGGAATTCACAAACCCCGAGGCTGATGGAAGGTTAGGACATTGCTGGGATATCTCTCTGACCTAGGTTAGCTGCCATTAAGAATCTCCCTATGATGGAGCTTGTTTCTGACCAAATAAAAGCAAATTTGTCTCCAGTTTATTATTAGCATTAGGTTCCCTTTTTTGGTCCAGTGCTTCCTAGCAACCTGTGTGTCTGTTTGTCATTTTGTTTTTCACAAACTGTTATCATAACTGAAACAGAGTACTTAGTGAATTAACCAATACCCTCAAAAAGATAACGATAGGAGAAATGGCTGAGCCCAGAAAAGGCAGAAGGCACCTTGCCACATCAACACCATCCAAATCCAGAGGGCCAGGAGAGTGCGGGGTACCCAGGAAGGGATACAGGAGAGGGCAGCTGACTGCGCAGTCAGGGCACCCTGGGGATGGTGCCACCCAGCCTGATTCTGGGCTAGGTACCCTGCAGCAAGGGGTGTTCAGTGCTGATAGTCCTACTCTGTTCCCTTGGAGCTAGGTGTGTCACTGCTTCTCTTTAAAGCAATAAATAGGTTTTTTCTTCAAAGCTCTGAACTGAGTTTGGGTGTCTGTTTTCCTTCTTGGGGTGTCAGTTCCTCCATTATCATCATCCATTCCCCTGGCTTGGCTCCCTCTGGCTTGACTCCCTTTGGCTTTTGGGGGACCCAAATCCGTAGCATCCAGAAGCCTTTCTTAGCTATCAGGGACATTCTTAGCTGTTTCAGGGACTCCTATTCCTACTCTCTTGCACTAAAGTTGCTCCATTTTAATTGTGAGTGATGACAGACTAATGAGGCCTGAAGGAAAGTCAGGAAGTGCACAACTGAACAGGGGGTGAGGCACTCACTGGGCAGAGCAGCTGCCTCCAGCAGCTATTTCTGTATCAAATAACCATTGCAGGGACTGGAGTCCAGCTCTTTGCTGTGCCTACTCACAGTATTAAACCACCAATCCCAAGCTATCGCTGTCTGCTCTGCCTAGCTCAGTCAGTGTTTAATTATGCCATCTAGGGCCCAACAGCTTCAACATGAGAGAATGAACTCATCCTCCTCCCCTCCCAAATAGCATAGGGTCTGAGGTGTGCCTGTCCCTGAGGAATGGGCTGTGTGGGGTCTGAAGCTTTGTGTGCTGAGAATCACAACAAAAAGATGTTTCAACAGGATGGGCTGTGTCCCTTGTTGCAGAGGGTAGAAGGTAGCTGCTCCCTCATCCCTCTGTGTTCCTGCTCCCTTTGCACAGTGCTCTCCCTGAGCATGCCTTTGGCACAGGGCCCCTGCTGTGAGGCACACAGCAGGATACCAAATTAGTTCATTGGGACAGGATGAACGTATGGCCTCAAAACTGCCTCCTCCTAAAAGGGCTTGAGACAACACATTATAAAATCTGGATATTTAGAAATCTCTCCATACTCCCATCCTAGCCTATTGGACTTTTTAAGGGCTTTTTCTTCAATATAGAAGCACTGGTCTCATGGTGATGAAGACGCTAAAACATCTGTTATTTCTGCAGGGACAGAAAAAAATAATACATTCACAAACCTGTCTAAAACTTTTCTAAAATAACATTTTTCCTGTACCGAGAGTGGCAGTCTCAGGATGTGATGTAGTGATGTGTGCATGCTCTTTTGCCTTTCTTTGGGACTAGCTCACATAATTCACTTAGTTGTAACATCCATGAGTGATGAACCTTTCCCACTCTCATTTTGAAATAACATGAATACCATTCCAATTTATATTTTTTACCTTGAAGCCACGTGCAAAAATTTTACTTAAGGGTTGCAAAATGTTAGACAGTGTAATTGTGCTAGTTCTTAATTACATGGCATGATCTTTGCCTCAAGTTCATTATTTATTTTCATGTTAGACTATTTTAAATGAAAAAAAAAAAGGGAAAAATGGTCTTTGCCATTTACCAAAATTATTTTCTTGCTAATTTTAAAAGCAGGTGGTTTTGTAAAGCTGTGATGCCTCTATGGTTCTGGGTAAAGATTTAAGATTTGCTACAGGGATGAATTGAATGCTGTTATGAATGGCACTGAAAAGCGTGAAGAGTTGG
The DNA here is from genome assembly GCA_013396875.1 of Vireo altiloquus. NCBI lineage: Eukaryota > Metazoa > Chordata > Aves > Passeriformes > Vireonidae > Vireo > Vireo altiloquus. The sequence goes on from VZRF01006104.1 coordinate 1,121,472, forward strand.
TCAGTTCATAAATCTTAAAACAGTCATTGCTTACACAGGGGCAGGATTTTTAAAGGATTTTTTTTCTAAAATATCTGAACCATTCCTTAATTTACTTTTCAAACTCACATGGGTTGTCAGAAAGGCAGGAAAGAGAAAAATGCCCGGACTCTTCTGCTCTCTCATCTATTTGCATTTGTGGGAAAGATGTTCTCTAGGGAAATCCAGGAACTCCCTTCTGCCCACCAAAAACTTGTAGGTTTTACAGTCCCTCCCTGGACCATGACCTCATAACCATGCCTTGAAAGACAAGCAGGTGCCCTGCCCCCATTTTACAGATGGCTTAACTGGTGTTGGAAAGTATCATTAGAAACAGAGCCCTGGCTTAAGTGTTTGTCCGTAGCATACCCTAAAATGCCCCTTACTCATAGCCAGGTGGCCTTGAGGAGCTGTCTGGTCGTGGCCAGATGTTTGCTCATGCTGCCTGAAACTGGGGGCTTCCACCTGGGGCAGGAGCAGGAGCAGGAGCAGGAGCAGGAGCAGGAGCAGGAGCAGGAGCTGGGCCCCGAGCTGCCCTTGGCCAGAGGTACACCCCTGCTTCCAGCCCCAGCCCCGGTAGCACAGCCATCCTCCACTGATGGGAAGATGTCCTCAGACTTTCCATGTCTGACACCAGTTATGCTGCTGATACGGGGTCTGCAACATGGCTAGGGTTTTCTTTAACGAAAAAAACTTAAAAAGAATTATTTTAGAAGTTACATGAAAAGAGTATTTAGTCACAAATTCAGGTAGGGAATGACTAGGAAGTAGCTGTCTGAGAAATATTAGTTCAGCTCACTGATGCTGCTTGTTCTACTCATTTCCTTACCCCCCTCAGGGAACAGCATGGGCAACAAATAAGATCCAGTATATAAAGAATAATGATGTTCCCTGGCTATAGTTGCAACTCAGATAAAAATTCATAACATTCAAATGTAATGTCATGCAGGAACAGAATAATTCATCGCTTAAAGGACAATATTTGTATTGCACAGTTCACGCTTACTCTGAATATCTCCCAGAATTTTTATATTTGCATTGACAGCCTGTCATTTTCTAATTTATTTTATTTTTGTGTATGCAGTCTGTACATATGAAATACCCCTATTTCCACTGCGTTCCCTGTTGGTTAATAGGTTGACTTATGGTAATGATTTGCAATATTACAGGCAAGGGAGGATGTGATCCACATGCTGAAGACAGAGAAAACCAAACCTGAAGTTTTAGAAGCTCATTATGGGTCTGCAACTCCAGAGAATGTGCTTCGAGTGCTACACAGGGATGCCATCCTTGCCCAAGAAAAGTCTATAGGGGAAGACGTCTATGAGAAACCAATTTCAGAGGTAACAACTTCTTGATTGACAACATTATGTCTGTGCAGGGGGAAGCTTAACCGGAAGTGAGACTCCATGTATTTTGGATGTGTGCAAAGCATGCAAGAGGATAACACAGAATTTGCACACTGAAAACAAAATCTTGTTCACTCATATGCAGAATAATTTGTTAGTGAAGTCATTGGATTTGAACACAAACCATAAAGAGGTTGTATGCTTCCTTAGGGCTGGTGCTGTTAAGCAAGACCAAAATCTTCAAGTGTTAAATTTCTATATTTTAAATGCCTTTCAATTACTGCTCACAGCACTGGTAACTACTCTTTGATTTTCTTGGCATAGTAGAACACTGTCATGAGGGCAGTAAAGAAAAGAAGACCTTTGGATATTGACTTTGACCATATTATGGGATCATAAATCCATATTCATTTTACGTCACTTACACTCTAGGACTGCAAAGTCAGCTCAGCCCCTAAAGGAGACTTATAGGACTCCATGCTTTAAAATTTAAGCAATAAATGAATGTTGAGTAGACCTGAGAATTAGAGTAGACCGGAGAGTGTCTGAGGCCAGCTTGAATGCCAAAATAAACAGCCATTGCTCCTGTTCATAGTTTCATAACAGTCCAGGTCATTGGGAAGGAGCATGCAGCAACATACAATACAAAATACTATAGTGCCTGTCCAAATCTTCTTAGTTCATCCAATTAGAACATTTAATTTGTTCACCAGGAGTTGTGTCTACTGTGGGATATCTTTGTACTGTGTATTCTCATTGAAGCATCTCCTGGAATTTTTGGGATGATAGTAAATAAGGAAAACACACATAAAATACTGTCAAACAAGATTAAAAGACCTTAGCAAGGCCTTTTTCTAAAGCATCTGATAACTTGACAGGGACTTCAGTGTAAAACTTCTGTTGTGTGCAGATTCACAAGTCTTATGTTGAAATAAAATAAAAAAATTAAGTGCAAAAGATCTACTCTCAAAAGCTGAACCCAACTTGGCTCTTTTATAAAATGCAATCACTGTTTCACTTTGACTGCTTTGGTCAGCTTTTGGAGAGTAAATTGTCATGGTCCTCCTGCTCTCTTATTTCCCTCAGTTTGCTGAGATACCCTGTGAAACCTGGGGCAGCTGGGGCTGAGGAAGATGAGATTCTCACAGGATAAGTGTTGGGGGTAGACAGAGCAGGCAACCAGACAAGTACCAAGGCTGAGGGCTGCTTTGGCAGGGAGGAGGCTGGAACTTGAAATCTGCACCCAAGAAACAGCAAAAGGAGCAACATGAATAGCCGTGGTGGACTTGGAGTGCCCTGGAAACTTTTTAGACACACCTCCCTGGTTTTAATGTTTGTTAGAATAATAATTGGCATATTAAATTAATAAAAAAATGCAGAAGACAAAAAAGGTAAAGGGTTGTGTATAAAGAAAGAGAATTTCTGTCAAAAAACAGCCTGAGGGGAAACCTCTAAGGCTTATAACTAATTGTATTTGGTAATGTAAAACTGAATCTGGACTGCATCTGAATAATTTGGATCTTTTATCTCAGCAGTCTTACAGGTGTATTAAAGATGAATAACTCAAATTTCAACCTTCAGACAACACTTTATGCTCCACATGCAAGTGTCTAGTCCCCATATAGATGTATGAACTCAGACTCCCAGGATGGAACGTCTGAGCTGCAGCTTTTCCCCTGTGAAATGAAGAGTGTGCACAGTATCTCAACCCAGGGGAAATTCTGCACTGCAACAATATTATTTGTTACCCTAAAGCTAAGTGAAGTTCTGTCTTTTGTATATCTGAAAATTGTGCAAATGTTTATTGCTAATGTTTCATCCAAATAAATCATTACTTTCACAGGGCAGTTATTCTTATTTCTGGTCACTGCTTTATGTAAAACCCAACACATAAAATTACGGGACTTGCATTTACCAAACACAACATTGTTGGTTAATAAATCAGATGAAGTAAGCAAGGAGACCTTTAAAACAGTCTGTTCTCCTTTCCTACAATCCAGCTGGACAGACTTGAAGAAAAGCAGAAAGAGACGTATCGGCGCATGCTGGAACAGCTCCTGTTGGCAGAGAAGTGCCATCGTCGCACAGTTTACGAGCTAGAAAATGAGAAACATAAACATACAGATTACATGAACAAGAGCGATGACTTTACCAACCTCTTGGAACAGGAGAGGGAGAGGTGAGTGCAAAAACTACCCCGAGTGTTCCAGTGCTTGTCCCTTCACCAGTGACATGGCCTGGTATTTTCTGTGTTTAAATGACACGAAACTGATGTGTAAAACATCCGTAAATGTCAGTCCACTTACAAACGTCATTTGTAAGTATGTTACTGTGCAAGTCTGGAGCTGGAGGAATACCACTGAATGTTCCTGTAGTGTGAGCTTGAATTAAGAAACAAATTTGTTTTGAATTAGTCATGCCCGTTTTGGGTTCACCTCCAGGTAGCTTTTGATCAGATGTTATTTATGTTGGCTAAGTTTGGGGCTGGCTTGCTTAGCTAAGCACTAAGTTTTGTAAGGACGGAGCACTGTTGTCACGGCAGGAGGGCAGGGTAAGGAAAACCACAACGCACATTAGGATACTGGCACACAAGTGGTGGGATTCTGCCATGCCCTTTGCATTTAAGGCTTGCAAAGCCACAAACCATTTGCACTCTCTCATATTTTTGAAGAGGCATGCCTCAGGCAAGTTATCTATTCCCCTGGAAGAAAATACCATCATGCATTACAAAATGTGGCCATCCTGTGGTGCACTATCTGCAGTGCTCATCTCAGAGTCTCATACACCCCACATTTCTTTTTTTCCAAGTGTTCATCCTTCTTTTTGGACAAATAATCTGTTCCCTTTGTGTCTAAGAAAAGAAAGATCACCTACCTTCGCTGAAGACTGAGCACTCAGTAACAGCCTCAGTTTTTCAGTATGAAATTTTTGTGCTTATACCAAATTGCTTGAAATCAATCCATGTTGTGTTTTTTTTTTTTTAAAGGAAAGGCTCGAAGAAAAATACTTAAGGCAAGTTCAAAGAAGAAATGCTTTTGAGGAAACCACAAGCTTGTGGCAGACATTAGCAAAAAGCCAGGAGCAAAACTGTTTAGTGTATTTCCTGAACTCAGTTCAGTGCCAGCTTTGAGTAGGTGGCACATGAGCTACAGTGACCATATTTCCTGGTTTAATAGGCTTTGGTTTTTTTCTGTCTTTACTTTCCTGGGTTGACTGGCAAACTTTAAAGAAAAATGCTTCTGCACCTTAGCAAATTGATTCTCATAGTAGAAAATGAAAAGTAAAACTAAATAGGTTTTAAGAAATAAAAAATGTTTTATTTTCAAGTAAGTAGCAACTTCACATCTGATTCTCATAGATGACATTTTGTCTCTATGCTGAATATCCATGCAGCCACTAAAATGCTATGGTATTAAAATGCCATTTGCATTTCTCTTTATATTTTATAAATATTTACATTAATTTGACAATTAATATTCATATTAATTTGACAATTGTTGCCTTCTTATTATTCCCCCTCATTTTGTGAAGGTCACTAAATAGTCTACTATTATTACCTGGGTTGAATTGACTTCCTTTAATGAAGTGATTAAAGAGCTTTTTATCTTACCACTGCCAAGATATCAAGTCCCATATCTGTGGGCATTTTCTCTTACTCTTGCTGCTCTCTCAAACTTCAAGTATTCTACATTCTACAATTTTTGGAAAAACAGCAATAGGAAAAGGAAAATGCGAATCTGAATTTCTCTTGAAAACAGATCTTCAAGAACAACTAAATCCACTGGCTTTAGTCACCAGTGCCTCTGTACTGGTTGCTGCAGGGGAATAATTGCAGTGCTGAAGCGCTTTTGATTTATGTTGAATAACACCAGAAATCTGATGTTTGCTATTTAATCCACTTTGTTTGTCTATGGCACTAATTTGTTTCAAGGTAGTAGTGACCAAGCAGAGAGAACATGGCATGTAGCTAAACATAGAAAACCAAGATGCACATATCTCCCTCTTCAGGGCCTCCTCTCAGATCACGTACAGAGCAGATTAGCTAAGTCAGGATGGGCTGGAAACCACTCATTAGCATAAAGTCTTAAATGATCTCAACTTCTTACCTTTGTTTTCTGAGTGCACATGAAACTGAGACTGCACCCGTGTCTTTGTAGGTAATAAAAACTAGAAGTAGTATTGTTTGAGGGCTATATTCACAAAGAAAGAGAGGGTGATAGGATGACTTCTTAGGAAAGCTCCAAAGTGGCAATAGATTTTGTCAAAAAGAAAGAGTTTGAAGTGGAAAAATTAAGTTGCAACATATTAAAGCATACAAGAAACTCATACTCAATCTGCATATTGGGACAGAGAACTGACCTGCCCAAAGGCATTTTTTAAAGTCCTGCATAGGCATTCTTGTTTTATAAGTACCACTATACATATAATTCATTTTACTGTGGTGTTTTGAGGGTTATTTTATTAAGAGCTAAACAGACTTGTAGTCTCCATGAAAACGAAAAGGGACACAGAGTTGAACTTTGCCCGTCAGCCACTCTGCTGCACTCACAGTTATAATGTTAATGAGACAGGGTGAGCCAGAGGAAGAACAGTGCTGCAGGATGGCCATCTCACAGCAGTCTGCTGCGATGAGAGAAGCAAGAACTTCTGTCCTGGATCTAAGTAATTTCAGTAATTTCTTTCCTCATGGTATTTTATCAATCTTTCCTAACCATTGTTGTCTACATCAACTTTCGCAGGCCACATCTGCTTTTGCTGTCCTGTGAAAGTTTGAACAAAGCAAAAAGGGAATTCTTTAAGAGCAGAAATATGCCTCAGTTCTAATGTATGTCTGACACTCTCTTAATGTATTTATTTTGGAATATTTTTTTTACATGTGCTTTTATACATTATATCTCATCGATCTACAACAACATGATATGAAAGCAAACAGTTCCTATGAGTGACTAATAATTAGATCAGCCTCACACAGGAAGGAAATAACAGGAAAACATGATTTGTCAAGAATAATGACGCATGAAAAGTATAAAAAAGAGAAAATTGTGCAGCGGGATATCAAAATGTAGACAGCTAGGGGTGGGGGGGGTAAACGGAGAAGGCTAAAGAGCCTCACTGTTGGCATCAGCTCTTCAAGACCAAGTGCAACTTACCTGAAGAAAGATCGTGGAAAAGGTTGGCATGTTACAGGAAAAGAGTAGTGGTGACCATTTGCCAGGAGGAGATGAGAGAAATCTGGTACTTTTAGTGGAAGGTGCTTCTACAGACATGGTGGCTGAAGTGTTCTGCAAATTACCCTATAGTATGCTATTATAGTATTGAATGATGTTTGAAATTATGGACAGTATTTTCCATTTTTCTATGCAATCAGATTTCCCTTTTCAATGCTTGCCCACCTCAGCTGCTGTTTCTCTAACATCAAGCTGTCCTTGGGCATCTCTGATCCTGGGGAATGTGAAAGCAGACATCTTCCTGGAGCCTCCTGAGGAGGCTGAGGAACACAGAGAAGAGCTGAAGGCCCTAAGACCCCCTCAAAGACTTGGATGACAGATGGTGGTGTAAGGAGTCTCTGGGCTGACAGGTGGAGAATGAAGGGTCTGCTCAGAACTGCACTGACACTGTGGCTTGCAGTGGGCATTTGGAGAGCAGCAGACAAGGCATCAGCAGCCTCAGGGATAAAATTAGTCTTCCCAGCACAGGCACCCTCATGAACTTCAGCCATGCTTTGACGACAGAGCTGGTGGCATGACTTTGGGCTGAGCTGGGCACAGCTAAATCAGCTGTTGGTACTTCACTGCCTCAAAAATTCTTGTGTAAAGCAGGCTTAACATGAAATTGTACTTGGCTGTTCTCTGTGGTGCCGAGTCCCAGCCCTCTTGCCTTCCCTTTTAGGGAACTGGGGGCAGGGTAGGGGGGAAATCTTTAGTTTATCAATTAAACACTTTTTCATTTGATCAGCAGGGCTTTTTTTTCTGGTGGAAAAGGTAGAGACCTTTGTAATGTCAGCACTTCTTCGATGTTTTGATCGACCTAGGAGATGAGGTTTAAAATGCTGACATTTTTAGAGGTGCTAATCTCTGAAAAATTTTTCTTGTGCCCTTCTTTTAATCCTGTTGGTTGACAGCACATTTTGCTGCTATTAAAAGCATTGGAAAGGTCCCATTGATTTTAATGGTTCAGGAAGAGGCTTGCAGTGAGGACCACTGAGCCAGCCCTGCCATCCAGGACGGATAGAAGAAATAGCCTGAAAGCCTGCAAAAATGGGGGGAGGAGGGAATTTCTTTTATATGCATGGGATGTGGGTTGCTGAAGAGAGGGTGTGATGTGGCAGAAAGGCTTTGTTGGAGCTCTGTTATGGGGGATCCGTGTGACTGCTTTGTGAGTAATTTGATCATTTCCAGCATGATCCCTGAGACTCTGTCACCCCACCACACAATGGATCAGTAAATATACACCCAGTATCTCAGTGTTGTCTGTGCTAAAGGATAGATATTGTGTTTTATTTTAAGACTTCACTGAAGTGATGAGTATTTAATGTTGGTTCTTTCCTCAGTGCTTCAAATTATTCTTTACAACCATTGAGAGTGTTCTCAGTGCACTGAAGCATTTCACGTTTTCCTCAATGGCAAGGCTGAGGACTCACTCTGTACTTCCTAAGCATTGCCCTGCTAAATCTGGTTTTAGTTAAACCCTCTTTTTGAAGTGCATGGCCATAATTAGATCTGCCTAGAGGAGACAGCAAGACTGTGACCCCAGATCTTTCCTCCACAAAGTTTCCTTTCAGTCTTCACGTAAAATTGTCTCCTCTTTGCCTCCCCCATTGCAGCACCCCCAGCAAGGAATGCACTGGCAAGTCCCTCGGAGGTCTGTGATAATACATTCCTCTCGGCTTCAGTCATGCTGGCACTGAGATGCTCTTGGCTGCTCTGCTGGTGATGTAATTCTGGGCCCACATCACCTGCAAAGGAAACTGATCTGTGAGCAATAAAGCACACAGCCCTCTTGAAACAAAAATGGGAGTGTTGATGGTAACGAGTTTTTAAACTCCCTTTTTTCCCCTTTTTGCATTTCTGCTTTTATTACCAAAGCTTCCTTTCTCCCTTTTCCCATGAGACGGCAGCACTAAGCCTTTCATTTGGAAGGGCTTGCCTTTTTGTTTTCTGGTATTTCATGGACCCAAGCAAGTGTAAAGGCTGGAGTGTGATACAGCTTGGAGGTTTGTGTGTGTTGCCTTTCCAGTTTGTGTTTTCCCTTGATTTTTATGAAGACTGTAAAATAAAGGAGCTGGAGGGAAGACAGCAGGGCAGAGTATCCATCAGTCAATTACTTGTTTAGAGAACAATCAAGCCAAAAATATGAAGTGTTCATATTTATAATAAACCTCTGTGATTTACCACCAGAAAGCCAAATTCTGTGGTAAGAATAGGCCCATACAGAAACATTGGGGTGAGGTACATTATCCAAACACATAACACATGATTTTGGCCTGTAACTGTAATCTGTTGGTGATTCCTCTAAAGTCTGGAAATTAAGTTACTTCACAGAAAGATTTTCGCTATCTTCTTCCCCCCCCCCCCAAGAGTTCTTAGCCATATTTGTACTCTGGCTTTTTTTCTCATATGATGATTGTTTCTGTGTCCTGGCTTCCAAATTGTGACAAAGAAAGGAAAAGCCATCCCAAGGTACTTCAACATAACCTACAGCAGTTACTCCTCTTACCACACATGACTGGCCTTAGTAGAGCACTGAGTCACTCTCCATCTACTTTTCAGTAAGTGCATCCCCAAACTTTTAATATTGTATTGTAGAAGACAAGGGCAGCAGTGCATTTTTATTCTTTTCTTTCAGGCTAACATGCTATTGGTTATTTTCTGTCAACATAATATATTCATGGAATCACAGATCAGAAATTCTGTGGTAGTCTATTGTAAGAAATGAATTAAAAACCTAGCAATGACAAATACAATTTCTGCACAGTTAAGTAAACCTCAAGGTCATCCATTTTGCAGGTCCTGTTTTACAGCTCTAGCTGACTGCAAGGCAGCAATGGCTCAACGTTTATGTTTCAACTAATGAATCTGGTCCCAGCTTCCAACAAAATGGTTCCAAAGGTAATTTGAAAATGAGAACAAACAGTCACATCTGACTGTGGAGAAACAATATGAAAGTATTGCAAGTCTTACACAATGTGAGCTGGGATTAATCCAAATCCATCTCTTTACACTTGGATAGTCCTCAAAACTGTCCAGTCTTTCAGTCACTTCTGGGATTATATAAAATGGCATCATGTGTTGTTTCAGCTACTCTTCCAAATTTTTTTCTAAGTAGGCATCAGCTTCACAGCCCTTGAGAGAGAATTATTATACAAAACTATATGTACTTCATTATTCCTAGCAAGGTTGCTTGCTAAAATAATAAATTCAAATGCTCCCAGGGTCAGACAGGGGGAAAAAATTACATCATTCAAAATCTACTCACGAACTCAAACTCTGTCCAGGGTACAATAGGTAACAATTTTAACATTTTAGAGGCCTTTGGCATGTTTCAGAGTTATTATACTACTGAAATAAATACCAGTTCACAGCTCTACAGAGGCCATCTTTTTAAGTTGTCATTTTTTTTAGGCAACGAAAACAAGAATTGGATCAGGGTCATGTAGGGAAAATTGCTTCCTCATTCAGAAAGATTAGAAACAGGTTTCAGTTGAAATGCCAGGTTTCTGTGAATTTCTAAAAACATAGATACCACTTATTTACAAGTATAAATGTATTATTATAGGCACTCAAACTTGAACGTGTTGGATATTTGCTTTATGTTTAAATGAAAGTTTACCTGTGCAGAGATGCACAGACTAATTAGTGAGGTCATATGACCTACTGCCCTAATGCCCTGCTAATATTCAAGACCTGTTCTGTATGATCTGATAACTTCCAAAGAAGATCTGATAAAGAACCTCAAGACATCAACTGACTAGGGGGGTTATTCTGACTCAGTGAGCCTATATGGAAGCTTTCCTAACCCTAAACACATGTAATATTTTTTCCATCTTCTTTCCCTAAAAGGATGCTAAGTTGGGCCTCTCTTCTCATTCTTGCAGTATCTCTAGCAGCAATGGAGATTAGCAATAATGAGTTTTATATTTGCATCATTCAGTTTTCATTTCTTTTTAAGGCTTATATGTGAAGAAATCTTAAGGCAGAAATAAAAAATCCAGGGGGTGCAAATATCCAAACGAAGCATTCTTGTGAAATTTGCCAAGGCCTGTGCAAACGTGAGGGGGGAGAAATGCAAAATGTATAATTCATCCCAAATTTGTAAGGTACCTGAGTAGGTGCCTGATTATAATACTGTATTGCCATAGTTAGTATTTCAACTAACTTTTTAAAAACTCATTAAGACATACCCTTTTGGGTGTAAGACTATGTCAACACAGAAAATCTGGTGACCTAATTCACAAGACCAGCTAGTCAAAAAAACATATCAAATAACCATGTGATAATGCCACTCACCTGGACCATGGTAGACTTTCAATCCTTCTGTCAACTTGTTGGGACCCGAATCCACCTCTCAGAGGAGGCCCTCCTGGTCACATCATTGGTTCCTTGGGGTGTCTGTTTCCATTTCTCCTGGAAAAATTATTCTACTTTTAAAAGTCACTTACATAATTTTGGGTTCTTTTCACCAAAGAGGTGAAAATCTTCTTGTAGGTCAGTGTCTGAGTATTCAAATTTCCCAGATAGATGAATTCACTGGTCCAGGAAGGTCACTTGATCTTCTGAAAAAGGGAGGATTTTTCACTTGTTGGTTTAGTGATTTGGGCCAAGATACAGTCCTCTCTATCCTCTGCTTTTCTTAAAATGACAAAAATGGAAATGAAAATACTGATCTGAAACAAACGTTTCACTGAAATCCACATGAAACACTTTTTTCACTTGAATGAGAGACATAAATTAAGCCTTTTTTAATACATTTTTTAAATTTTTGGTTTAGCTCTGAAACTGAAAAATCAATTACACAGCTCTGTTATGCAGTTGCTTATGTTAGGCAATGATTAATAGTAACATAGCTGAATATGTAATGCCCTAATGAGGAAAGATAAAGAAATGAGCAGAAAATTAGGCTAAATTATAGCAGAATGACAGCAATGGTTTTCTGATGATAGCAATTATGTCATAGCTGAAAAAGTATCTCTTGGTGACAAGTATATATATCATAGAATGAAAGTTCCTCTAATTCCATTTTAAAAGTTTATTTTCAGAGGAACCAGAAAGGGATAGATGTATTCTCTTTCATCATTTAAATGTCAGGCTTTTCCTAGATGACTTAACTTGTTTTAAAATGATGCATAGCTTTCAACATTTTTTCATTTTGAAAATTACTGCCTGGGATACAACCCAGGTTTCCAAAACCAGCAGGGGCAGAGTGGTATCTGTACTGGTGACAGGCAGGCAGCAGTGTGCAGGACAGCCCATGTGGGCACGGCTAATGCTGCCGTAGAGGAGAGTCTGTCCTGGTTTGACTGCCTCATGTCCTCACCTGACAGAACAAGTGCTGTTAGTCCAATTTGCTTTCAGCTGCAAGCACCATTGCCTTGTGCACACCATTAGCACACCAAGCTTTCCACATCCATCTACTTCAGGTCTTAGGAAATAATTAATCCTGATGCTGGATTTTATGAGCACAAAGCTGGCATTGTTGCAATTCCTTTGAAGTCAGCAGAGCTCTTCTTGATTAATGGGATTAATGAGAATCAGAGTAGGAACTCTGAAATGTGTGTACGCTTGTACCTGTAGAAGTCTATACATGCATATATAAATGTATTACATACAGCAGTTTCTTGGGTGGAATTATAGCTTCTGCATGGGAGTCTGCACCCCAGAAAATTAACCTGTCAACAATACATATTTCCCGTAAGATTGTATTTTATATAACTTCTATATGCATTCCGGTTCATCATAGTAATCATAATAACAATAGTAATAACAACAACAACAATAATAATAAACCATAATAGTAATAATAACAACAATAATGATGATGATAATAATAATAATAGTTTTAATTACTATAATTTTTTACATAATTTCCACAGCCAAATTATGCCTTTGTGTTTTGAATTCTTTTTGGTCAGTATTACCTACTGATTCTACAAAGGAGGCTGTAAGCTTTTGCCTCCTTGTGCATGAGGCATCATTTGTACTTATGTCACTCTACGATTTTAAAAAATAACTGTGATTTGTAGTGAGGATGCTTAGTGGAAGTCAACAGCTAACATCTGAATACCTGATCAGAGAACAACAGACCCAGATTGCATAAGCCCTGCAGTTATTCAGAGGGCAACACAGACATGGAAGTAATAAATTTTAAGGCAAAGGCAAGCACAGCACCTTCTAATTCACACCTACAGTATGAAACTGGCCCAGCTTCTCCTTGTTTGCTCTCCATCTCAGAACCTGAGTTTTCCCTGTCCTTTTTTTTTCATATACTCAACAGGCTACAGTCAGAACATGATCTTGGAAAGGGGTAGTGCAAACCAGAATTATTTCAGACTGAGGAGAGAAATAAAACCACACATGCCATTTTTGTGGCAAGTGATACACAGGGTCTGGTGCAAGTAAGTGTTTCTTTGAATGGAAGCACTGACAGCTCCTGCTCTTGTGCAATGGCTGTGGTCAGCCCATGTCTCTCTTGTCCTCAGAACAAGGCCCTTGCTTTTAAAGACATGTATTTCATAAGGCCCAAATAACCTCGGGTGAAGAATGATGTTCAGTTCAGGCAAGATGATGGGGCTACCATGGATGTGCTACAGCAAATTTAGGCAACCAAAATACAGATCTGCTCAAAAATCAGACGCCTGTGAACATTCAAATTTATACACTTACTGGTTGGGGTGGTTTTGGTTTGGTTTTGGGTGGGATTTTTTTTTTTTTGTTTTGTTTTGTTTTGTTTTGTTTTGTTGGTTTGTTTTTTTGTTTTTGTTTTTGTTTTTTGGTGGTTTTTTTTGTTTTTTTGTGGGTTTTTTTTTGTTGTTTTCTTTATCTTTTCCTTTTAAAATTCTTCATCGATTGCATTCCAGATATCTATGTACTTTTTTTGAGTTCTGCTCTAAGCAACTAGAGGTAAAAGGTTAAAATAGCAGGCTCAAACCTCGGGTGAGTCTAGGCCCTGTGTGTTGGCTGGGGAGGGGTGCAGTGGGGACAGACTCATCTCTAATTGCCTCTCAACAGGCAAAAATTGGATGCAATCAGCAAACCTAAGAATTGCATGAGCTGTAGTAAATAGCTATGTGGTAATCAAAAAGCTTTGTGTAGGTGTAGGGGTTTTTTTTTGTGGCTTTTCACAGTTGTGATGGGTTTGGTTGTTTTTTTTGTTGTTTTGTTTTGTGGGGGTTTTTTGGTTTTGTTTTGGTTTGGTTTTTTTGGTTTGTTTTTGTTGTTGTTTTTGTTTTTGTGGGTTTTTTTTTGTTTGTTTTTTAGTTTTTGTGGGGTTTTTTGTTTCCTTTTTGTGAGGGGAGAGGTGCCCATTTATGCTGCACCTCCAGAACACGGGCAAAAAGCACTAGCAAAGGTGGGGCAGTGGGACGGATGTGGTGGGCAGGCATATCCTCCTTTGTGTTCAAGAGCTGAGGGTCCTGGCATGAAAATCAACAGAAATACCTCCACAGCCATTGAGACTGAGAGTTGGGACATGGCATATTAGGATGTGGTGCAACAACCAGGATTACTCAATGTTGATGTTGTTAAAATCAATCAGTCCCTCTTTAGACCATAAAAGCAGCTGCTGGCTACTCTTTTACATAATTTTAAAAAATTTCTGAGGATACATGATTTGCTAAATCATTGATAATACATCACTCACAGGGTCATTTAAAAATCAAGAAGGAATCTTCATAAGATTATTTTTTTTCTCTGCTTTTATAGGTGTGTATTGTATTATTCTTATGTCATTGTGACCAAGGTGGCCAAATATGATATGAATAAGTACACACAAAGGCTGTATTTCTAAAAATGTCTGAGACCCTGCATTGACAGAGATGAGTTTTTACATTGACTCCATTTGAATACTTACTTGCTCTCAAGCTGCATTGCTGTTGTACAGCTGTGTGAGCTTCTCCATGCTTGACTAGCCTAGTGTGTGCAATTATATTAATTATGTTATTTCCTAAATTCAGATTTTAAACTTTGTCACTCTTTGTTTTGGTACACTTTCTGATGTTTGTGACCCTCTTGTGGTGACTCCAGATGCCATCACTTGTATTGTTTGATGTTAAAATGAAGCAGGAATTATTTGGATTCTGTTTCTCTCGTTTTTTCTGCCCACTAGTTTTACTCACTCTATTAAACACTATATTTCAGTGGTGTATCAAATAGGAAGCAGTGAGGTAGACAACTTTTAGTTTTAGGTGTAGGACTCAGGTGCCTTTCAATCCCAGTCAGTCACTGGATTACATTGCTTGAAGGAAGGGTCAATGAAAAGAAACACAAAAGAAAAGGAAGTACAGAAAAGGTCAGCAGGAGCAAGAGCAATGGGGCAAGAACTGAACTGATGGACCTGGAGGAACAGCAAAGAGACAGGTTTAGGCCAATAGAACAAAAGCAATAGAAAGGAGAAAATCAGTCAGGCTTAATTTCACATCCTAGACCCAGTTGGAGCAAAAGAGGCCAAGAAACTCCGAAAAGACTAATTCTCTCTGGATAAACTGAGAACAGGCACGGTTCACCCTGCTTTTAAATCCTTGAGCTCACTCTTCCACCTAATTTTTCCCCATGAACACCTAGCACATCAAAAGCGAGTAATTTAGAAAAACAAGGGTGGAGCCCAGAGCAGGTAGACAGCGTTAGTGAGGTGCTCTGGTAGAGCCCAGGCAGGTGAAGCAGCCAGCACTAACAGTGGTGGGTCCACAGAGGGCAGCAAGTGGCATCCTGCCAAGTGCACTTGTCTAAGGTCCTGGAAACCTTTTCCCCTGGCTCCCAAGATACTCTTGCTGAAGGGCCACAAGAAGCTTCTATGAGACTCCTGGTGCTTATTCACAAAATATGATCAAATCATACTATGAAACAATAGCTGTGACATAGACAGGTCCCGCTTCAGCTGTAATCACTTTTACTTAAAAGAATCCCAGCGGTATTGGAGATGCTGAGCTTTCCAGCTATCAAAAGGATACACACAAACGCTAAGAAAGCAGAAAACCAAAAGAAAGGGGTAGAGTGCAATAGGGAAAAAAAAAACCAAGCCAGAAATGCTTTTGTTAAACTTTTGAATCATTCTTCCACAAATGGCAGCGGATCCCAAGGAATGGTCATTTTCATGCTGTACAGAGAAAAATAATTTAAAACTTAGGCAGCATGACTTATTTAGAAAGATCTGAGGCGTAATAAAAAAGCCTGTGTGCAAACGTGTGTGCACACACAGTTTCTTTAACAGCTGCATGGAACAACCTGTTTTAAATAAGAACAAAGGTGAACAAAGCCAGTTGTCAGCACAGCTCACCAAATGAAGTTTTTTAATGTGCATGACGTATGCCATATAAAATGTATTGCCTGAGATATAACAGAAGAGTCCAACTTGAAGTCTTTTTCTCAGGCTTTTCCTATAAAGTCATGTTTCAAGAATTTACTGCATTTATCTTCATTATTTATTTTTCTTTCTCCAAGAGGCCCAGTGGATCACCTTGTTCACTGTATCTTCAGCAGCAAATTAAAATCAGACTCTTCCCTCCCTAAATATTCAAAATTTTCTTGTTCTATCAAGATGCTACTGAATCAATTTGTATCTGTTGCACTCAGAGCAGACAACTGGCTAAGTAGAAAGTGGAGGTCAGGTCTGACTTACCAAATGAGTTTGACTTAACCAAGAGAAGGGAAGAAGAGAAAAAAAAAATAATGATGGAAGATTTTCACTGCTTTGAAGCTTTTATGAACAAAAAAAATTAAAAAGTCTGGCAAGCACACAGTGTACCTTTTCATACATGTAAGTGAACACAAATTTAGGAAAAGCTTTGCTTTGCACAAACAGAAATATTTGGGCTTTTTGTAATATAAAACTTGGAGAGAGTTGCAAGCTCTTTGCCTTCACTATAAATGTTATATGTGTTTCTGCACTGAAGGTAAAGAGGCAGCTGAGAGCAGGGCAGTCTGATGGAAAGGTTACAAAGCTCTGTTTACAGGGAATTTTATAATCAGGAAATAATTTGCTACAAGTCTCTAAGATCCACAAGAGGAATCTATTGCTGTGCATAGTTTAGGGAATTTTTAAAGAGAGCAGCTTATCAAAGAAATGTGTAGTCTATTAGCACATCATTAAATTTTTAAACCAATTCCATCTTTTGCTTCCCAGTTACTCTCCTCTATAGCAAACAATTTTGCCAGATGCAAAGTATAATTTCTGACTTTCAGAGATGAGTTGAAATTTGGGATTCCTATCTATTCTCTCTGCTGCTTTTATTTCTTGTTGTTTTTCATATGTGGTCTCACAACATTGCAGGTGCTGCTTTACTCAGAAATGCGTTTCTTGGACTACTTCATCCCAATGAAAGCGTGAACAAAAAAATTCATGAGCAAGTTAAATTTTCTGAGCCTTTGATGTGACTTAAAGTTGAAAGTACTCTTAAGAAATAACAACATATGGAATACCTTTGTATTTTTGTAAAGACACATAATGTGATTTCTGTACAGCAAAAAAAGCTGTAAAATTTAAAAGGCCAGTTTGACCTTAGCTGTGACATCCTACCTGATATCCCTCGTAGCTCTGGTACTGGCATAGTGATGGGTAGCCAGAGTAGTTGAAATGGTGGTGGAGAATACTTTAATTGTGAAGTCTCATGATGGTACAGACTTATCTCAAGTAGTGCAGGTGTGAAGGCTCACTACCACACTGCACTTTCTCTAACTTCTCCCTGACATTCCTGAACTTTCTGCTCATACCTGAGACCATGAAAACACAGATGAGGGAAGATGTGTCGCTTGCAGTTCCAGCCTGGCCCAAGCATGGCAACATAGACAAAAGAACAGCCAGAGCAGATATGAGAGGACACTAAGAAGGGTTGTTGATTTGGGAGAGGTGGAGGTTAGAAGTGGAGTGCAGAGGTGAGGAGAACCTGGGAGTCAGCAGTGGGTGCAGCGGGACTGGGACAAGCTGTGCAATGAGCTCAAAGCCCGGAGCCAGCTGGGATGGGATGTGTGAGCAGATATCCTCCCCCCGAGCCAGCAGCGCCGGCGGGACAGAGCCTTGCTCTCAGCTGCTGATCACAGCCAAACCCATCTGTCAGCAGATAGTTTTGAAACTTGCTTGCAAAGTGCTCTATGCCTTTCTAGTATCAAATTGCCTCGAGGCTGACACCCTGCTATTGCTATAAATTATTTTGTTAACTTAGAGTGCAGAGTTTTATGCAGGCAATATAAAGGATCTAAAGTCTTCTGACGACATCTTAACATGTCCATATAATGCCACATCATTAAATTTCAATGGTCAACATCTTAGTGTTTGCCATTGTGTATGCAATTTCCTCTTTTAAAGAATATTTAGCTCTACCAAACAATTGTTGAGATTGCAAAGGACACAGCAAGTAGAATAAGCAGAAAATTTGTCTGCTCAGTGCATGTGATCGTTTGTAATTGCACAATCAAACATATTTTGTACAGAAATCTTTCCTCTGACTCTGGAAAAATAGAAACATAGCAGGATGCATCAGCTTTGCACACAGGAAGCAACAACCTCTCTGTAGGACCCCAACTTCATCTTTTGGAAAGTATTTAGTAAATGAGGTAAAGGAATATGAAATGGGAGAGAATGATTAAGACTAGTATAGATTTCCCTGGAAAATGTGACACTACTGTTGCATTGGTGTGACAGGTTTCCTGCATGGTGCTAGTTAAGTCATGTGATGCTAATTTGCATGGATTGTGGATGTTTTGCACTCCAAGAATGGTTCTCATTTGGGGGAGCATATTGGATCTGGGCTCAGACGTGCAGGAGTCTGGAGCATCCATTCCTGGGCACAGGGAAATGGGATTGTGATCTGCATGCACCACCCACCCTGCAGCACTCAGAAACACACATCTAACACACCCCAGAGCAGGTGTCCCAGGCCAAACCTTGGTCCCTTCGTGCATCTACCTCCCGCCCAGAAATTAATAATTCTGTTCTCAGCAGAGTCTGAAGAGGGTGAGGTAAATAACGTCTTGAACAAAAAGCATAAAACCAGTCTCTAAGCACCTGCTTTTCAAATGGGCTCTGTCCAGCCTGCGTGCTGAATGAGGGTCCTGAGGAAAAATAATGGAAGAACATGAAATTAGATAGTTTCTCCAAAATGTCCATTTTTTAGTGGATAATAATATTTGAAATTATGTGCTTTCAGTGTTTTTGGCTTTTAAAAGCTTCCTAAGAAAAGTGGAAGGTGAATGGGAAAGGAGTAGGAATGCAAAGGCAAAAGAGACACAGAAAGAGAAAGGGAAGGGGAGACTTTTTCCTAGTTCCCCTCACGAAGTCTGAAAAGGTGCTTGTGAGCAATCCTGGGAATCATTAAGGAAATAGAAGGAATCTCCAAATTCTTTTATGCTGCTTTGGGAACAAAAGGGCTGGTTTAGGACTTCTTCAAAGCAGGGAATTAGCAGAATGGTGCTTTTCAGACCTTACCAGACTTGGTTAGGCATGCTACTAGACATGGATTTTCAAAAACAAACACGCCCGTATACTAAATCCCCAGGGGATTTTCTTCAAGTATTCATGCCTTTATCAGCCGATCTTAAGATCAGCCAGCGCGTACCAACAGTAGTACTGCCACTTCAAACGCCGGGAAGACAAGGGGAAAGCAACAGGAACTTTCGTTGAGCCAGAGGAATGAATCGGCAGCTGGGACTGGGAAGCATCGCTTCGTGCATCCCAGTCCAGTTAAGGAAAAGCAACTCCCAGGGGTTCTCTGCGATCAGATTATTATTTCTTAATCGCTCACCTATGAAGTGTACCTATATCGAGCCCGGAGGGGCTGTCAATAATAAACCCCGGGAGAGCGGTGGCGGAGGGCAGCGCTGGCAGCAGACCCCCGGCGGTCCAGCCCCGGCGCGGGCTCCTCCCCCGCCCGCCCGGGAGCGCAGCCTCACCTGGCAGCGGCGCCGGGGCTTTCCCCGCGGAACCGGGCCCGGCATTTCCCTCCTTGCCTGCTGTGCCGGCCGCTTGAAAAAAAGAGAAAAAACCAGATCTAGTTATAAGGTAATTTTTTTTAAATTGCAGTTTAAATTTGAGCGCCGCTAATTGCTGTGTGCATGCGCAACTCGCCGGTTCAGTGAGCGCAGCGGGCACTGGCGTAGGCGCGGGCGGGAGGGAGCGAGGCTGGCGCGGAGTGTGCGGCGAGCGGACGCGCCGGGATGCTCGGCGGCCCCGGCTCCAGGCGGGCTGGACGGAGCAGGAGAGCGCTGAGGGGCCGGGCCGGCCCCGGGCAGATGTAGCGTTGGGCTGGAGCCCTGGAAGGTGCGCTGGTGGGGCTGCGCTGCGCGGCTTCCCCGCCCGGGCAGTGCACCGAGGGGTCAGGGAAGGATAACCGCAGCCCGGAGACAGGTTTGGCAGTTCTCATCTCTCAGCTGGGCGCTGCTTTGCCTTCGCTCTCAGATTCCCTGTGCCTGCTTTCTGTGCATCCCCCCTCCCTCCTCTAACCTCCGGAATTAATGTGGGTGCCTAAACTGGGGGCTCTGAAAAAGTGCCTGTCCGGTTGTGATAACTGTTTTGTAGTGTGAAAGGATGTCGGTCGGGTTTTGTTCTTAAAAGATCTTTGGTGTTTTTCTTATGTGAACAGTGTGCTGGAAAGGTGGGGGGGGGGGGCACTGAATCTAATAAGTGTTCTTATTCTAAAATACTACCTTTAGTCACTGTTTCGTTGGAGTAAGACATTTTCAACTATTTCAGTAAACTGGATTTTAATTTTTACAAAGTCAGTGTCAGAAGATAAACTGTTGTAGATTGCAAGCAATGTGTCCTCCTAAGGAAGAATACATTTCCTTCACTTTCAGTATATTTTGGAAACTATCACGTAGTTTAGAAGTAGCAAGAATACTAATTTGCTTTTTATATAGTTTGATACAATCACTTTCCAAAAGTTAATTCAGCAATGAAGAGCATACACTCTTTTACACTTTGAGTTTGTATATTAGGTGGCCACAAAAAATTGTCTTTAGGTTTACTAGAACCAATGACTTTTTTAAACAAGCTTGTATTTGTTTTCAGAGTTGACCCTGTGATAAACTGAAAAAGAAGTTGAAAAGTTCTGTAGTAAGGCCATTCAAACATTTTTCTCATTCCCTACCTTTAAAATGTAATGGATAGAAAGGAGAAAATAACACAGATGTGCTTTATTCTTTTTCTTGCTATGGGATCTGATCTCGTTTACATATTTCTTCTCCCAGCTGAGATGGATATATGGGAAGTAGTGAAGCTGATGTTTTGAAAGTGTGACCTAATTGCCTAATTTAAGTCTTAGGCCTGGTTGTTTTGTTTCCTAGAGAGCCTGACCATCTTTTGGCTCTCTTTGACTTCAGCTGAAGTTGTAAGTACTCAGAACTAGTGAAATTCAGCCTTTGGGTATCTCAGCCTGGCCCCAAACACAGAAGCACTGGGAAATAGTCCTGACATGTGGAGGATTTCCCAGCGGCTGTGGAAATAATCTTCAAAATCAGCTGTTGTACATTAAAGAGGAAAAAAGAAAAAAGGGAATGCCTTTATTGAGTTAAACCACCTCTTGCTGGTTTTCATTGTCCTGGGATTCCAGACTCACATCACTTAATGGGCAGCAGCTTTCTAGCTTCCACTAGGAAGTTGTCCAGTCTCTCTAACGCTGCATATACAGTAGCAAACTTTGGGTTTGAAGTGGAAAGATGAGTTTGCAAAAGCATTTGCTTTCCCAGTGGAAATTCCCTTGGGATTGCTGTGTGAGTGGCACAGAAGTGCTGTTGGCCCCTCAGGAGGAAGCAGCCTTCATCAGCCATCAGTCATCTGATCCTCAGAGTGTCCAAGTCCTCATTACTTTCCTTAACCCCCATTTACTGGCCATCCACCAAGTAGGATAGAAGTCATCACATCCCATAGCAAGAGACTTTTTGGAATGTAAATGGCAAAATAAGGCATTACAGGAATGGTAAGTCACATGGCTTTGTGCTAGAACAGCAGTGAGGAACTCTATGGATCTCCAGGCTGTGTATGAACTCAATTAATAAGGTCCTCTAGAGGCCTTTGCTGCTTGCCTCCTTCCCATCCTCTTTCTTCTAACTGCTGTTCTTCCTGCTGCCAGTTTTGATAGCAGGAGAAATAGCTCTCTGCCTCTCCACATTGCCCTCCACATTTAGCCCCTCCTTTGAATGTTTCATCAAACATTGGGAGACACATTGGGAAGCTTGGCTTTGTTTGTTTGCAGAGCAGAGGGCTGAAAGAGGCCAACACAGCTGAAATGTGGTGCTGAAATCTTGACGTGTATGCAAACCATGGGAGCAACTTATGGCCTTTCAGGGCATCCTCAGGCATGCCCTGCTTTCCCAGGGTTGCCTTGCATAGATGAGTGCCCATTTCTATGTTCGAGGTTGAAAAGGTATGAGTACCTGTGATGTTTTCTCATCTTGATGGAAGTACAAAGAGAAAGGGAGATACACACACTGGTGTAATTTTCAGTAAATGTTTGCATGCTCTGTTTTAAACACTTGGAAGTGAATGCTTTTTGAAGGGAGCCATGACAAAAGAAATGAAGCCACGTCTCTGGAAGGATAGAGTTGTAAGTACCAGCATCCCACTGCACTTCCGTTGATCAATTCATAGCTTGGAGGAGGGAAGGGGAAGCAGAAGGATTGTGCAGTGAAACACTTCAGCACCAAACCTAAAGGAAGGAGGAGAGGGAGAGCCTACTTACTGCTCATCCACTCCTACATTCCTCCTTGCTGGCTGTTTCCAGCACACCATTCATGAAAATTGTTAAAACTAATTCCATAGTCACTCTTCCTCTAGTCTGATGTCTGCTTTGTCTGCAACTGAGACTGGTTGTTGAAAGTCTTCAGGCTCCTGCCTCCCCGTCACGGCTGCCAACAGAGCTCTCCTGCTGCCCAGTGCTGCCTGGTGTGGCTGTGAACAGCTAAGGCTGGTGGGGATCCAGGAGAGGCAGCTCCCTGTGCAGCAGGGACCGTGTCACTTGGCATCAGTAGCTTCTGTACTCCAACATCTTGCACCATGCCAATCAGGCGTCTTTCTTTATAGAGCCAAATTGGAACAGCATCGTCCTCACGTGTTTGTTTTTACTGAGGCAGTTAACAGTTTGCGCAGAGTCGTCATTCCTAAGGGTTTGCTGCTTATTTATACAGTACTGCAGGGGGTAATGTGACTGTCTTGAGTACTGGACCTGTTCTTCAAATACTGTGGGGAGGACAGATAGCAAGGAGAGGGAGAGACCACCAGGACCCCCATGGCACCAAAGGACTGTGTATTCAGGGTCTGACTCGGGCTGCATGCTTTGACATGGTACTTGAGGTAACCCGTGGGGAAAAGAGGTGCCACACAGACTGCAGCAGTGCTGTCCACAGAGGAGCAGGCAGTATGGTCCCTCTCTTGGCAGGAAAATGGATCACATCTGCATGTTTCTGTGCTGGGGTCTAGATGCCAAACCCTTGAGACTCTTACTGATGAATGCAGGTTATCCAATTGTATCCAAACATTTCTCCCCATCTCTAAAAAAACACAAACCAAGACACCACATGCAGGGACTGGGCTGGGGGTATCAGATTGTTGGATTTTCAGTGGTTTGGCTGTATCTAATGTTTCATTATTAAAGGTTTTGTTTCGATGTTGATCCTGAATGCAGGTGCTTTCAGCCTCTTGACAATCCAAGTGCGGTTGCTCCGGCTAACACATTGAAGACACAGGTGCTGGTTATCTGAGGGGCTTTTGGCATTGCATAGGAGCCCATGTAGGTTGGTGTTACTGAGCAAACATTAGCAGCAGCTGTAAGATGAGAAGCCTGATAGCAGCAAATCTGCTGTGAGGGTCAAGAGGGGACAACCTCACCTTGCAGTTTTGCTGAAATTCCAGTTTAACCACTGAGGTATGAAAGTTGTACAAAGATGGAAAAAACGAGAGCAAGCTTAAACTCAACTTTATTTTAGTGTCTAGAAGTAAGACTGAAAAGGTGTAGATTTTTTAATTGCTTTGGCAATCAACACAAAGATTTGTGTGCTGCCTTCCCATCGCTCCCCCACAGAAACATATTTTAGAAGCAGTTCCCATAGACATGGAAAACAGAAGTATTGTCAAGTTCTCTGAAAGTTGGCTTATCATATCTAAGACATTTAGCTTCCCTGTATTAAAGCTGAGGCAGAATGAAATGCTGCATGTTGCTTTCTTTTCCCAGAGGGGCCAAGCCAGTTATTCCCCACTGCTGGCACTCCTGAAAGGCAGTGACAGGGCTAATGTGATTTCTTCCCTTGCTCAGCCTCATGACTGGCATTTTTTTGTCTTAGTGTAACAGATATTTGCATTTTTTTCAGTGTCTTTCTCAGAAGTATTCCCCAGTAGACTCTCAGGTAATCACATGGAGCCATGTGTGGCCCGTGCTTTATTTTACACTCTGTTTAGCAGCCTGGCTGGCGTGTACTGTCTGGAGTAACTGCTGGGTGAAAATTGCACGTGCAGGCCTAGGAATTACAAATCATAGACAGTTTTCTAAGCATCTCTAGGCTTTTGGGTGTCAAGATTTTTTTTTTTTAAGCTGTCTTCTGGGGATTTTTAATTTATAGGCATCACCTTAAAATTTTCCTGTGGGACAAGTGAGGCTAGAAACATGCTCCTATGTTTGTGACTTTGTAAGATGGGCCATTTAGAGCACCACCAGGTTAGGCTACAGTGCTCTGTCATGGCAGACAATATTTTGTGGAAGGGTACATACTATTCCTTTAAAAATGTAGCCTGGGGGAGATGAGGAAGAGTTATTGGCTGAAACATTTGCCTGAAGCAGTGTGATAGAGCAGCCAGGGAATATATTGCATGCTAATAAAGTTCCTTCTTCAGTGTGAAGAGTGCATGCTTTGTGAGTGCCAGTGGGTCTTTTTTTACCTTTTGACATTCTAACTTGACCCATAACGAGGCATCCACCAGCATGCCTTTTCAGTCCTTTCCAAAGAGCTGCCACAACTAAAGAGAATTTTTTTTTTGAGAATAATCTGTGACCCAGTAAGGTTGGCTGCAATGTTTGTTTGTTTTTCTCTCTCCCGCTGGTTCCTACTATTCTCTTACTCCCACATCCTATCCGAGTCTTGTTTTCAAATGCATTCTTCAGCCTTCTGCTTCCCTACCTACTGCATCCTGTGTTCTGCTTTCTGACTTCCTTCTCTTTTCTTATAGCTTTTCTTTACAGTTCCTTTTGTTTCTGGTCCCCCAGGAGCAAGGAGTGAAACATTAACAATTGCTGAGTACCGAGTTAATCTGGCTCTTGCTAGGAGTGTAGAGTTCAGGTGAGGGCTCTGGGAGACATCCTTTGTGTATGACATTGTGCCCTGGGGCCCTTGGCATCACTTCATTGCTGGGGTAGCAGAGAGGAATATATATCTGTACTCCATCTGCTATCGTCTACAGTCCAGCATTTGAGATAAAAATACTGATAAAATTTGATCTTTGCTAAGATATGGATGTTCCAATTATTGCAAGTTAATTACCAGGCATTAATTGCTCTGCTATTACCACCTGGATGTGCATCTCACTTATAAAAGGAAGTTGAAAAGCTTCAGACTTAGGGAAAGCAAAGCAAGTGGATTTGAATTATCTTGTGTCTTGGTAAGAGGATATGGGAACTGTAGGTGCTGAGACAGTGGTTTGGAAAAAATACCATTTCACAGTAAATTCAACATGCATACCTGTGTCTTTCTAAGTCAGACTGCTGCTTTTACAATAAGGCTTTTAGATTGGTCGGGGATACATCCCTGTGTTATCTGTACCTCTTTGTCAATTGAGGATCACCATCCTCATAAATCTGTGCTTAGAACATGTGCAGGAACTTCCTGTGTTGATGTCAGCATATCCTGAATAAAAATCACAGGTATAAAATAGTTACATTACTCCATGTTGCATCAGTAAGGCTGGATAATGTATGTCTTCATTATCTTTCTGAGGAGACACCTAATTTGTATATGGCAAGCTTTTATATTGTCTGAAAATGCAGCTTGAGAGACCATGCAGAGAAGAGCATTTTCCAGATGAGGTTAGCTGTAGCCAAAGGTTTGACTAGTCTGATCCTTGCGGTTCACATCTACTAAATGGAAATGTAGAAGGAGAAACCTTTTAACATAATAGTCACTGTGCTGGAAAATTTATCTTCCTGCTAATTTCATATGGCTATGGTGCCCAGATGGATATGAGTTGTGTGCTATTGTAATCTTCTGTCCTGCTGGTTTATTTGTAACCGGGATTGGTCTGTTTATAGATGGCTGCATATGGCAATTAGTTGAAAACTTCTGTCTTATTTTACACATTTTTCTATATGCAAGACATAAAGAGGAATCCACATTGTAAAACAAATTTGGTATAAATGGATTACTGAGTAGATAATACCTGTACTATTGGGATATTATATACTTTTATCAACATTTTCCTAACAGAGAAATAAATGCAAAGAAATTAAAACCTCATGTATTTGTTATCTATACATACATGTATAAAATGTTACTGTGTTTCAGATTCCTAGATGATTTTATGTATTTTCCATTTAACTTTTGTAATTCAAAATACTTGGTTTGGGAATATAACTGTAGTAATTAGTTATTTCTTGAAGACAACCATTAATTTAAAAAAGGAGCTAAAACAAAGGTGATTTTAAAAATAGAGAAATGTACACAGAGACATATATATATATATTTGAGTCTAACACATCTCTTCTAAATTGTTTCAGGTTGAAGAAGCTTCTTGAGCAGGAGAAGATCTATCAAGCACGGAAGGAGAAGGAGCATACAAAGAGAATCAATAAACTAAGAGAAGAACTAGTCAAGCTCAAATCATTTGCACTCATGCTGGTGGATGAAAGACAAATGCATATTGAACAACTTGGTCAACAAAGCCAGAAAATACAGGACTTAACCCAAAAACTAAAGGAAGAAGAAGAAAAGCTTAAAATTATTAGTGCAAAAACAAAAGAAGATGGACAAAAACTGATGAAATTAGAGGCAGAACTTGAACACAAAACATCATCATTTTGTCAGGAACATGAGGAGATGACTGCTAAACTGGCTAATCAAGAGTCACAGAATAGACAGCTAAGGCTCAAGCTAGTGGGGTTGACTCGCAGAATAGAGGAGCTAGAAGAAACTAACAAAAACCTTCAAAAAGCTGAGGAGGAACTTCAAGAACTAAGAGATAAAATAGCAAAAGGGGAATGTGGGAACTCTAGCTTAATGGCCGAAGTGGAAAACCTCCGCAAACGTGTGCTTGAAATGGAGGGGAAAGATGAAGAGATCACAAAAACCGAAGCTCAGTACAAGGAGCTGAAAAATAAACTGCAAGAGGAAGAGCACCATAGCAAAGAGTTGAAACTTGAAGTGGAAAAACTGCAGAAAAGAATGTCAGAATTAGAAAAGCTGGAAGAGGCTTTCAGTAAAAGTAAGTCGGAATGCACTCAGCTACACTTAAACTTGGAGAAAGAAAAAAATTTGACTAAGGATTTGATAAATGAGTTGGAAGTGGTGAAGACTCGAGTGAAGGACCTTGAGACATCAGAAAGCAAGTTGGAAAAGGCTGAAATAAGCTTAAAAGATGACCTTACGAAGCTGAAGTCGTTTACTGTCATGTTGGTTGATGAGCGAAAAAATATGATGGAAAAAATAAAACAGGAGGAAAAAAAGGTTGAGGGCCTAAACAAGAATTTTAAAGTGGAACAAGGGAAAGTTATGGATGTAACAGAGAAATTGATAGAAGAAAGTAAGAAATTTTTGAAACTGAAATCTGAAATGGAGGAAAAAGTGTCTAGTTTGACAAAGGAAAGGGATGAGTTAATTGGCAAACTGAGAAGCGAAGAAGAAAAATCCTCTGAATTAAGTTGTAGAGTTGACCTGTTAAAGAAAAGAATTGATGGTATGGAGGAAGTAGAAAGAGAAATTACAAGAGGTCGAACCAGGAAAGGAGCAGAGCATGGTTGTCATGAGGACAACAAGATTAAGGAACTTACCATTGAAATTGAAAGATTGAAAAAACGTCTCAAACAACTGGAAGTGGTTGAAGGAGATTTGATGAAGACTGAAGATGAGTATGATCAGCTGGAGCAGAAATTTAGGACTGAGCAGGATAAAGCTAATTTTCTTTCTCAACAATTGGAGGAGATGAAACTCCAGATTGCCAAAACCAAAGCAATAGAAAAAGGTGAAGTGGTGAGCCAGGAGGCAGAGCTGAGGCACAGGTTTCGTCTGGAAGAGGCCAAAAGCAGAGATTTGAAAGCAGAAGTTCAAGCACTTAAGGAAAAAATCCATGAGCTCATGAACAAAGAAGACCAGCTTTCTCAGCTCCAAGTCGATTTCTCAGTTCTACAGCAAAGGTTTATGGAAGAGGAAAACAAAAACAAGAGCATGGGGCAGGAAGTTTTGAACCTGACAAGAGAGCTGGAGCTTTCTAAGCGTTACAGCCGCGCTCTGAGGCCCAGCATGAACGGCAGAAGAATGGTTGATGTTCCCGTGACGTCCACTGGTGTGCAGACAGATGCTCTAAGCAATGAAGCAGCAGAAGAAGAAACTCCAGCAGTGTTTATAAGGAAATCCTTCCAGGAGGAGAATCATATCATGAGCAATCTGCGACAGGTAGGTCTGAAAAAACCCATGGAGCGTTCTTCAGTGCTTGAGAGATATCCTCCAGCAGCAAATGAGCTTGCTATGAGGAAATCTTGGATACCATGGATGAAAAAGAGGGAAGCTGGGGCTCAGACAACTCCTGATAAAGGTGCCCGAACCCACAGTAGTCCAGCACATCCTGGGGAAGTTGTCCTTTCACCAAAGCAGGGTCAACCTCTTCATATTCGGGTGACACCAGACCATGAGAACAGTACAGCAACTTTGGAGATAACCAGTCCATCCGCAGAGGAATTTTTTTCAAGTACCACCGTCATTCCTACTTTGGGAAATCAGAAGCCACGAATAACCATCATTCCCTCTCCAAATGTTATGCCACAAAAAGGAAAAGGCAGTGAAAGTCCCATGGGCCCAGATCGTTCCATGTCTCCGGTCACTATAACAACATTCTCCAGGGAAAAGTCCCCAGAGGGAGGGAGAGCACCCTTCGCCGACAGACCTGCATCGCCAATTCAGATCATGACAGTATCGACATCTGCAGCGCCAGCAGAAATCTCCGTCTCTCCGCAGTCACAAGATATGACCATGGGAAGGGCTGTCTTCAAAGTCACGCCAGAAAAGCAAACCGTCCCGACTCCCATACGCAAGTACAATGCCAATGCCAACATTATTACAACAGAAGACAACAAAATCCACATCCACTTGGGTTCCCAGTTTAAACGTTCTCCCAATGCCGCACCTGACGGCGCGAGCCCTGTGATAACAGTCCGACCGGTGAACATCACGGCAGAGAAGGAGCTTGTAACCGGCACCGTCCTTCGATCGCCTCGGAACAACCTGTCCCCACGACCTGCAGCCAGCAAGGTGACAAGTACTATCACCATCACGCCCGTTACAACATCCTCCACACGAGGAACACAATCAGTGGTAAGCAGTGTAGTCTCATGGTGGGGTCTTCATGGCAGGGAGAAGGACAAACCATAGCTTGGGTTTGAGACACCATCAGGGAAAATGGGTGGGTTGAGGAGAAACTCTTGTCTTCCCTACATTTCTTCCAGCCTCAAGCTTAATTATAAAATCAGAATTTGCCCAATTCAGGTATTTTTGTAGCAGTGTTGGATGCTGGTATACTTTTGGTATTATCTCCCAAAGCAGTTAACTTCCAGAGGAAGTCCCTTCAAAGTTATTTTCATAATGGCAACCCAGTAAAATTGCAAGTGAGAGACAGAGAGACAAAGAATGATGGGGATGACAGGGCAGGAAACTGTATTTTTATTCTTGATGAGTGCAATTTCTGACTTTTGAAAATACTCCTCATGTTTTTTTGGCCCAGCTAGCAGGTCTTTAGACTCGAATTATGCAGGCTGATGTTTCTTTGCTATAATCCCATGATCCCCATATAATTCAGTTAATATCTGCTATATTACTGAACTTCAAAGGAATATATAAGCAGGCATGCTATCATTGCTTACAGCTCCAAGCCTCTTTAGCCAGTGAATAGTAGAGTTCCTTCTGTTCCTCTGAACGTCTGTAAGTGCTGTATTACAATAGTGCTTCCTGTAGCATATTTTTTTTTACTTTCTCTTTGGTCTTATGTGGTAGTACGCCAGCTTCTTTTTCATACTGAAAGATTTTTCATTTCTGTCTTTAACCATAGTGGGCAGCATTTATTGATAGTCCTCCCCCAGTTTATTATTGGACATACATTTTTATTGCTTTAGTTGTAAATGCCCTGGGAAAGAAGAATTTAACCAAAACAGAAAACCAGCAGTACTGTATTAGTCCAAAAACTTACTTAGCTCGACAGAGTCTGCAACAGATGCTCAGGGGAAGATTATTATGAGTGGGTAAACACACAGTAATGTTTCCCTCGGCGTCTGTTCCCAGTTTTTGGCAATAGGTGGGTATTTCTCTCTGAACCAGAGCCTGTAGCCACATCTTTGTCTTTAATAGACCATGGCAGAGTTTTCTCCTATTTATTCTTTTAATTGCTTTTTGAACTCATTTACACTGTTGTTTCCACAACATCAGGGGGCAGCGAATTCAGCTGTGAGCTTTGGGAAAAACTCTTTTGTTTGATAGCTTTTATGCAATACCTTCATTGGTTACAGCCTTTTTCTTGTATCTTGACAAATACTGAATAGTCATCCCCTGCTCATTTGTCCGTGCTGCTCCAGAGTCAGCAGACCCCTACAACACGCCTCGTCAGCCATCTCTTTCCAAGCTGAAATGTCGAAGTGTATTTAAGATACACTTTCACACTTCTGGAGAGAAGCTGCCATTCCCATTTAAGGCTTCTGAATTAAGAAAACCTGCGTTCATCACACAGATCTGTTTGGGGTTGCCCATGCGCTCGCTCTCTCTCCCCATCTATATAAAGTATTGTAGACACTTTATTATATAGTGTTTCCCTACATATTATAGGCAACTGTTCATTTTTTAAGGTCTTGAATTAATTAATTTAGAAACTCCTTTGTCTCTCAGAAGCTTGGAAAACTGTTTTTTTAAACTTTTCTTTTTAACTAGATGTCTGTCTCTACTGTGATGATGCACTGAACCGTGGCAGACAAAACTTTTTTGTTTTGTTTTTTTTCTGGCTAAAAACTGGCTTCTTTCCTCACTTTATCCTCCCTGATTTGGTATGTAAGGAAATAGTTCAACCATAAGATTTACTTTATCTTATGCTTCCCTTTGTTTTTTAATGTCCCTAGTCAACTGAGCAGGCCACTTCGAACAAGCTCAAATGTGCCTTTTCCTCCCCAGCCTCTTGGGGAAAAAAAAGTGTATTCACCATCTGTTTTGCAAATGTCAACTTTACAAACACACTTCACTGCCCCTAGTCAGAAAAACCAAGCTGTGATCATTTACTCAGTAACCCTAGATGAAACCAACAGATACAGTTTTGAGGGTTTAAGTTAATAAAATCTAATAAGCCTAACTGATACACAGATCTGCTTTCTTAGCTCACTGGTTTTAATTTTTGTCTTAACTCTTTTCACACAAGATGCTTTGTACAATGTATTAATGCCTTTTCCATGGCAGCCTATGGATTTGGATAGTTCCCATAGAAACAGAAAAAAATGGTGTTTAGTCCTCCTTAGCTTGATTACAGTCAAACACCCTCCCAGGAAAATACTTGGACTATCCTAGCAGACTTAGGATATGAGACCAGAGGCTATGGAGAGCAAAACGAACCTGGTTATTTGTCTTGCCTTAGCACATGGGCCCAAATTTCTGTTCCCAAGACAGTTTGTAGAGTTTACAGAAAAAATCCCACAGATTAAACCCAAAACAGTGGTGACTCTATCCTGCTTTTTGATTTTGGCCTTAAATTTGGTTGTAGGATTACTGGTGAATGTGGATCTTCTTTGGCTATCAGGTTGGGTGTCAGTCCTATACTCGCTTAATCCCTGTGCTCCCCACCTCCTACAAGCCTGGCATTGAGTGCCAACTGTTTATGCTGCCAGGGTACACAGTGGCTCCAGTGCCATGCAAATCTGCAGGGAGCAGAGGGAATCCCGGCTGCAGCAGAGCCAGCACAGTGGCACAGCACCAAGCGTGCAGAGCGTCCTGTGTCCGAGGCAGGAGGCCTGGCTGAGAAGCTGTTGGGTGCCAGAGCTAATGGGACAAGTGTTTATGCAGCTGTAAGGCCACTTGCAAGCGGGCAGCACTGAGTTTCAGATTGGCATCTAAATGTAGCTCTTTGTAGGTGTCCCATGGATGCTCTAAGCTGCTGCTACAGCTCCTGGAGGTGCAGGGGGCAGCTCACTTGCCTGTGCAGAGGTGTGTGGTGCTGGCTGTGTGCCTGTGGCAGCTGAGACATGTGTAAGGCTGGGAGGGCTAACAGACCTGTACCTTGTTGCAGTGGCAGCTGATGGGACGCCTCAGATGGCATGAGATGCCTCAGTGTGGGCAATTGAGTCAGCCCATGTCAGCACTGAGGCCTGTGTGCTGGCTCTGTGGTGATGGCGGGGTGATCCAGCTGAGACATGGCTAGCTTCTGTGTGAGCTGCATTACCCACTGGCTCTGCTGACTATTGACTGGATCTCAAGTCCCACCCTTTCATGATTCAGTTACCTAAACGTACTTTATTTTAGTGTCGCTTTCAGTGCTGTCAGGTAGTCTACTTACCTTCCAGCTGCTTTATCAGAAGTTTCAGGTCTCTTTGGGTCATCTGTCTTGTCTACCACCCCTGTGCACATTGCTCGAGTAGCCCAGGGCATCTCAAATTGCACAAGGTGTCTGTTGGTCACTGAACTGAACTGTTTCTGTGCAGGGCAAGCTGAGGCCTGATCTGATTGAGAGAAGCTGAAAAGGCATCTTTGTGATTAAAATATTCCAGAAGCCAGTGTGTGCATGAAAGCATTCTCTTTGTGTGTCAATAAAATGCACCAAGAGGATCTGTTATTAACTACTCAAACATGCTACATGTTCTGTATGTTCAGTTTGCTTTTTTTTCCTTTAATGGGACTGTCCAACCTAACTGCAGCTTCACAGGTTAATACACCTGTGTCTGCAGTGAGAGCTGATTATGACTGCATCATAGCAGCTGCATGTGTTCATCTCGCTCTCAGTACTGCCTTGCGTAACCTCACTTGGGTCCCTGTGCTGTTGCAGCACCTCATCTTGCCCTGCCAGCTCAGATCCAGCTTGCATCACCCAGGTGTCCCATGGGGCAGCATCTCGGGCACTCCATGCCAGCTGCAAAAGGGTTGGTTTCTAGTTGGAGCCTGGATCAACCAGAAGGCCGCAGGCTGCAGACAAACAGGGCTGTAAGGAATGGCTTTGAGTTCTTGGAAGAAATGACGGAGAGACAGGCAGTCGTGCGGGTTCCCTGCCACAGATGCTACAGACGTGGACTGGATGTGTTCTCTGCTTGGTGCCCCTTCCCGCGCCCAAGGGGACAGCTGGCTGGGGAGGCACCTTTGTGCCATCTCACTTGGCAAACACAAAATGCTTTTGCAGCTGCCTGGGAAGCAGGCATTAGCTTCCATGTGATCAACACGTTAGTATGCTGGAATGAAGGCAACTAAGACATTTAAAGCAAGTTAGAGCTCTTTTCAAAGTGCTTTTGAGTGATTTAGGCTTGAAATGAGTAACTTGAAAGCCCCAAATCCTTAGTTAATAATTTACATGTGAATAAAGTTGAAGAAATGCCTGAGATTCCAGCTACTCCATTTGATTGCCTCATGTTTACACACTGTGGAACTCTTTCAGGGAGTACAAGATGTTTGTCATTTGGGTTCCCTGGGATGTTGACATATTTTCCAAGGCTGATGGAATGCATTTGCATGTTTTGCCTTACAGAATTGTATGGGCCTAACTTGTTTTGACATCTACATGTGAGTTCCATATTAGCCTTTAGACTGCTATTGTAAATGTTGCTTTTAGTTATTGAAAATGGCTTCCTTCCTGTCAGGCAGACAGCATTCAAGTTTTCCAACTGTGTTTTTTTTTGAGTGTACACATGGGGTTTTGAACTGTTCTTAGAAGATTAAGGAATGGTTTTCCTTTGCTTGCTCAGGATGCAGACAGAAAGCTCTGATGCCACTGGCTGAAAAACATTTGAGAGAGAAAAATGCTCCTTTGTAGAGCATTTTTAAGTAAATGTACAAATGCATGTTGGAGCTAACATGATCCCCCAATCCAGTCTATTTCAGCAGTTTAGAGTATTTTGCTATATGTCATAAGTTGCAGAGTTTAGTTGTTTAGCAGGTTGGTCTAGCTGGGATTCTAGGATTTAGGAGAATTGTTCTCTTTTGTGAGATCACAGTCTTTATCCATAACCTGAACAGAAATGTCAGTCACATATGAAATTCAGCCAAGACAGTGAAGTTGTCGCCATTATCATTTGTGTCTGTATTGCACACTGCAGGAGATAAAGCCCCTTTTCCTTTCAGAATTGTCATGTTTATAAAGTATTTTCTTTAAGTCATGGTTCATATGGGGTAGCTCCAGTTTTGACCTTGAAGAGTACGCACATCATTATCTGGCCAAGGGAGACAGAAAATAGCAGCTGGCCCTTTTGAGTCTTTTTATCCTATCCAAGTACTCCTTGTGCATTTACACTGTGAGATTCAGTTGCTTAAGCACATGTGCTGATTGCAGTTTCAAAGCTATGGGATAGCTTTGGCCTGGCTTCCAGCTGGCTCCAGAAGGGCACAGGAGCTGTGTTGGGTCTGCCAGCCTCAAGCCAACCACTTAGGCTGTTCTTTTTTTTAGGCTAAGGGTGCTTGCTAGGCTGTTGTCCAGGGCAGAAGACTGGCAGAGATAGTAAAATGACCATGTCCAACTGCCTTGAGGTATCCCTGGAAATCTGGGTTAGCAGCTTCACCCTTACTAGAGTTTCTCAAGTTATGATTAGGGCTCGGAGGGGGAGAGCCCTATCTCACATCCCTTCTGCCACAGCCACAGGAAGAAAATGAAATCCTAATCTTTTCTGTCTCTTTCTCTCCCAGCCTCCTGTTCTTCCCAGTGCAGAAATAAGTGGCCCCAGCCATGATCTCAGCATACTTTGAGAAGTAAAATTCAAATTTATTTATAATGCTGAGTGATTGTGCCCCAGCTCCTAAAATTTGGCAATTACCCTGGGTTCAGCATTAGCTTCATGTGACTATGCTGTTCTGAGGGCCCGTGCTAGTGTCTATACAAGATGCTAATACTGTACCTGTCTTGACAGCCAAGACAATATTGTGGTAGCCTCTAAGGCCATACTGCATTATGTCATGCTGTAGAATGGGAGATTTGCACAAATTTCCATCCTTAGACATCTTGATTCAAAACACTGGACCTCAGCTCTGGGAAACTCGTTTGATCCCAAATGTACCTTTGGCCCTACTCTAGCAATATGTCCCATGGCCAGATTCCAAATGTGAGTATTACTTTGCTAATCAGTGTGATTTGGGATATTGTTGTTTGAGAGGTAGATGAAGAACCAAAGAAAAGTATAAGATGAGCATGTATGAGAAGAAGTCCTTAATTCATGGCATTTGTCTCTTTGTTTTGCAGACAGGACAGGATGGGTCATCCCCGAGACCTACACCCACCCGCATTCCTGTGTCAAAAGGTATGAAAGCAGGAAAGCCAGTAGTGGCAGCCCCAGGAGCAGGAAATGTGACAAAATTCGAGCCTCGTGCCGAGACTCAGTCTATGAAAATAGAACTGAAGAAATCTTCAGCCAGCAGCTCTGCCTCCCTGGGCGGGGGTCAGGGCTGATGGCAGTGGCTCAGGGGGTACGTTCTGCAGGTTTTACTGCTGCCATGGAAGTCAGCTCTCCTGTCTGTGTAGTTGTTCACATTTGCCTGTATTAACGAAGTCCTGCAGCTGTCACTTAACAACTGACTAATAAGTGTGTGCACTGACTACTTAAATAACAAAATCCTTTTGTTTTCTTACTCACCTTAAAAAAAAAAAAAAAAAAAAAAAAAGCTGTCAAAAAGGCAATTTTTATGCCAGGAAGATTTTCAGTCTAGTAAGTGAGAATGAGGTAATGCACTAGGTTATTAATGTGGTTCAGGAATTCTTAATGATAGACTTGGTCACTCTTTAGTAGATGAAAGGAAGTTTGGTCACTTTTACTAGATTGTCTTCCACCTTAACAGATCACTTTCCTCATTTGCTGCTGCATGGGCTACTTTCCTTCCTGCCTTGATCACATTATTGAAATGCCACATGGCCTAGGGAAGCAATGCCAGAAGACAGCACCCTTGAGGTCTTGTTTTAATGACAGCCTGTACCTCAGGTGTGGGAGGGGAAGAGAGGAAGGATGGGCACCGTGTGACCAGCCTTCTCTTGAGGAGCCTCCCATCAAAACCACCATTTAGATAGTTACTAAATTCAGGAGCTGTTTTAAAATAGGGATGTTGCACAATGTTTGGCATCAGCAGTGCTAAGCAGCAACTTAATTCTTCCAGAGAGAGTTAACACTTGTAGACAACACTTAGAACCAGGTCCCTGACTTACACGCACTGGGATACTGCGAGCTCAGGGCTCAGATGAAGGCTCGTGAGGCAGAAGGTGTTTAGTCTTCAGCAAAAGCTTGAGAAACATTATCTGGCAAAAATCAGTACAATCCATTTGTGCCTGCTCCAAAGACCAGTTAAGGCTATGAAGCAACTCATTCCATTGACCTGACTAGGTTTTCAGTTTTTCTGGTCAGGTCTTACTTTTAAACCTCACTTACAAGCGTCCTTATGTCTCAGAGGGTAAGGCAGCACAGACTGCTGGTGGCAAGAATTTCTAGCTAAAGGCACAGCTCAGGTACAGGCAGTGAAAGAGAGAGGGTTTGGTAAGGAAGTTACCCTCA
This sequence comes from Vireo altiloquus, assembly GCA_013396875.1. Taxonomy (NCBI): domain Eukaryota; kingdom Metazoa; phylum Chordata; class Aves; order Passeriformes; family Vireonidae; genus Vireo; species Vireo altiloquus. Next base: position 1,157,922 of record VZRF01006104.1, read on the forward strand.
GTTTTCAGTTTAAAATGTTTTGTCATAAATGCAGACCACCTTACAATACCAAGGTGATTTACCATTTTTCCTTCCCTCTTTGTGAGTTCCTCATTTGTATGTTTGCATTTTTTAAGCATGTTTTAAGGAATTGTTCCAGCATGGAAAGAGTGTGGATGCTGATGATTGTTATGATTGTTTATTTAATAACAGTAAAGTTATTAAAGCACATTTTCATTAAGCAATCAATTTTCATAGAAGAAAGTCACAACCAAAAGAAATGAAGCTGAGAAGACCGATAAATGATGGGTTTAAAGTTGTATAACCACCTCAGCAACTGTGAAGGGCCCAGTGGTTAAAACAGAACGCAAGGTGGGAAGACCACCAATAAATTATAAATAAAATTCACAGAAAGGAAAATGCACCAGTGGTTGAAATATGAAATTTAGCCTGGGAGAAGATATTTGATGGAAGAATCTGTCACAGAAGGTCAACCAAATTATATTCAATCCAAGCAATGTTTAGTTTTCAGTCTGCTTTGCATTGCTCTCCAATTTCAGGTCCAGATACAACAATTATCCCATTGTAAAGCTGGCATTTTATTATTCACATGAAGGGCATTTTTTCTTTGCTACATTAAAAAAGAAGTACATTGTGGCTTTTTACACATGTAGCACCTAAAATGCCTGTTAATGTTACAGTTCTGGTTCCTACGGCATCCAAAAATCAGATTAGTATTAGTAGCATTTTTCATAACTCCTGTTCCCAGTACTTCAGATAAAACTTGGAAACTGGAATTAGCAAGCAGTTTGAGTTACTATGTCAGAAATACATCAGATTCTCTCAAGTAATTCTTATCACTTAAAAGCCTCAGTATGTCAATAAATTGTTGTTGAGATCCTACTGTTCTTATTGTAACACAGACTTTATAACAGTTACTTAAAGGGAAAAAGGTTTTTTTCTGGATATTCACTCTAAATACTGTTAATGAAGGTAGTTCTAAGGTCAAAACAGTCATTTAAATAATATTGTGAACATGATCCCCAAGCTAATGTGGCTTGATACGGCTGCCTTAAGGTTTCCTTGTGTCAAAGAAACTTAGTTCCTTAGTTAACTGTTGGCATACTCAATGTTATATGTGTGCCTGTGGCTGAAAATTTTGTTTTTGTTTGAGGTCTAAGAAACTAATTCACCTGAAGAAACAAGTCAGCCTCACAGTACCTGAAATCTAGGGCACACAAACTGGCACAACTAGCGCCAGAACTGCAGGCACAGGCTGGGAGTTGGAGTAGCATCAGTAGGATTTGATGAGACAGACTTTAGAAATGCCAGATAGGTCAGACTTAGGATCCTGTTATTTTTCCCCCAGGGCTGCACAACAAAAACGGACTTTGGCTCTGCAGCAGAAGTCTAAAGAGTTGGAATCAGGCAGCTGGTTAAACTGCTAGCTAAAATAGGTATTTAGTTATAACTTTTGACACCTGTTTTAATTGACCTAATATTCTTGTTTCCTAAAGGTAGAAGAAGGGGAAGATGAAGAAAAAAGAAAGCCTTTAGTTTAGAAGTCTTAAAAGTTCAAGCATAACTATTTCTATTACATTGAAATTTCCTCTGAATCTGGAGACAGTTATGTTTAGTGACTACAGTAAGATTCTCCATTCAGTAGGTCAGAAAGCAATGTAAACAACCAAATCCAAAGACAGCGCCTAAGCCCAAGAGGCAAGCTGAAGATCTTGATGTTCTTACACAGCCCTTGTCTAGTTAGAGTTTCTGTTATGACTTAACTCTAGCACTGCAACCTCTGAACCTCACTGAGATCCATAATGCAGGTATTCTTATATTTTCTCTGAGACTTTTAAGTCAAGCCACAATTTCCTGGTCACTTAAACTCAGGATATAACTCCACACTGGACTGAAAATCTGTAGTCCTGTCTTTGTCACCTCCAGCCAAGAAAGTACTCACTGACTACGTGGTTGTTCTTTGAGCTGGCACTAGTGTTTGAACTTAACTGGGGAACTGATCTGAATTAAATGGAATCTGGCAAAAAGCATAGATTGGCTTTAACGTAACTTAGTGCCAGGCTCATGGGCCAGAAAATGAAAGAAGAAAGGCATAGGAAACCAGTTGGTGTTTTAAAGTGACTGTAGGATTATTAGTGCCCCCTAGTAGATCAAATACCATGCAAAGGCAGGAGTAGCACTGCTTATTTTCAAAAGCTTTTGATGGAAACCTTTTTTCAAAGGTAGGAGACAGGTTCCCCTTCTCAACAGTATCTGAGGAGACTCAAACCCCCTTCAGCTGCAGGCAGGTTTGCTTGTGGCACTGACTGCTGAGGGGGAAGAAGGTGGCATTCTCATTCCCTCCTGGAAAGGTTGTGCCGTTCTTCATGGAATGATTCAGTATTCACTGAGCAGAAACAAGGGAGTGGTTGAGGGGTCAGGATACTGAACTAGGAGGGAGACCCCCCAGATTTGTGTCTCTGTTCCAAAGGCTGCCTTTGAGCCTGGCCTTTTTGAAAAGAAGGCTTGATGAAGTTCATCCATCCCTCCATCTCTCCTTCCCTAATGAATAACACTGAACACACCAACCAATTTCATCCAGACTTGACAAAGCAATAGGGGTCAGAATAAGAAGTTTTTCCAGTTAAATGAGAAGGACAGCAGAGAAGAGGAGTGAGACCTTAGCAATGCCTCACTATGTGGAAGAGTAGGGCATGAGCTCACCTTCATAAAGCATCAAAGAATAAACACAAAAGAGTGATGTTAGAAATGCCACAAAGACAAGCTTTGTTCAGACCTCAGATTTTTTTAGGCACCAAAGAATCAAACTGACACATCAATCCATAGGAAAATATTAGGGCTGAATTTACAGGGCTTTCGTGTATTCTACATTACTCGATTGTAATGCGTAAACCAAGCCTTCCTAAGTGATGATCTGGAATCACTCATCCTCATGCTTTCTCTCTTACCTTTTTCTCAAACCAATCTTTGTACTTTTAGTCATATTCAGTGTCAGCTGGAGAGAAGCCCTGTTTTGGCTGATGACGTGGCCATATAAGCAGTCATGTTAACTCAAGCCCAGCAGTAGGAACAAAGGACTTAGGACCAGCAGTAAGGTGGAGCAGGGGAAGAGGAGGGAATATGCCAATCCATTCATGAGCAGCACACATGGACTGAGAAGGTGCACCCTCAGTTCTCCAGATGATCTCTCTGATTTCAAATCTAGTTCCTATTAAGTTTTCTACTGCATTCCCTAAGTTAGATCCCATCACCAGACTGACTTCTACATATGGGTATTGCTAATGTAGTCACTAGTAGATCAATACATTTGAGTAAGTGTGACTGAAAAAGAAGGGGCACAGAGCTTCAACTGTAATGCCTGGGGGATTTTCTTCCAGATCAGTAAACATACTAAGCAAACAGGAGAAGAAAAATAGAGATTTTGATTTGTTTTGCTCACTTTTTTTCCTTTTGTGACACTCATTAGTGTGATTTTTCAAAAGCCAAACACTTTGTGACTCTTCTTAATATGCCCATAGAGCACGCATGTCACTGTATTTAAACCTCAAACCACTTACAGCACATAGTAATTACCACCATGGGAGTAATCTCTAAAGCCACATTAATATGTTGATCCGTGCCAAAAGGATGCCAAGTAATATGTCACTGCTTGAAATATGCTACACACATTCTAAAATATGCTCAATATTTACATGAATATTCAGTAATTCTGATCGGATGTGGAAGAGCATGTCTTTAAAATAGAGTAAGCTACTGTTCTGCTGGGTTTCAGGTACTTGGCATAAACTGCAACGGTCAGGACAATTTTCAGACCAATTATATGTTCCCATCACACATCAGTGGCCAATTTCATTGAGTTGCTTTGAAACACGTAGTTTGCTGGCAGGAGTTTCTGTGAGCTCATCTTTTGAACTTGTTTTCATTTAGGGGAATGGTTTTCTCCCCTGTGTTAGTGTGAGTTATCCTCTTTCTCTTAATTTTGCTTGAGCTCTCTTGGGCAAAACTGTAAGCAATATTTCTCATTATAGATAATTATCACATTCACTTTGAATCTTACTCCCTACACATTTCTCTTACCTTGGCTTTTTTTTTTCCTTAAAATGTAACCAGGGTTAACTACTGTCAGGTGCAGAGCTATCAGCTCTCAGGTATGAAACACTCAGGTGTGAATGGTTCTCCAAACAAAAAAAAAACCTCTCCTTGGGATTTTAAAAATAGAAATACTGATATATGATTCTCTTCTGTTGCTTGGATGTGCATTGTCTGTGGTACATTTGTTTCTGTATTATCTGGTGATATTTGTTTGTATATATTGTAAGGAGAAATTAAACTTTGTATGTTAAAATGTCAGTTGATGTGCTTCATTATATGACCTGGTATCCTGATGTGTTTCCTGGAGAAGTTCTGCTTTACATCAGTAGGGCTGAAAGCAGAATTAGCTGTTATACATTAACTTCATTTTCTTTTCCTGTCATTAAAATAAATTGTTTTGTTTAAGTGAATACATAGTTCCTTGAAATATTCCCATCTAGAACCCTAGAAAAATGTATTTAATCATATCCTTCAAGTATAATCATCTTCCTACAGAGGGTGGCCCAAAAGAAATCCGACAAAATCTGCCCTACTCTAATTTTAGCTTAGTAGCTGTTCAGACACCTTTTTTAGTAACTACACTGTGTGTGCATGTGTGTGTGTGTATTATATATATATATTTATATATATATATATAAAAGCATTGCAAATACAAACAGACAAGACAGAGTGTGTGTTCTCTAGGTGTGTGAGAAATGAATGAAATATAAATACCAGTGGAAGTTATTTTATTTTTTTAGAATATTATTATTATTTCTCCTACTCTTTTCTGCACAATTACTGTTCGGGTCTGTAGGAGACAGGTGTCTGATTCAGACATTGACTGTAGTTTTGCTGTTCAGTCAGCAAAAGAGTGTGATACTTTTCTGCTACCCTTTTTTTTAGAATTTTGTGTCTAAACTCCTTATTAAATGTGCACAATGAATACTAAGAAAATAATTGTTTCATGTAGAGTTCATGTGACTCTCATTGAAGTTAAGGGGTGAGTTTGCCTGAGGTTATAGTCTGATATGCAAATACAGCTTTTAACATCATATTCCACAAGAGCTTCAAGTTAGAACAGCACTGGCTGTAAGGTAAAATCGTTCAGTAGTTTGTGGTTCTTTCACATTCACTGCTCAGATGTGGTAGACCTGGTGTACGTGTCTTGTTGAAAATCATTTGTTGTTGATAAATTTCATGGAAAATAAATACTTCCAATTCGAGAAATTCTATTATTTCATTTGCCTTAACGTATTTTATTGCACGTTTCCTGAGCCCTGCTCTTGCTTCACCACATATGAAAAGCAGCACTGGGATCTGCCATCTAGTGGCAAAGTTGTGGCACTAAGAACACATGGAAAATATTTTTATTTTTCTTTCTTCTTATAGTGTAACTTCACAAAACACCTTAAAAATATTAGAAAGAAAATAAAGGCAGAAGTCAATAAAAATGTGAAAAGCAAAAATAATATAATTAGTATCAGTTCCTGGGTCATGTAAATTTTGAAAAATCTCCAGACTATTAAGAAAGGAAGGAATCTTAACAAAAGTAATTTCAATTAAGATGAATATTTCTGAAAATGTATTACTGTATGCTTTAAATAGTATTGGTACAGTTATATTATTTGAAATGCATAAAATACACCTTTTCAGAGAAAAATGTTAATTGACAGTTAAATTCTTATATTTAAAAAGTTGCCTGTAAGAGTTGTATCTATAGGTAGAAGAACAGAAGACCAGGCCATTAGTACTTCAGCAGAGCCCAGGGATTGATCTGGGTCAGGAACCTCTGATACCACACACAGAGCATAATTAAATCCAGCCTTTTGAAGAAAATGCCAACACTTAGTTTTGCATGCTGCAGCTGAAATTTATCCCCATTAAAGTCAGTAGCAAAATTCAAGAAGACTTGTTGAATAAACCCAGCATAGGTTTCTAGTTCAAGTTTAAATTTAAAAAATGAGAAATGACCCCATGCCCATTTATGAATTGCCACCAGATTTATGATGAATTTGCGTAGACAAGATACTGGACACCAAACTCCAAGGTCTTCCTCTACCTAGTTTGGGTGTGGAACTGGAACTTTGTTGTCCCTGTGCTTTAATCCATTCAACTGTTACTCCTTTTTCCCTATGGACAAGCAAATGATGGTCTTGACACTGAGGTGGAAGCCAAGGGCCTCTGAGCCCTCGACAGGTATTAATTTAGTTTCCCTTTGTAGCATTAGCCAGGACAGTTTTATCAAGTAGTGATGCAAGCGTAAGTCTGTGAGACATTTTTAGAAAAATGCCTTGCACTACCATTATAATTGTTCTGCTTTAAAGTAAGTTGCAATGCGTTTGTAGTTTCATAAACCCAAATGTTTTGCTCTCTTTTCTTTTAGAGAGTGTCATCATTCACCAGTTACGCGTGAACTCTAGATGAGTTACCGCCCGCTAGAGCTCTCTGTGTGCACTACCCTCCATGCCTGTGGATGGATCACTGTAGAAGCTCTCTGCCATCAACACCAGGGTCACTTGTGCTACTGATTATTTGTGGAAGTATTAGTGCTTCCATTAGATTTCATAATTTTTTTTTTCTTGGTAGAGCTTTAAAAATGAATGGCCTGGCTGGTATTTTAAAAGTATCTAATCAGAGAAAGAGCACCAGCTGAATTTCACTTTTATTTGCAAAGCCTAAGGCACGTGCTTGATTTTGTTTGATATTTGCCATATAATTTATTTTTATAATACACTTTGTAAAGTAGCTGTTCCAAAGTTGCAATTCCTGTAGCTTATGGCGCATATATTTGTAGGATACACTGTCAAATTTGCAATTTGCTATTTTTGTAATAGAGAGTATGTGAAGAAAGAAAAATGTAACTTCAGTAATGTTTTCTGTCTAAATGGAAAAGTATTCAGTACATTCTTTGCCACCATGAGATTCTGTAAGACTAAATACTCTGAAGACTGCTGTATGGAATTTGTTGCAGAATATTTCTTGCACTGTGTGATGGTTTGGCATAAAATTAAGTATTAAAGTCCAGTGCCTTGAAATACAACCAGATTTATTCATTTTAAACAATGTAAGTCAGTTTTTAAAGCTGTGATTTTTTTCTATATAAAGTATGTTTTTACTTCTGCCTGTACCAAAAAAATTTGATTTTCATTACACTGTAACTAATAAATTTTCACAACTATGCAAATGTAATCAGGTGTTTGCATTTTAACTCCAGTGTCTTAAGGTTAGCAGTGCTCATCTAGGTATTTGTTTATGGGGACAGAAGATGGGTTTGGAAGTTCCTTTTTCTCACTGGTGTCTCATGCAGGGTCACAGTAATGTACAAGGTAAAACTGATTCATAGAATCATAGAATGGTTTGGATTGGAAGGCCCTTCAAGATGATGTACTTCCAATCCCCCTGCCATGGGCAGAGACGCCTTCCACTGGATCAGGTTCCTCAAAGCCCCATCCAATCCAGCCTTGAACACTTCCAGGAAAGCTGTTCTCTGGGCATCTTTTTCCAGTGCCTCACCACCCTCACAGTAAAGAATTTCTTCCTAAAATCTTATCTATGAAACCTTGTGCTTTCATGGCACGGGCAGAGATGTTTGAGTGGTACTGTCAGAATCTTCAGTCCTGGACTAGACACCAGGCACTGAACCACACACTGCGGGCCCCTTGCACATGGGTGGCTATAGCTTCTCAAACAGCATCCACAGAGTTCTGTGGCAGCTATACTTAAGATGATTTTTGAATGAATGATATATAAAGCTACATGCAATCCAGGCAGGGTCTTTTTTTCTTATACATTTCACAACCAGTGATTTTTAATCTAAGCCATTGGCACATACTTCAAATACTGCAGATTTTTAAACTGCAGAATCCACTGGGAGAAATTACTTTTTTTTGGAAGGGAAAACAGTGTTGCTTGCAGGAGATGTGCAAGTGCTGTGAGATGCCAGAAAGAGTGCATTAATGCAGATCCCACAGGGATGGCTAGGTCAGTCCATCTTTGAAGCTGGAATATCACACTGCTGTGTAGTCAATTTGGTCTTCATGGGTGCCAAGGGAGCTCTTTTTCCTCATACATATGAGTTCTGCAGCAACTGCTGACACTCTAGAGAAGCAGGATATTCTGGGACCTGTATGAACTTTCTTGGAGTTGATCTCCATTGTGAAGAGTTTACTAATACAGCCATATTGAGGAATCAAAATAAGTGCTGCTTATCCTGGCAGAAGAGTAATTTTGTTGGTATAGCTCATACTTAGCTGGCACACCATGTTTTTAAGGAGTGGTTTTTTTTTTTTTGTACAGCAGACAATGTATGCCAGTAACATAGCTGTGTCTGTAGATCATATTTTAGAGCAAGCTGAGAAGAATTCCAGCTTTTAGAGAGCAATACAGCTGAAGTGAATAAAGTTGAGTGTGTGCCACATTTCAGTTTACTGCACAGCAGAATGAACATTGTAGTGACCCAGATCTTCTATTTTCAAAACATTACTTGGGAACCCAAACCTATCCATGTTAAGGTCTCCACTGAGCTCAGCTGGAATGAAATTCCTGGCTATTTGAAAGTGACAGTGACATGCCTGAAATAAACTTCAGCTTTTAAATATGAGTAGGACATAAGTAAACTCTTATTCCGAAACTGAGTCTAGATTTAAAGGGTCCCAATTGAAGTAGAAAATATTTTTCCTCGTTTAGATTTTAATATAAAGCCAATTCAGTATGAATGTAACTTTATGATTCATAAGCAAATACAGAAACATTTATGGCTCTGCAATTACATTAAGTTTTTAAGCTTCTCAAAATAAAGCTCTGTTTAAAGCATAAATACAATCATGGTGTATAGAAATAATTTAGATTCTAAAATATTTTTGATAAACTGCAGCACTTTAGAGTAGGAGACCAGCAATTTCATCTTGCACTTATGTTCCTGGCCAATTTTTTACTTTACCTAGCTTGGACATGAATCTAACACAAATATGTAAAAAAAAGCGCATTAGCTACATAACTAGTCTGTATTTTGGGGACACTCAGGAAGAAATCTATTAATATAGACTAAAGAAGTGGTTAATTTCTACAAGTATTGTAATTTTAAAGGAGGTAATTGGGAAGTGCTTTCACACTAAGACAATGTAGAGGCTACCTTGGGCTTGTAGCTTTTAAGCAATAGAAAACCAGTGAAGGTCTACTGTTCCCTTAGAGATTTTTTCTGTCTAAAGAGGACTGAAAGACCTGTGTATTATTATAGTGATAAAATATAAAGTTTCAGTCTAGGAAAAAATCTCAGACACTTAGATTTCTAGAGACAAACTCTACAGCCCATGAGTTTTCCTTTTGTCTTGTTGTGAAACATAATTGGACAAATTTAACATTCCCTTTCTTGCCAGTCCTCTCATATATGGGAGCATCAGGTCCCAGCTTCCCAATATTGCCCCTTGGTTATCCTGCTTCCAGAGAAATTTCTTGCCATCTCTCACCACAGGCTTACAAGCAGTCTTGTTCCCTTAGGATCCCATGTTGCATCTCTCTGGATTCTTTGTGAGGCTGTGGGAATAAAAGTTACTGTAGCTGAAGGTAATAATTGCAAACAGAAATAATAAAAGAAAGGGTGGTACTAGCAACAAAGGGGCTTATCTAAGGGGAATGGCTGCAAAAGTTGGGGTCCAAAAGATAGTGGAAAAGATAAAACAGGAATGAGATATAGTTTTACCACAGATGCCACAAGGAATGCAATTAACTTTTGTACCCTATATAATTATTTAGGCACCGAATTAATACTTAAATTTTAGATGCTTATATATCCAAATTTCCTATGCTGTCTATGACAAAGAGGCCTTTTGTACCTCCAGAGCAAAATACATTTGCACAAGTCATGTGCTCCCCCCAGTGGTCTTGGCTGATGCTCTCGGTGTTCCAGAGAACCAAAAGGCATTTATTTTACAGAAACTGTTCCACAGCCAGCTAAAAAGTCTTCAAATTGGACTACATGCTTATAAAGTTATTTAATTAAATGAAGTAAATACATAAATACTTGCTGAATCTAGATTTTGGCAGCACTCTAGATTGACTGCATAGGAAGGACTAGAGTCCTCACAAAACAGACTTTAATGCAGAAGTGCCAATAAAGTGAGAAACATGGACTTTCAATGTTGGATCAGCTTGAGCAATGCCTCCTAAAGCAGGTCTTCTGGGGTACAAGTATATACTCCCACACTGCATTCCACAAGGTGACTGCTTCTTCACGGAAAAGGTTTTAACTATTGAAACAGGCTGCCCTGGCTGGTGGAGGATTCACTGTTCCTGGAGGCATTTAAGACTGTAAATGGTACTCAGTGCCATGGTGTAGTTGACATGGCAGTGTTCAGTCAAAGGTTGGATTCAATGACATCAGAGGTCTTTTCCAGCCTGATTGATTCTCTGATTCTATTTAGTGAAGTCAGATCAGCTCCTAAGAGATGACAACAACAACATCCATATGTATAAGTATCTTGAGGGTGGGTGTCAAGAGCCTAAGGGAGCCAGACTCTTCCCAGTGGTGCCAACCAACAGAACAAGAGGCAGCAGGCAGAAACTGACGCACAGGAAGTTCCACCTGAATACAAAGAAGAACTTCTTTACTGTGCAGGTGACTGAGCACTGGAACAGGTTGCTCAGAGAGGTTGTAGAGTCTCCCTGACTGGATATATTCAAGAACCATCTGGATGCAATCCTGTGCCATGTGCTCTGGGATGACCCTGAGCAGGGAGCTTGGACCAGATGGTCCCTTCCAATCTTATCCATTCTGTGATTCTGTATTCACTGTACTGATTCATTCACACGCCTCCCAACAGCAGAGCAGGAGTATGGGGCAGAACAGTTCCCAAAAGCGGTGGTGAGCACGCATGGCTCCATTAAGAGAAGCTCTCAAAACTCTCATGCATTATTACATCTCTACAGTGGCACTGATCCTATTTATGAGGAAGCCAAAGCTGACTTCTCCATTTTTGACCCAAAGGACGCTGCCTTGGGTCTGCAGCGCTCCTCATGGCAACAGGGAGGATGAAGTGCAGGGGGCACTCCTGGAGCACTGAGCGGGGGTCACCAGGGTGACCCTGGGCCCTAGGTGCACCAGAGCAGAGCCTGCCTGGCCAGCACACAGAACATGTCTTATGAGGAGCAGCTGAGGAAGCGAGGGGTGTTTGGTCTGAAGAAAAGGAGGCTCCGGAGGAACTTCGCTGCTCTCTGTAACTGAGAAAAGGTTGGAGATGAGGTGGGGACTGGTCTGTTCTGCCAGGCCTGCAGCAAGATGACAAGAGGAAATGGCCTGAGACAGGGGAGATTCAAATTAGATAATAGAAAAAAAAATATATTCACTGTTAGGGTGGTCAGGCACCGGAACAGGTTGCCCAGGAAGGTGGTAGAGTCACCCTGGAAGTGTACGAGCTGGCACTGGGTGACGTGGTTTAGTTGTTTAGGTGTTACAGTGGCAGTGCCGGGTGGATAATCGGAGTGGATGATGGTGCGGTCTGTACCAATCCCGATGATTCCCTAACCCCACGACTCCATGACTCCAGGACCCAGGAGGCAGGGCCCGCTGCCCTAGCGCGTCACCCGCGCGCGCCGGCCGAGCCCCCGCCCGCAGCTGCCGAGTGCGCAGGCGCGGTGCCCCCGGTCACGTGCCGCGCGGCG